>OY757546.1:13229325-13251825 GCA_963584105.1 Alviniconcha strummeri | reverse complement strand
GCGTTAGGCTGGTTAGCAGAGGGACCTCGGTTGGAATCTGCTTCGGATCACTTTTCTCTTCAAAGGTTGTGGTCTGTGGACATCGTCTTGTGGCTTTGTCCCTCACAATTATGAAACATTTAAAGTGGCTCCCATCCCTGCCCACCTTAATGCAGAAGTCATTCTGGTGGTGACAATGTAGTGACAGGGATATAATCTCCATCTCTCCCACCTCCATATCCCCTTCTCCCCGTCCCCAACAAGCCTTATGGTTTCTGTGGACATTAAGCACCATGTTTACTTACTTTTTAGAATTACACGGGACAGCATGTTTCTATTGTTGCAGGTATGGCGAAGGAAGCGAAGGCAAGGGATCCTCATCCACAGCAGGAGAGCGCGGAGGGCAAGGCAAAGGCGGAAGTAGAGGTCAGTCACATGGTGCCGCAAGCGGCGGAAGGGGTTATGGAAATGCTAGAGGAAGAGGAGGAAAAGGAGGAAGAGGAGGCGAAGGCAGAGGAGGAAGAGGTCACCGCGGCTCGTTCGCAAGAGGAACCTTTTCTGTCTCCGATTTCGCTGAAGTAGAGGACATTGACGAAGTCACACTGAGCCTTCATTGTCGGCTGCAAGAGTTTGAAAAGTTTCTGTCGTATGACTCCATCTCAGCAGACGATGTTCAGAAAACGTTGAAGATCCTCAGCCGAGTCCTTCAGAACGACCTTCAGCGAGAAATTGTGTTGAGGATCCTGCAGGTTGTCTGCACGTCTCGCTTCCTGGACACCCACCTCCTCTCCCTCATCCACCGACTGCCTTCCTTTCCGGAGTCGACGGTCATAGAGACGGTCGAGTTCATCCACCAGCTTCTCTCCAAGGTGTGCCTCAAGTTGCCTTCATATGCCTCTAAAGGCTATCTCCTGCTGCCGGTCTTGACCGGCATGCCCAGCATCGTCGAGATTATGGCACGCAGAAAACCGAGCCTTGCTAACGAATTGAAGGAGCTGCTTGTGGAGTGTCAGCGATGCACGAAAATGCTTCACGAAGCTGGAAAGAAGAGAGGAAACGCGGCGAGGGTCAGTCGAGGTCCCGACGAGGATGATGACATTCCGCCTGACGACTTCGCTGAGCTGCCCATCTTTCCCAATGCTCGGGATATGGACTGGACAGAGAAGATATTTCTGAGGTGAGTACACAGTAGTGCCGCTCCTCCCCTGCAAAGTCTAGTCTTCTTTTATATATATATAAAGAAAAAGGAAAGAAGAAAGTAAGAAATATCGTTCACAGAGCTAACAAAGGGGAGGGCATGTTCCACAATCACTACCTGGACGTTGACTGACTGACTGACTGACTGACTGACTCAATGGTTGACTGACTGACTGGCTGACTGACTGACTGACTGGCTGACTGACTGACCGACTGACCTGCTGTCCACAGAGCCAACAAGGAGGAGGGAGCGTTCCGTGACGTCAGCCACTACCTGGACGTTCAGTTCCGTCTGCTGAGAGAGGACTACATCAGACCGCTACGGCAAGGCATCAAGGAGTTCAAGCAGCTCAGAGACAGAGGCGAGGTCTTTAAGAAAAGTTATGATCTGAGGTATTTATTTTTTCATTTACAAATGACTTCATTATTTGTAAAGGATTTAACAGTTTTAGTTTGGTTTTGTTCAGCCTGGTTTATATTACTTTGTGACAAACACGCTTACTCCATATTTCGAGTAACAGAAGACAATGAAGGGAAGGCATCACCAGCAAAGTTAGGCCTGCGTAAAAGGTACGTACTTAACACTGTTGACGTCTGAGAGACTTGTGCTCTGGATTTCAGAGCTAACATATCAAATACGTCCATTGTCCCCGTGGACAGTAGGGAGACAAACAAGAATAAAATACTTAAATCTGATCTGTTCAAGCTTAAAGAAGTATTTTGCTAAATTGTCAAAACGTCTGTACTGTTTGCACCTCATATCATATGACACCTGGAATGAGGTCAGCCATCTCATTCTTATTGCAGACTATACAACAGGGTTCAGATCATCAGCATGGTGTGCAAGGAGAGCCTGGAACACCGCGTGAAGTTTGACGTGTCCCGGCTGAAGCGAGTGAGGTGGCAGTCTTCCAAACGACTTCTCTATGGGTCACTGGTCTGCCTCACCGTGGATGATTTTGAGAACCTTTTCTTCGCCACCGTCACGCACCGTGACAATACGGATCTAGAGCAAGTACGCCTTTTCAGTCGACAAGGCCTGTGTCCAGTCTGTAGGCGAGTATGCTGTATCTGGTAAGATAATGGAAAATCATATTCAAACGATTGCTACATTACTGTGGAAACAAAGAGAGGGCATAATCCCTATTAATCAAGCAGGTTTTAGGAAAGGAAGATGTACAACTGATCATTTAGTAAAACTCACAAGTCATATTAAAAAACAGGTTTTGAGGAGAAAAAGTACTTTTTTTCTTTTTTGATGTTAAAAAGATTTACGACAGTGTGTGGCATGATAGACTACTTTATAAACTGAAAAATATAGGCATAACTGGTATGATGTTTCAATATTTTAAAAACTTCATATCCGAAAGATGTATTTGAACTCGAGTAAGTAAGACATATTCATCTAATAAATCAAATGATATGGGTATTCCACAAGGCTCAATTATTGCACCTATCCTATTTAACATTGTTATACATGATCTCCTAAAAGCATGATCAAATAACACACATGTGGCGCAATATGCAGATGATATTGCTGTTTGGGTTAACACAGCTCTTAGAAAGCATACAAATAAGAGGGTGGTAAATCGTGTACAACAAATATATCAGTCTGAAATAAATAAATAACCTAACTGCTTACATGAAGTATACTGGTTTTTAATTATCACGGGAGAAGACGTGTTTAATGCTTTTTAATAATGGAGAAAACCCGAAAAGTTTACCTCAAATACAACTAGATGGTCAGTTATTAAATTACAAACAGAATACAAAGTTTTTGGGTGTATATATATAACTACTAAGCTGAACTAGAGGCTACACATTGAAAATTTAATAAATAAAGCCAGAAAACGACTGAATGTTCTAACAATAGTACACAGTCTTGGAGTCAGGACACAAAAACGTTATTACATTTATCAATATCTTTAGTGAGGTCGAAATTTTTTTATTGTCAGGAGGCATATTTTTCCGCACCAAACACAATTAGCCATTGGTGTTCCGGTGCATACAAATACCAGCAAAACTTACGCAGAAGCAAGAATGATATCTCTCTCCAAACAACGTAACTTGGCAATTTCAAAATATGTCATGAGAAGTCTTGCAGTCATTAATTTGGTAACAGAATAAATGTTTTATAGATTTAAATAAAGACTATCCCAAAGACTATTCATCCAATCAGAAATTATATAAACGATTTGATTAACGAATGTAACATAGATATTGAGTCAATTCCAGTTCTCCCTACATCACTTCAAATGCACAGTGGGAACACATAAATGCCAAATTTTGATACTGATTATACTGATTTGAAGAAAAGTGAATCTACAAACATTTTAGCTATACAAGTAAGAGAACATCTAAATAATAAATATCAAAATTATATATATATTTTTTTTTTACTGAACGTTCTATCCTTCTGTGGAGCAGGATTTGTTATTCCTGATTTAAAAGTGCAAAAATCTTTTTATTTAAGCCCGTTCTTAAATGGGCGAATGTTTGTTCGCCGAACATACTTCGGACACTTCGACGAAATATGATTCGTTTCTTAATTGAACTTTTAGTTCGCCGAATATGGTTCGGACAGTCCAAACTTTACTTCATTCTCAACTGGCTTGTAATGAGATGCAAGCTTCGGCCCGAACTTGCGGCAGACGCGCAGCAGACAGCATGATCGAAAATGTAGGCTAAAGTCAAGTCAATATACTTTCATCATCCCTCACAGGGTACTTCAACTAACTACTATCTCATTCTGGGTCTCCGAGACAAGGCTGCGCCTCCCACAAGTCAACAAATAAACAAATTCCCTCCGAAGCGAGTGAAGAACCTAACGACACAGTCATCCATTTTTACTTGCATTTTTCTTCATCCACAGGAGAGCTCTGCTCTCAGCCAATAAGAGGCAATGATCGTCGAATAGGGCGAATGTTCCCAGAACAATTTGAGCGAAGCTTTTTGGACCCCGAATATAGCTTCGACGAATACTTCCAACTAGGTTCGCGAAGAAAAGTTGGCTCAATAAAGAACCAGCTAGCTTCGCCGAATACTTCCAACTAGGTTCGTGAACAAACATTCGCCCAATTAAGAACGGGCATTAGGGATTTTTTTTTCTTCTCCATATTTACATCCGAGTCATATGCAATATTGATGGCATTAAATAGGTAGTTCCAGCCAAATTTTGAAAAGCAAGCAATGCAATCCATTAATATGTGATATTAAAGAGGGTCACAAGGCAAGTACTCAAACCAAATTTCATTAATTTATCTATAATATTTTTTGAGATATCACCCTTCAAATAGTCATCATTTTAGGCATTTTATGCGCATTTTACAAAATGCCATTTTTGTATGGCTCTAGCATAAAAAGTATTGGTCACACATCCACCCAGCTTGTTTTACACAGTGTCTGCACAACATAGACTAAACACTTTTGTCAGTAGTCATCCTTACTCAAATTTTGGAGATGCAGAGTGCCAAAAATTGAAAAATCATTAATTTTGACATTGTCCGATCACCAATCTTTGATGGTACCATGACAAGCTCAAACATAACATGGGAATGGAAAGAGGTAAACCATAATTCTGGTATCAACTGATTCAGCATTAATTAGACAATACAAATTCACAAGTCTAAAGAAGTGCAAGCTAAATGTTATCTACAAAGGCAAGTTTCCATGAGAAACAAAGGTGCAGATATACCGCGAATCTTTGATGGTAATAGCATTAAAGCAAATCAAACTCTGGAATGGAAAGAGATACAGCCATGGTTCTGGTATCTGCAGATTCAGCATTAATCAGAGAAGGGAAATGCACAGCATATGGACATTTAGGCAAATTTTAGATATATGTAGACTTGTTTGAATGAGGAAAAGAAGTTAAAAACTGCAGTCCAAGTGTGGCCTCGTGGTAGATGTTGAGGCCTGCCTCATTTTCTAGGACCAATTCTCTCCTCAGGATGATGAAACTGATCATCCTCTGAAATCATTAACAAAGAAATATATAAACAAACAGGTCAAAAAGATTTATTTCAACATAAACAGCACACTAACACTTAATACTCACCAGTTAAATACACTTAATACTCACCAATTAAATCATCAAATTCTGAAGTTTTGTTGTAAATAACACTTACTTGACTTTGTGTGAATCATGCAGTAATAACTTGAGAAATAAATCAATCAGAAAGGTACAAACAGAAGGAAGCAGACAAGAACTAATTTTCAGGTATCTGACTACTACTACCAGTCTCAGCTATTGAAACAATCCCAGAAGCAAAAACCCGACTGGAGTCACTCTTGCCATTATTTGACAATACTTAAAAACAAAAAACTTCCCTACTTTAGTTTAGATAAAAGACTTGGATTATTAAGGAAAAGTAAACTGTAAAAAATTGGAGTCCCAGAACAATGACATAAAAAATTTACATGCTCAAAACTGTATTTAACATTACTCTGTGAGTATTTCCCCCCCACCCCCTACCACCCTCACATTTGATGTGGCTCTTGAAGTGTGTGTGTGTGTGTGTGTGTGTGTGTGTGTGTGTGTGTGTGTGTGTGTGTGTGTGTGTGTGTGTGTGTGTGTGTGATTATTTCTTTCATTTTGTTTCTTGTTCAGTCTTTCTTATTGACTTAGTTACTTCTGTCTTGTTACCATAGTCTTGTCTTGTCAATCATGCTTCCAAAATGTTAAACAAAAACAAAAAAACTTGTCATTATTACTCTTTTTTTTTTTTTACCACCCTCACTCCCCTTGTAATTATTATTATGATTATTATTATATGCAAAGACTGAAAGAATCATGTAATTTTTTAGCCAGTGTGCCAGCTCTTCCATGAGCGCAAAAGGTGGAAGAGAAAGAAGGGGAAAACCCCCAGAAATAAATTCTTCAGAATCAAATACAATTCCAAATTCTCAGTATAACATTAATTTTGGCTGGTGGCTCGCTTTTATTTTGTTTTGTCTAGATGAGCAGATCTACTATAAAAAAACAACAACAACATATGGGTTGTGACTGCATCGTCTGCTAGCTAAATCAGAGTTATTGTCATTGACAATACCAACAAATATATATTTTTAAAATCATTCACTTGCTAAATTTCCTTTAAAAAAATTCGCTGTTGAGAACATACACCATACATCACGTTTTTGTCATTTCGGATTTACGGGGAAAGAGATTACTACTTTTACAGTGGTTTGCATTTCGGAGGAACTAATGAGAAGATAACTCTGTAATGTTGTTCAAACTACGACCAGACCACAACAAATTTGCTTCAATTGTATTCAAAGAGATGTAAACAGCACAAAAATACAGTTATGGTTGTGTTGGAAACTTACTTAGTTATCGCTAAAAAACAAAAAAAAAACTTACCATGGTTTCTTTCCAGTTCCTCCAGGGTGAGCATCTTTTGCGCCGCTCGCGTCGTCGCAGACTTTAGTTATCGCGCAACTCGAGCAGACACCAAAATCTATGGAGTCTCCAATTTCCGTTGCACGGGAACTTTTACAAGAACTCGCTTCCGGATCAAACGATACACCGTTTTAAAGAGCGAAAATTCGTCTTTCCAGTGATACCAAATTCAGTATGGTGCATTCAAACTTTCTTGGTGTAAATTTAAGGTAAAAATGAACGTATTTTTCGACTCAGTTTTTGCTGCAGTCGAAAACGAAGAATGTTAACGAATTTATGATGGATAAATCTACGGGAATTCCTCTTTTTAAAAATCATAACTTCATGTCTGTACGTTCTTCTTGTAAAAGTTCCCAACGGTTTTCCGAACGCAACCGTTTTCCGACCTCGCTCATCTGACTTTCGACGTCAGAACCACGCTCGGTTTCCGACCGCTTGGTGTGTTCATTAAAACTTCTTCCAAACTCACAATACATGATTCATGCACAAAATAATGGAATCAACAGGTCGTAAAAAGATAGCTTTTTGCGTGACAGTAGTTTTTATTGACAAACTGCACAGAACAAGGCAGATATGACAAGTTGAAAACGAGCAATATTTGCCTCGCGACGACCATGTTACCCAGCGCTAAAGAGAGGCTGGTCCTACCTACATTAAACTACATATGCAATATTCAGTTAGCAATATATAATTTTGTGATCTGTGTTGACTCAAAATCAGTTCTCTGTGCATTGAAAAACTGGAACTATAAAATGAGAGGGGATATATTTTATGAAGTAAAGTATTTAATACATTGTATCATGTACAAGGGTATTGGGATTGAGTTTTGTTGGGTACCGTCTCATTGTGGTCCTTATTGGAATGAAATATCAGACAAATTAGCTAAACAAGGTGCAATGAAAAACATGTATGAGATACCATCCAATAACCTACTACTCTCATTTTATGAGATTAGGTCACTACTTAAGAAGGCTGTATATAAACAACTTGAAAAAAGTAAATCTGCGATACCTTCTTGTTCTAGATATTTAGCAAGAGTAATATACAAGTTACGTTTAAATTTATGGAACACTAAATATTCATAGAATGTGACATGCGTTTGTAAAAATATCTTATCTGTTAAACACATACTGCTTGAATGTCCTATTACTACAGAGTTATTTCAGAAAAATGGATATGACTTAAATGCTTACAACAATGTAAGAGATATTTTGCATATTACTGATGTTATCACTAATATTGTCAAATCGATTGTTCATAGTCCTGTGGGAAAATATAGTATAAATAATAATTATATTTTGTTGTTGTTGTTGTCTAATATCACCTCGATGTGAACAGACATAAAATAAAATATTGATTGATATTGATTGTAGGCGAGTCTTACCGCAGCCCTTTTGGATTACCTTGTCTTGCCCTTCTTGACCTGAAGTGGCCTTCCCCGTTGACTTCTTAGTACATACCAAGCATTATTCAAGATAAGATAAGATGATACTTTATTGTCCTTAAAAAGAAATTTGCTTTGAAACATGCCATCAATGTAACCTGTGAATGAACAAAACTCAAACTAAACTCGTATGATAATTCAACGTAAAACATATGCATCAAGAAAAAAATGTTTAAACAAATTGCAATCATTGCTAAAACAATTAATATCAACATAAGATAACATGTCCACACACGTACTCACGTCCGCGAGCACGCACACACACACACACACACACACACACACACACACACACACACACACACACACACACACACACACACACACACACACACACACACATACACACACGCCCGCGCGCGCACACATACACACACATACATACATACATACATACATATACGTATACACATGCACAGCTGCGACTGGCCACTTTTCCGCTAGCGATCAACTCAAGGGAAGGAACTCTTGAAACCTGGTACCGAGTTGTGGAATAAGGTAGATTTGGTCGGGGAATCAATTTGTTTCGCTCATTACAACTATAGTCGTACACGTGCCCGACCATGGCAGCCATTCTGTTGTTGCGACTATCGTTGTATCCAGGTCCGCTTGGTATGCGTTGGAAATAGTCCAGCGTATTGACAAAATGCTCTCGAACGAACTTTTCTCAGTACTGTGTAACTGTATTTTCTTCTTACTGTTTATTTTGTTGATGTTATTAAGCTTTTATTCTAATCAAATGAGTGAAACTGTTTACTTATTTTTTTTATGTACTTTTTATTATTTATAAGGCAGACAACTGAATTTCCTTTTTAATTATCAATAAAGTATTATTGTATCAGTTGTATTGTTTTCAAGGAAATTAATTCAGTCATTATTTCTGAGCCAGTTTTGCTGCGGAAATTACAACATACTTCTACGATAGCACAGCCTGCATAAATATTTCAGTTACTGGGGGAAACATATTTGGCTTGTCTCAGTGGGGACGAGTTCTGTTTTTCGAAGACAATGTCGATACATACAGCTAAGGGCGACGCTAAGACCAAAGAAAGAGTTGTCTCTCCTCCTTAGTGGTAGAAGCATAACTAAAGAATATATATGTATAATTCCAACACAGAAATATCAAAGCTTTGAGTAGGGAATGAAAACCTTTAAAAAAAGTATATATATAACATGAACGCTAAGCTTTAATGGATTACTTATCAAAGCGAATTGGACTCGACTTCTTTCCATCTTTTCGTGCTTACTGTTGCGCCCTGGCAAGCGAGAGGTCCATGCTTTGTTTCCAGGGAATCATTCAGATCCGTTTTGAGACCGGTCTGGACGACATCCTCAGCCTGTCCTCTGAAGCCACTTTCACGATGGCGGAAACGACGGCGTACTTTGAGGCGTACCGACACGTACTGGAAGGTCTGCAGGAGCTGAAGGACGGCCTGCCCATGGCCCGCTACCTGGTGGAGTGTAACCCCACCATCAAGCCGCCCCAGTACCTGCTGTCTGCTAGGGGCACGGGGCAGATGGACCTGTCCTCTCTGCTGCGTGAAGACAGTCGTTGGGACGCTTCCGCCGTGACCATCATCAACCCGCAGCGCTGGCCGCCTCGGGAGGAAACAACACTGAATGAATCCCAGGTTTGACTGATTGATGATCGCTTATATAGCGCTATTCTCCGCTCTCTTGAGCAGAGTCACTGCGCTCGCATGTGGTTCTACATAAGTGACTAGCTTCTTATAGCAATTTTTTTTTTTTAAATGTTTTTTATATCCACGAAAGTAGTGTACTTACAGCGCTGGCATGGCTGGTGCCACATGAAACTGCAGCCGTCTCGGCGCAAGTCCTGTGTACACCATACAACCATGCTTCCTGTCACTTCATGCAAAGCCACATACGTAAGGTGTATGTGTGTTTAGCTGTCACCTGCCACCTGCACTTTTGGCGGAATGACCGGGACCTTTTACGTGCTACTGCCGTAACAAGGGGGTGGAACGGATACCGAAATAAGGGTCAGTACAGAAAGTCGACCCTGGAGAAGTAAATTCTCCCGCCGCTCCAGCAGGGATTCGAACCCGCGACATTTCCATCACGAGTCCGGCGCTCTAACCACTGAGCTATCCCCGCTCTCCCCAGGTAGGCCTGATCAGGGACGGGGTGGTAGGGAAGCGCCTCAAAACACAAATGGGTGGCCACTTGTAGCGTGAAATCTGCCATCCGTATCCTAACCTGTTCATGCCACATCAGCATATTACAACAACGCCCACCCTACTTCAGTACGTGTCAGTTCCGTCCAAGAATGTATCTAAACACTCAGGAGTACCCAACATTGCTAAAGCCCACAGTGCATCCAGTTCCAATGTGTGACTAAAAACCAAACAAGCATGGAGAACGAAATGGAACCTACTTCTTGTGTAATGTAAATTTCAAAACATATTAAGCTTTCGCTCTTTTTATGAATTTGGCACCGATTTCATGAAAAGGATAAATGAATCAATTCGTAAGTGCACACTGGCATTCCTTCAGATGGAAGCGGTACGCACAGCGCTGTCCAAAGAGCTGGCCATCATCCAGGGCCCTCCAGGCACGGGCAAAACGTACGTGGGTCTCAAGGTGGCCAAGATCCTGCTGGATAACCGGCAGGTGTGGACGGACCCCCGGGTGGGCAGCAGACCCATCCTGGTGGTGTGTTACACCAACCACGCGCTGGACCAGTTCCTGGAGGGCATCCTCGACTTCTGCCCCACCGGCATCGTGCGAGTGGGGAGCCGCTGCAAAAACCCGCAGCTGGAGGAGTTCAACCTGAAGGACATCCGAAAGAAAAGAACGACAGAGACGTACATCAGAGACAGCGTCCGAGCCTGCATGAAGGAACTAGCTTTGCTAAGGCACAGCATTGATGAGGTATCGTCAGTACTGGAGGCAAGTACCAAAGGAATTGTCAGCATTGACATCTTGACACAATTCATGCTCAACGGACAGCTCCAGTCACTGACAAAAGGACTATCCGCTGTAACCATGATGGAATGGTTGACAAATGGAATGATCACACAGACAGCGGAGGGGAATCAAGAAGAAGAAGTAGATCCCTGTGGCGCTCTGGAAAAGGAAGTGACGACCAAGATTCTCCAGGGAAGAGGCATTTGCCATGAAGGTACCATCGATCCCAACACAGTTCACTCCCTGCCGCCGGCTGTGCGAGCTCGGCTATACAGGTAATTAAGCTACATGTTAGAAAAGTCTTTAAAGGCGTAAACATAGAGAATTGTGTGTGTGTGTGTGTGTGTGTGTGTGTGTGTGTGTGTGTGTGTGTGTGTGTGTGTGTGTGTGTGTGAGTGTGTGGTGTGGGAGAGAGAGAGAGAGAGAGAGAGAGAGAGAGAGAGAGAGAGAGAGAGAGAGAGAGAGAGAGAGAGAGAGAGAGAGAGAGAGAGAGAGTCCTTTATTGCATGTACTGTATTGACGCACTGCTTGTGAAAGTGTTCGCTTGTGACAGTATGTATTCATAACTAATCTGTCCGCACACATGTTTCGGTGTCTGCTGCGGTTCATAGAGCGATTTGTGTCGCGTGTTATTTGCGTTCTACATAAGTGCTGTGACACATCATTTTACCTGACATCTGCAGGTTCTGGCTACAGGAGGCAATGCAGTCGCTTCATTTGCATTGCAACTTGTTAGCAAGCCATGGTTTAGACCAACAGGAAACGCTAAATTGGTTGGAATCAGCCAAGCGTGAGATTCTCCCTGACGTCATCTTGGGGCAAGTCATTAGCAGTCACCTTTTCTCCGCCATCACTTCTCCCATGAGGCAGTATTACCAGCGACAGATGCAGTTCTGTATACGGACCTGGCTCAGATTGTCGGAGGAATCCTCACCGGATGTGATTTCATGTGTAACGGAGGGACGTGAGATCTTGAACGAAGAGCATGTTGTACCAGACAAAGTGAACGACCTTCCCCGTGAATCCCGATTTCAACTCTACAGGTAATCTAATGGGGGTAATCCTACGTTTACAAAATAACGTAAGCTTGCCCAAGTAGAGCGCTAGCCTGTATTTAGTGCAAACGTTCAACTCTGCACAATTCATTTAGATAAATCTTTAATGCTATTTAGAATGAGCAGATGTCTGGAGCCGTTATTTATCTGCTGCCACTGAAGGGATTAACTGTCCTCATCATCAACTTAAGCCGCTGTACCCTCTAAAACAGACCCAGTGTGAGTCTTTACCAGACAAACAGCCAGAACAGCTGTAAGGTGTGAAAGCTGGGTCTGTGTTCTGAAGCAGCCTGGACAGTAGAAATAGAATTAACCATGCTCTTTACGTCCTTCAGGTTCTGGATGCAGAAAGCGAAACCCTTCTTCGAAAGGGAATGGGAACAAGACCCAGAGGCATTAGAAAGGGTATTGGAAATGGCCCAGAACGAAATCTTTCCAGACAACGTTCTGAAGAATGTTGTGGATGCCAGACTCATGGAGGCCATAAAGAGAGAGGTGTCCCAGCGCTGCGAACGACAGTCATTTTACTTGATCCGTGCTTGGCTGGGCATTGATATAGTTTGCCCAAATGCCTGGAAGTTGGAGGTAAGTGCTGACTATTCCTGTTGCCGGTCGAAAACATAGGCCTGGGAATTGTCAGCTTATCTATGCAATTCCTTTACAAAGCTGCCTGTGTTCCGCTTTAAAATAACCAGACAACACACACACACACACACACACACACACACACACACACACACACACACACACACACACACACACACACACACACACACACACACACACACACACACACACACACAAGCCACAGCAACAACCGAACAACGGATTGCAATGATAACGCTTCATTGTGAGGGTTTCACAGTTCGAATTCACACTGTCATTGCAGAAGTCCTCTCCACATGTATTTCGATTTTGAGATTTTGCTCAGCAGTTGCAGAGGGATTACAGGACTGGTACAAATTGCGGCCCTTGTAAGTACTTGAAAGTACTAAGTCAGTAAGTAAACGTCGTCAGGTTGTTCACGATCAGAAAATAAATTTGAAACAAGTATAACTGCTAGCGTTCTAAAACAAGACTGAACTGGACTTGACACCAGCACACCACAACAAAAGAGAATAAGTAGCTTATCTTATCCCTTAATGGCTTTCAGCGTCATACAGGATTCAGCACACTGACGCATGTCTGTGTCATTAATTCCTTTCTGGAGGTGGTCTCAAATGGTCTATTACGTATTAGTCAGAATCACTGCATAAATAAAAACTATCTCGTCAGCTGCGTTCATCTTCTGAAGGTTTCGTTCTCTGTGTTTCGTATACTAAAAGAGAGACTTTTTGGGAAAGTTCCTTTTTTTTCTTTTTCTCAGTCTCCACATTGACGTTTGCTACATAAGGTGCAATCGTGCATTCACACAGGCCCTTAAACCGCTAACTCTTTTCAAGGGTTACTGCCTGCCTGACTGAATTCCAACTACTGATCCATTCGCTCTCGCACTACCATGCATTAGTGCTCCCCAGTAATTATTTCACCACCTTGTTTTTATCCTCGTGTTCGTTGTCATTGTAAAGCGCTTTCAGCCCCACTTTCAGGGGAACGGGCGCTCGACAAACGGCCTCTTTGTTGTTATAAGTAAATTCCTACTCGGGGCAATAGAAATCACTTGGACAAGAGAGAGAGAGAGAGAGAGAGAGAGAGAGAGAGAGAGAGAGAGAGAGAGAGAGAGAGAGAGAGAGAGAGAGAGAGAGAGGAGGAGGAGGAGGAAGAAAGGAACACAGAAACAAAGCAGAAAAGATAAAGGGAATCGTTCTGCTTCAGGAAGTCTTGGAAGAACTGGACGACTCAAATGACCAGGAAGAAGAACCGAACGTTGACGAAGAAGCTGACGTCATCCAGAACGAACGCCTCCTTGATCTTGGTGACAATGACGAGTTCTTGTTTGGCTTCACCAGGAAGAAAGCCAGGTAGGTGACAAAATGGTGTCCATAGAATAATAGACCGATATCTATTGTTACCAAGCTGTCAAAGGTTTGCTGAGTTGAGTAAAGCTGGAAATTTGCTTTGTTGTATGGGTCGGATGTTTTATTTGGCTCATTAGTTCAGTTGGGTTCAGTTTAGCTTCAGGTGACAAATTACTGCGCTGCAAGACCCATAACTAATCAACCCTGTCTTTGGTAGGCCAACTCGATAATAAGTATAGTCCTGCACAACATTTGTTTGATGTCTTTGAAATAATGCTATTTATGTCCCTAATTATTTGGCAAATTTGTGTATCTTAATTTCTTTATTTGGGTATGCCATGAATTATGGGTTGGGAAACCTATATTAACCGTTGTAGGCATGGCCACTTGTAGGAAATACCATCTGCGCAATCGCGCTTGTGTCTTTCGGGGTGTGGTTTGTCCCTAGTGACCTTGTTTCTACTTGCACGCCAGGTAACATTTACCTAACGCGACCCATGTGTCTGTAATTTTCCCCTGCTTTACATCGTGTGTTCGTCGAACGTTACTAACTCTTTTTTGGTTGTATATAAATCTAGAAATGCATATGTCTGATTGTATATTGATACGGTATTTTGGTGTTTACCTAACGGGATAATTATTTTGGTCCATGTCCGTTTGGGCGCCTGCATAGCTTGGATATCACGGCTGCCATGAAGAAACTGGGAGTGCAGTCAACCGTAAGCAGCCTCACCACAGAGGTATCCGAAGCCAGCGAAGGCTTTTCCATACCCAAATACCTCAAGAAACAATTGAAGAAGAATCTGACGCAGCTCTTGTCGACATCCAAACCCATGACAGAAGAGGAAGCAGAGCGAGTCGTCGACTTGTGCAGTCCAAACTTAACTATGGAGAAGAGAATGAGTCTGTACAAGTTCTGGCTTCAGAGATACCATGTGAGTTGTCGCAAAGTCTTTCCGTCAGCATCGCCTCGCCTTTTGTAAGCTTGAGAGCCAATGTAAGCTTGAGAGCTAGTGTAAACTTGAGAGCTAGCGTAAGCTTGAGAGCTAACGTAAACTTGAGAGCTAGCGTAAGCTTGAGAGCTAGTGTAAACTTGAGAGCTAGCGTAAGCTTGAGAGCTAACGCAAACTTGAGAGCTAGCGTAAGCTTGAGAGCTAGCGTAAACTTGAGAACTAGCGTAAGCTTGAGAGCTAAAGTAAACTTGAGAGCTAGCTTAAACTTGAGAGCTAGCGTAAGCTTGAGAGCTAGCGTAAACTTGAGAGCTAGCGTAAGCTTGAGAGCTAGCGTAAACTTGAGAGCTAGCGTAAGCTTGAGAGCTAGCGTAAGCTTGAGAGCGAGCGTCAGAATGAGAGCTAACGTAAGCTTGAGAGCGAGCGTCAGATTGAGAGCTAACGTAAGCTTGAGAGCGAGCGTCATATTGAGAGATAACGTAAGCTTGAGAGCGAGCGTCAGATTGAGAGATAACGTAAGCTTGAGAGCGAGCGTCAGATTGAGAGCTAACGTAAGCTTGAGAGCGAGCGTATGCAGCACCCCATGCAGACGGAGGATGAGGACCAGCCGTGCTGGACAGAGATGTTCAGCAGAGCAATTTTGTCTTCAGAGTCGTAGAGATCCGAACACATGAAAAGTTAAAAAGAACGCTATTTATTATGCGAAAACAACACACACAAAAATTGCTCAACCAAAAGCAGATAAGTATCCAGCATTTTGTAGCTTGTTGATGAGTGGAACTTCGTTGCAGGACTTTCAGTGGCAGTCTGTGAAATCCCACGCACTGAAGTACAACCGTGCCGCCCAGAAACTTCGTGAGGTGAAGCTTCAGGTCGACAAGGACATCCTGGTGGAGGGAACGGTGATCGGCATGACCACCACGGGGGCTGCTCGCTACCGCCGGGTGCTGGCCGCTGTGGCCTGTCCCATTGTCATCCTGGAGGAGGCGGCCGAGGTATCTTCTTCCTGTCACACTCAGTCTGTCTCTCTGTCCTCTGTCTCTGTCTGCCTGCCTACCTGCCTGCTTGTCCCATTGTGATCCTGGGGAGGCGGCCGAAGTATCTTCTTCCTGCTGCACTCTGTCTCTCTGTCCTCAGTCTCAGTCTCGGCCGAGGTATTCACTCACCGACTGCTTTTCCTGCCAGCTTATTTGCTTGACTGCCTCTGTGTGTGTGTGTGTGTGTGTGTGTGTGTGTGTGTGTGTGTGTGTGTGTGTGTGTGTGTGTGTGTGTGTGTGTGTGTGTGTGTGTGTGTGTGATTTGGTGTTTTTCACGCTATATCGATAGGTTATATTTTAGGAGTAACATCAGTTTGTGTTCAAAACATTTCCACTAGTCGTTTGTCGATACAAGGGCGCTGCCACGTTCGGCATTGGCTGATTGTGTTTAAAGGAGTTCACTTGAGTAGTTTCACGCTTTCTCTTTCGACTATTTTTCAACATCAACACCATTTTGTGTTCGAACTTTTTCAGTTTTCTTGGAAGGTTTCTCTCGACGTGCAGCATTCTTCTGTTACAGTTCACTGAGAAAGGTTCCAGGGAAATCGACAATTTTAAACTCCAAATGGTGCTACTGTTCAAATATAGTCGAGAAAGCGTGAAACTACTCAGTTTTACTTTCATTTTCATTTACTCTAGACTGTTTTTATTCCGGATTCATCGATCATAAGACCCGAATACTCGTTCAACCCATTGTTCAATGCAATTCTGTATTCAGTGTCATGTTTCAGGAGCATTTGGAGCCGTGGTTCCTGGCGACAAGCAAATGCTTCATAACATAATATGTTATTTAATAAATATTATAAATATATTATTTAGTGCATTGCAAGCACTTTTAATCTTTGTACCATCGATAAATGGTTAGTTACTAGGCGTTCACTGTCCATATAACTATTTAGATTATATCTGGACGAAACACAGTAGGAAAATATGACACACCTAAAAAAAGAGAAGTCAAAAGGAACACAAATGTAGCAATCTGAAAGTGTCCTATCTTAAAAAAATATTTGCAATCTGAAAGTGTCCTGTCTTATTTTGCCCTGCAATTTTCTAGAGAGATTCATCAGATCACATATCCGCTTTAACGTCCATGTTCAAGAATGGATTATCAGGTTTCTTCAGCTTATTACAGTCACATGAATCATGAATCATAGGCAATCACTTTATAGTGGCTTAGGTTCTGGGTGTTTGAAGCCCATGTGGTGTCCACCATGTGCAAGAAATGTCGAGACCCTATCCTTACCGCCCAGCCCCAGAAGACGATTAATGTTACGAGTATGTTTGCAGGTGCTGTGATTGTATCGGCATGTGCTGTGATTGTGGCCACAGGTGCTGTGAGTGTGGCCACAGGTACTGTGAGTGTGGCCGCGGGTGCTGTGATTGTGGTCGCAGGTGATGTGAGTGTGACCGTAGGTGCTGTGATTGTGTCTGCAGGTGCTGTGATTGTGGTCGCAGGTGCTGTGAGTGTGGCCGCAGGTGCTGTGTGTCTGCAGGTGATGTGGGTGTGGCCGCAGGCGCTGTAATTGTATCTGCAGGTGCTGTGACTGTATTTGCAGGTGCTGTGATTGCAGGAATTGTGATTGTGTTCGTAGGTGTTGTGATCATGTTGTAATTGTGTCCGCAGGTGTTGTGATTATGGTTGCAGGTGTTGTGACGATGGCTTCGGACGCTGTTGTTGAAGCTGCAGGTGTTGGAAGTGTGTATGCAAATATTGTGGCTGCAGGGGTATTGAGAGTGTGTCCGCAGGTGTGGAGATTGTGGGTACCGTTGGTATGACCGTGATTGCAGATGTGCTTGTGGTTGCAGGTGTTGTATTTGTGTCAGCACGGGTCTCGATTGTCTTTGAATTGTTTTTGGCTTTTTGGGGTGTTTTGAGACGTTGTGATTGTGTCTGCAGATGCCGCAGGTGATGTAATTGTTTTTGCAAGAGTTGCATTTGTGGCTCGAAGTGTTGTGATTGTGGATGCAGGTGTTGTGATTGTGTCTGCAGGTGTTGTGATTGTGTCTGCAGGTGCTGTGATTGTGTCTGTAGGTGCTGTGATTGTATCTGCAGGTGCTGTGATTTCAGGTGTTATGATTGTGTCGGCAGGTGTTGTAATTGTGTCGGCAGGTGTTGTGATTGTGTCTGCAGGTGTTGTGACTTCGTCGGCAGGTGTGTCTGCAGGTGTTGTTATTTGTGTCTGCAGGTGATGGAAGCCCACGTGGTGACGACGCTGCATAAGAAGTGCCAACACCTGATCCTGATCGGCGACCACCAGCAGCTGAGGCCGTCCCCCACTGTGTACGAACTGTGCCGTCACTACAAGCTGGACCTCTCGCTCTTTGAGCGACTCGTCAACAACAATCTGCCGCACTCCACCCTCGCCGTGCAACACCGCATGCGACCGGAAGTGGCGCGTCTCGTGCGTCACGTGTATCCGGATCTGAAGGATCATGAGACGACGTTGGGAAGACCTCACATCCGAGGCGTCAAGCAAGACGTCTTTCTCTTCCATCACGAGGTATGTACAATGATTTTAATCTTTGGTCAGTGTAGGTGGAGTCAACGGTTATCCATATAATATACTGTTTTTTAAAATTCGACGTCGGTTGTAGAATTAGGAGATGACGCACTGGTCGGTGTTGAAATGGTTGTCTGAGGTGGTCATGCTGACTTGTTCAGGTGGAGGAGATGCACAACGACGAGACGAGCAGCAAGTCCAACCAGCACGAGGCGGAGCTGTGCGTGAGACTGTGTCGCTACCTGCTGCAACAGGGATACCCCCCAGACACCGTCACCATCCTCACGGCCTACTCAGGGCAGGTGCTCGCTTTCAAGACCATCATGAAGAAGGAGCGGATCTTCTATCAGGGTGAGCGGTCTGTGAGCCTAGCTCCCAAAACATTAAGAAGAGGAAGCAGAGCATCCACAGTTTCAGTACGTTTTGTTGTTGTTGTTGTTGTTGCCAAAAATGCGATTTGAACGTCATGTCAGTGGCATAGGGTCAACTAAAGATGTATCCTACATGCAAAATTCTTCTGCACCAGTTCAAACACGCATGACTAAACCAGAAGTGAAAAACTGGATCGCAGTTCTGGACACAGGACACGGTCAACAGCAAACGCAACCAAGACAAAAACGCAAACGGTTAAAAACAACGCTAATTTAGTATGAGAATACAAAACGTGTGCATATTTTCGGGGTAAGCCGGTTTCTCAAAGCCATAAAACAACAGTTAAACGGTTGTACTTATTTGGTACTTGTATTTCCTCGCATGCCAGGTGAGAGTCACGTCTTTAGGGCACAAACCAACTCCCTTGTTTGTTGACGATGACCAGGGGTATGTACTGTAGCAAGAGGATTGTGATACCGCAAATACTTTCGTTCAAATCAGGTGTTCGACCATACCGGTTTGGACTGGTTCTTTTAAACATTAATATAAAAAAATCTAATTTGAGGTTTGTATCTTCGTGACAAATGAGTCCTAGACTGTCATATTTTGTACAAAAGTTGATCTTTCACGGTTAGTACTGTCTGGAACAGCCTGAAGCGGCATACAAACCTTAATTAATTCACATTCTTCTGAAGCAGAACATTTCCAGCAAGAGAGCCAAAGGAGCAAACGATGACATTCGTATACAGCGTGATCATAGCATAGTCAGTCCGGGTTTGGCTATAGTGTAATTTTGACATAGATCCTCGATGACGTCACTGTATTAGTGACGTTTGCGGGGTAAATAGCAGTGTAAGGATAATGACGTCATCATTCGAAGTCTGTCTGGCCGCGAGCAGGAGTATAATGACGCCAGATCGTTCATCTGTATCATGCGATTGGCCCTGTGTGTACAGGTGACAACTGACAAAACAACCAGAAATATAGTTATGTCAAACTGTTCATCTGAATGACGCAATACTTACAGCGGCCCGTGTGCGCGTGACGGCCGTGGACAACTACCAGGGTGAGGAGAATGACATCATCATCCTGTCCCTGGTCCGGAGCAACCAGGAGGGGTCCGTTGGGTTTCTGGGGACGGACAACCGGGTCTGTGTCGCTCTGTCCAGGGCCAGGAATGGCTTCTACGCCTTCGGCAACTTCAGGTAAGGCAGAATCCCGCCTTCCATCATTTCCCCTCACTGACGTGAAACACTCGATAACTAGAAATGTTACAATCCATAACAAAAATTCCTTACTGTGATAGCAGAAAAGCCAATTTATTGTGAACGAATATGCATGCTTATTTTTGTGTTACGTATGTATATACGATTTGTGTTCGCCACACAGATGTTGGTGCCTACTAAATTTTGTGTGCCTACTAATTTTCGTTTTTCTTGTATTTATGCAAGGGTCGCACTGATGTATTTCTCAAATTCAGGATGCTGGCGAACAGCAGCGAGCTGTGGAAGAAGATCTGCCGGACAGCCAAGGACAATGGTCAGCTGGGGGACACGCTGGTCTTGCGATGTGAAAACCACCCTGACCAGGAGATCAAAATCACAACAGCGAAGGTACGGGACCCCACTGATACTGGGTGTTGTCTACACCAAAGACCTTAGAACAGCACTAGGCCATTTTTTGATTATAATCATTTGAGGATGTACTTCTGGTAGAGTTTCTGTACCCTGTTTTTACACGCATGCCAGGTCAGAGTTAACGCAGGCGACTCAGGTCTTTGTTGTTGTACTTGAATTACGTATTTCGAGCGCTAATACTGTAATAGACGATCTTCGGAACTCCAGGGGACTGCACTCGGTAAGTGCCTGCGGGTGTAGCGCCGAGTAGCCACGCTTTTGTTGGGCGTACAAGAGAGCCCGTGACGAAAGATGGACGGATACCGGTAAAAAGAAAAAGAAAAAAAAAAGCAAAGAAAAAAAAGCAAGCAGAAAAGGCATCAGAAATGCTGGTCAAGCACTGTTCGTGGGATGCATGCAGCTCTGATAGTAGGTTCCCCCAATTTTGTGAAGGCGTCCGTTTTGTGCCGTTTGCCAAACCAACGCGAACGCTAGAAACACGCCTTCGTTGGATCAAAGCCTGCGGACCACAGCCAGTCCAAAGTCAGCAAAATTAACTCTCTCTTTTTTTCTTACTTTTTTATTACTCGAAGCGGTTGGAATTTCGCACACCAAAGGAGGTCTGAGCCAGTCAAATGACCATTAGCAAGCGATGTGACGTGCCCAGTTGTTTTTTCAGTGTTTGCAGTTGTTGCTGTTGTATATATATATATATACATATATGTGTGTGTGTGTGTGTGTGTGTGTGTGTGTGTGTGTGTGTGTGTGTGTGTGTGTGTGTGTGTGTGTGTGTGTGTGTGTGTGTGTGTGTTAGGGAGCCAGTTGTATGTTTTCGCTTTGAAGATGGAATAACAAATGTATACGTAAGTAGTGTAAAATATGAAAAATTTGCATTATATGTTGTTATTATGCCAGATTTCTCTGGCAGATTATTCTGCTTACTTATATAACTTGCAAGTTAGTTGCACACTTTGAGCTATCCTTAGATCTATTTCAGGGTGATTTCTGAATTTCTTATCATTATTCTGTAACAGTTTACCACCTCGAAATCTGAACAAATTCAGTTAATATTGTATTAATTAACAATACACACATGCTGGTGAAGTGCATGTTAACAGGGTGTAGTGTTTTTGCTTTTTGTACTACCCTCCTGATGTCAAAATATCATGATGGACATATCGCTTCACGCTGACACACAACACAGAGCTGTATTAATTATCTGTTTATACGTGAAATTATCAACACCTCAAAACTTACCATATTTGAAGCAATCTTTCGGTGAAATGTCTCGAGAAGATTGTCGACTGCTATCCACAATCCGATGCGAGTGATGGAATAGAGCAACCGGCTTCGCTGTTCCTGGTTCTGTATTCGATCGTCTGCCCGCAATGATCTGCTTCTGGTAAGCCATGAAACGCTACTGATGAAGCAGCTGAGTCTACCGATGATTTTTTTTACATTTCTTCTTCGTAATCAAGAACACGGTGTAAATAATGAACGCTAGCAGTCGATTCAGTCAGTCCGCCATTCCAAACGGACACACCGCATGTGGCCCCACCAAAAAATTCGTAGTGCGCAAAAAAAGAAGAAAAAAGAAATTGTTTCTCGCGCGTAACGAGCAGCTGGCACTCCAGTATATATATAGTCCATGCCTGAAGGTCTGATACTGTCACAGACCAGCGCTTTTCGACTGCCGCCTCCATTCTGAAATCATGGACCTATATATGCCAATATATAGATAAAGTCAGTGTCTGAAATGGTGTCCTACCCCACGGGACTTCACTCTTCTGGATTATCTCCCGTGTTATTTCCGGATACCGTCTATTAACTTCCTTGTTGATTTTTTTTTTTTTTTTTTTTTTTTTTCAGTGCAGTATTACACTGGGCTAACCTTGTGACTGACGTTGGTTTTATTTGCCTGTAGTTGTTTTTTTGTTTTGTTTTTTCTCAAGTGAATTCGACACGTTTACAGCATTTGTTGTTTGTGATAAATAATACATCGCTTCTGTTGTTCCCCGGTTTCTTGGCCTTCTCTGGGTCTACTGCTCACACGCTGAGG
>OY757546.1:13216825-13226825 GCA_963584105.1 Alviniconcha strummeri | reverse complement strand
CACGTGCAAGGTGAAGTGCGGTCGCTCGCTGCCAGGCTGCGGTCACAAGTGCCGCCTTCCCTGCGGAACGGAATGCCTGCCGTGCCAGGAGAAGTCGTGCGGCACGTCCTGTTGCCATAGCAACTGCAAGCAGCCGTGCGGAACGCCCTGCCCGCCGTGCAACGAGGCGTGTCCCTGGAAGAGCTGCCGGCACCAGGAGTGCGACGCCCTCTGCCACCAGCCCTGCCCGCCCTGCACCCAGCCCTGCGGCAAGAAACACAAGTGCGGCCCCCAGGACCCGCCGGAAGGTCAAGGCCACTCCTGCTCCGGCCTGTGCGGCGAGAAGTGCTTTTGCTTCACTTGCGACAGGAAGAACTTCGCCCCCATGGTAATCGATGGCGTGCTGACGGAAGAGGAGAGTGTGGCTGTGGGGGAGGACACGAAACTGATCAAGCTGCCGCGCTGCGGACACATCTTCAACGTCGCCGTACTGGATGTCTACGTCACGAGGAAGTGCCAGAATCTTCCACCAGGGGGCTCTCTGATTTGTCCCGTTGACACCTGCAACAAGATGATCCTGGAGGCGGACTGCTGGCGATACCACCGCCTGCTGAGAGAACGTCACGACAGGTAAACAATAGAATTAACAGTTTGAAGTGTTTTACGTAAATGTTTTATTATATACTGGTAGTCCGCTTTTTTCAGTTAAGACGACGAAGCTAAACACTTCATCTATTGTGAGGCCTCACTCGGCTTACGAATGCAGCTCAGTATTTGTCAAATTGCATGTCTGAGCACAGAGAATGTCTGAGTTCACTTGTATAACTCAGATTAACTCCATGTAGACAGGCTCCAAACACAATAGGTTCAAATGAACGCTATTTATTAGGGCTATACAACATGTGAATTTGTTTGGGTAATCCCCTTTATCAAACTACAAAACGACACTTAAATAACACTTAAACGGTGATAAACGATGACAAATGAGATGGAGAGCTAAGGCAATTATCTGTGTTTGCTTGAGCTATGCTGTTTTCGTGTTCAGTGCTTGGAAGAATGCTGGCATGGCAATGGCGTGTAATAGGTGTGATGTAATCAAATAAATTCCATGTAGACACGCACATGCTCGTTGCGGTCGGCGAATATGATGGAGGAAATGGGGGGGGGGGGGGGGGGATGTGGAGGGGGGAAGGGGAGGGACCTGTCACATTTTCTGCCAGCGCATGTTAAGCATCGATGCTATAGGTTAACCTCTGTCCATTACCCTCCAGTATCTGTAAATATGTGTACGAATCCTTACGAAGAAGAGTTTGCCTTGTGCATGTTTTGCAGAACCGTTTTACCATATATCAAGAGCTTGTGAACGAGTCCACGTATTTATTTGTCCAGGTTTCAGAAGGTCAAACAGGAGCTGATGACCACAACGACCATCTCCAGAGGACGACGCCAGAAGCTGATGAACTCTTTCGCCCTGCTGACCCATGACGCTGAGCAGGAGAAAAGCTTCGCCTCCAAAGCCGCCCGTGGTCAGATCTTCAAGAAGGACGTCATCGACGTCAACAGGGCCTTCGCGCTGACCAATCAGATCAAGCTTGCGAGGGTCTTCGAAATGGCGGCGACAGCCTTGACCAACCTTAGGCTCTTGTTTGGAGACCAAGCGTAAATATCTGTTTAGTTTATCTCATGTTTTAGTTATTATTTTCTAGATCCATCACGTGAGTGGGTTCGTCCTGAGGTGCTACCCTATGCGGTTAACGGGGCTCTAAAATCCAAGAACCAACTAATGTTAGGGGCCAATTTGGTAGAGCGTCCGACTGAAAAGCCAGATGCAATACTGACTCGGGTTCGAGTCCCAGGCGCGGCAAGGGATATTTCTCCCAGAGGCAACTTCCAGTGCAGACTCTCCTACGGCGTCCGAACAGCCCCCGTGTTCAGTGGCATGCATCAACATATGCGAGCACGTTAATGATCCCAAACAGTGGCATCCATGTTTATATACCATTGCTTGCACACACGAAAATACCGCACACACTGACGTGAATGGTTTGCGCTGCTCTTGCGGCGGCTGTGCCTTACCCAGGTAAGGCGAACCGAATTTCCCGCAAGGGACAAAGAAGTACCATACATGTGTAATGTGATTGTATTCGGTCAACTCAGTACCTACATGAAGACTTAAATAGCAAAACCAAACATCAAGGAATAAATCAAGAACGTGTCATTTACCAACAGTCTTTAGAAAGACGTGCCATTGTTGGAAGTAACAAAAATGTTACGGAAGTGAGAATCGTTTGTATGCTTTAGCATCAAATTACGACCTCGACGGTCGTGTGATATGTCACAGGACCTCCTGCTCGAATTCTGACTTCTTTTGCATGCTTAGGAAAATAGAAGTTGAAAACATTTAGCCTCTTTTGGTTGAATGAATGCCTCTGCGAGACTTCTTTGAAGGAACTGCAGTCCAGTCCCTAATGAGTCTTGTGGTTTCGGTGGACGTTAAGCCACATGTTTACTTACTTTTAAGGAACTGCATCAGTAGAGCAAAGTCTTTGTCAGGAAAAGGGTTAAAAACGAAGCTTGCATCGGCTTGTCGTCTCTGCAGCTGCATATTCAAACCATTCGCTTAATAATAATAATAATGTATATTTGTCATGCGCTCATCAACGCCATGAACGCTCGCATCATACATTTTAACCTAAATACAGTATTCTGTACACACTTAGAGGACAGTATGTGTATGTGTTTTCATTGAACTTCGTAAGAGATTTAAATTTTGACAGTGTGTTGGCGTGGAAATTGTCAATCGCTTTTGAGCCCACATTTTTCTTGAGGAAATAGCGCTTTAAAATGGGTTTCATTGTCATTATTATTATAGTTGAAGTCAAACAATAAAGCTGTAGCTCTGTTGTGTTGTCAGGGACATCAAGGACGGTAGGGTTCTCAAAAGACGTCTGTACCAACCGATGGGACACCTGACACAGCAGAGGCGTCGGGAGCTGAGCGCAGCCACCAGACGTTTCGCCTACCTGACCATGCTGGTCACTGCCAAGCAGTGTGTCGTCAGCGCTGAACTGATGGACAAAATTAAATCCTGCTTCGTGTCCTTGGAGAAAGGGACGCTGCTGGAGCCTGGGCTCAAGAGGGATGTTGAGGGAGTTCTTGATGACTGCAAACAGTCTTGCGGCAGCGTCTGGACTTCTTTGTGCGAGACAATCGACGTCTCTATTCTGGATGCACCGCCTGAGCAGGTCAGAATTATTGTGATTTTTCCAAGCACTGGGCACGAAAGCACATATATAGCTCAACTAAAAGCAGATACGTGGTTTAGCTCTTCATCTTATTTTTCATCGTTTTTCACTGTTTAATTGTTGTTTAAGTGTCGTTTTGTAGCTTGATAAAAGGTCCCGAAAATTTGCATGTTGTGTTTTGTCCTAATAAATACCGTTCTTTTTAATGTTTCATGTGTTTGGATCTTGTTTTAGAACGCTAGCAGTAACTCATGTTTCAGATTTTTTGAGAATTATTCTGTTGAACAATGAGCGACTTTGTTTGCTTGGCCATTGCACTGACTAAACGTGTCCCAGCGCCACCTTGCCAGTGAAGGGGAGATAATGTGCAGTGACTTGAACTTTGTTAAAGCCCCACAATGTACACAGCGCCACCAAGCGAGGCAGTCTGCATCTAAGTCGCCCATTAGATCCTCTCTGTGTTTATGATTATAGTTTATTTTTAGTACTGTCTGTCTATCTGTCTGTCTGTCTCCCTCTCTCTCTCTCCCCACTGTCTCTCTGTCCCTCTCTCTCTCTCTCCCTTTCTCTCTCTCCCTTGCGTTTTAGCCGTTCGTATGATTAATAACAAACGTGTTTCTCGTTCAGGATCTGTGCGACATTGTAAAATCCACGACCGGAAAACAAGCAGCCTTCTCAGTGACTGTCAGTGAGTCATCGATGCTTACCGCGCCACGGAAGCCATTCAGCTCCACCGAGTCTCTCCCAGTCACCATCAGTCAAGCGGTGCCACAGGAAACATCAGACCCTCAGAGAGCAAGCTCCGTCGTCCCTGATGACCCGCAGACATCTTCTGTATCTGGCTCGTCACAGATACTTACGTCTGTGCCGCGGAAGCCTCTTAGCTCGCCGGACACGCTGCCAGCAGCTAGCGGTGAAACGATGCTGCCGGATGCACCAGGTCTGCAATGTTCCAGCGTCTCCGATGTTCCACGGAGTCTTGGTAAATCGCAGGGTCTTGCTGGACCACTGAGTCTTACTGGACCACAGTATCTTGCTGGAAAACGGGGTCTTGCTGGACCACAGCGTCCTGCTGGACCACCCGGTACGTCGCGCCTGCAGTACACCCGGAAAGAACTCTGTGACTTGAATCACTCCTCCCCTCCCTCTCTTGAGGTGTTACAAGACATCAGCATGCTGAACCTGGCTCGACCCATGCCGCAGACCAGCTTCAAGTCGCCTCCGAACAGTTTCGCTGCTGTTGCGTCCCGCGCTAAAGCCAACGTAACTGGTCCAGAAGCCCACGGATGGGGTTTGTCTGCCGAGCCCGAGGACCG
The DNA here is from genome assembly GCA_963584105.1 of Alviniconcha strummeri. NCBI lineage: Eukaryota > Metazoa > Mollusca > Gastropoda > Provannidae > Alviniconcha > Alviniconcha strummeri. Next base: position 13,222,285 of record OY757546.1, on the reverse strand, counting down.
CGGAACAGCCAGCGGCCAGTCCAGTTCGCCGGGGTCTCATACAGCAGTCGGCCAGCAAAACACTGACCTACCGCCATCCCAGGTTGCTTCGCTCCAGGCCAAACCCCCTCCACGAGGACAGCATGGACCAGCAGCCGCTTGGGGCGGGGCGACGCCAGGAGAAGGAGCGGTTGGTGTTGGTGGAGCACAGCGTCCATCCGATGAGGCCTCGTCGTCCGCAAGCCTCCAGTCTTTTAATTCTCTCGCTACAGGGCCAGGGGTGAGCATGAGTTCTGCTTTTGCCAGCGCTTTGGCTCGCGCTAGAGAAATAGCTACGAAAATGAACTTGTTCTTGAGTCTGACATCAACTAGTACCGTGGGAGATCAGCCTGAAGACCTGACGGAGTGATCAGAATTCTCATCCAACCCCCCTCCCCGCCTAGCCCCTCTAAGCAATGCTTCAGCAAGGCGTCCCAAAGGACCTGGTCATCTAGCTGGTCAATGGCTCAACCACACCCACTGGTTCCTCTGTGGAACACACAGGCGTCATTCGTGAGGGACAGGAGCCGGTCGCACCCAGGACACTGACCCTCACTCCCAGGAACTATTGTCCACGTTTGATAGAATGAAGTTGGAAGAGATCATGCACTGCGTTCAACGTGAACAAGAATTTCAGGTGGTCGTCGAAACACATGCACGCTCACCCGCCCCCCCCTCCCGGTCCAAACCCACGCGCGTAAACACACACACACACAGAGGCACGCACGCACGCACGCACGCACGCACGAACGCACGCACGCACGCACGCACGCACGCATGCACACACACACTCTCTCTCTCTCTCTCTCTCTCTCTCTCTCTCTCTCTCTCTCTCTCTCTCTCTCTCACACACACACACACAAACACACACACACACATACACACACACACACACACACACACACACACACACACACACACACACACACACACACACACACACACACACACACTTCAAAAGAAACAAAAAAGAAACTAAAATAAAACAATAAAAACAAAGAAGAAAATAAATCATATAGTAGTAATTAAGTTATGCTAAATTAACCCAGTGATTATGAACAATCAATCTAACAATCGAATATCACTGATGTGAAACGAATTTAAACAAAGAGGAAATGGACTACACAATGTAGGCGTATATGGCCAGTGCTTTTTACTTGTGCACATGAGTTGACACAAACACCAAGCACTTGTTTTCCACATCCTTCCTTGAACCACTGCCGTATTTAGTTACACCACAGGGTCCACAAAACTGTCAGCTAACGAGCAGTTTTGGGTTGGTGCCCAAACAGTAGTAAGTTTGTTACAAAAAACTCAAATAAAACAAGGCGTGCCATTTATAGCCGCCAACAAAGTTTACACCAGCTCAAATAAAACCACAATCGTTTTGAATCGAGATGGAACTCTTTTCTTTACCCGGGTTGGATGCGTCTCATGTTTACGTGCGTGCATTGGCCCTAGGTTGCTTCTACAGTCATATTAGTACTCGAACCTTTCAGAGGGCGCTGACCGCGTCGCTGGACAGCTGCGCGGAGATAAAGAGTGCCCCTTCAGTGGCGTAACTAAATCTGGCAGAGTTTGGAGGAAGGTGCCGGAAAGCGATGCTGAGAGAGTGGTGTTGATATACACCATTGCACGCTGGGGGCTGTACGAACACAGTTCGATTTAGCGCTGTGAGGATCAAACATCTTGCCCTCAGGATCCAAACACAAAAGGGTTCAAAAGAACCCTTATTTATTACCACACGGACATACAATATGCAAATATTCGAGGAAATCCCCTTTGTCAAGCCACAAAATGACACTTAAACAACAGTTAAACGGTTAAAAACGTTGCAAAATGAGAGTGAAACTTCTCTCTTTTTTGGTTGAGTTGTTGCCGATTGTTCAGTGCTTGGAAAATCAAGTTTTCAACAAATCTGGCGCTCAGGCTTTTCCCGGCCTGGTTAGAGTGTCGCTGTACCACGAGACATAGCCTACGTAAACAGTCTTTGGGACACGCACGAGACACTCCACAACTGCTTCGACGTTCCGTCATAATGTTCTATTTCTCGTTCGCTTTCACGTTCTCGCCATGTTCGCTTCCACGGGCCCGCCATGTTCGCTTTCAGGTTCTCGCCGTATTCACTTCCACGGGCCTGCCATGTTCGCTTTCAGGTTCCCGTTATGTTCTCTTTTATTTTCCGTCATGTTCGCTGCCAAGTTCTCGCCATGTTGGCTTTCACAGGCCAGTCATGTACCTCTTTCGTGTTCCCGCCATGTTCTTTTTCACGTTCGCTTCCACGATCCTTCCGTGTTTGTTTTCATGTTCCTGCTATCTTCGTTTCCACGTTCGCTTCCGGGTTCCCTGAATAAATTTACAGGGGCGATAAAACAACAGATCGGGGATTGCCCTCCCAACAGAGTTCAGGAGCTGTGTGAAAGTCGAGGTGGCCGTCCTGGGCTTCCCGTCCTAATAAGCCGTACGGTTTCTGTGGACGTAAAGCAACACTGAACCATCATTCAGCATTGGTCACAGTTTGTCCCTGATATGTCAACCCGGCATCCGAGGACAGTAAGCTCCACATCATCATCATGGCCCTCCCAAACTCAGGTCTTGGCTAGAACGTACGTACGCCATAACGTCATCGAGGCGTCATGATATGGAGCGGCCATGCAAGGTCCGTTAGGATCTGTACACGGGTATGGGTCTCGGGAGGAATCATGCTCGTTGTTAAGCTGGTGGCTGTAACGACTGTGACGTCGCTTCTTCTTCCTGAGGTGATTGCGGCTCATTCTGCAGACACTTTTATCGGCATCCAGGGCATTTTGAAAGGTGACTGAGAGTAAGGTATTCGGAATCCATGGCATTTATGGTCATGCTGTGAGAGTGACATCCCCTGCTTCTCTCTCTCTCTCTCTCTCTCTCTCTCTCTCTCTCTCTCTCTCTCTCTCTCTCTCTCTCTCTCTCTCTCTCTTTCTCTCTAGCTGTGTGTGTTCACAAAGAGGGAGGCAATAATCGATGTGAAAAACAGCTAATCTTTTAAACACACACACACACACACACACACACACACACACACACACACACACACACACACACACACACACACACACACACACACACACACACACACACACACACACACACACACACACACTCACACACACACACACACACACACACACACACACACACACACACACACACACACACACACACACACACACACACATTTATAAGACTTCAAACCACCCGGTGAATAATCCAAGGGAAGCAAATCACTGAACGGGGTACATGCAGTCACCACTGCAGACGCATTTGCTTCCCCTCTGGATCGCTTGCATCGAAAGCAAAAATCGGCAGCAAGATCCTAACCAGTAGAAGAAGACAGACGCTCTCTGGAACCGTAACTATGAATCGGGCCTAAAGCGGTAGGCCGGCCTAAATCTCAAGGCTATTGACAATGGCCCCAGAATGGTGACCATGGACCGGGACTACACCAAAGTCCGGACCGAAACTCGGGCCTAAACAGTCGATAGTTAGCTGGCTATGAGTGTTTTCAGCGTTTTTATGCTTTGAAAGTTAGTTTTTCTTGCTGTAGTTTTGCTGTTGTTGTTGTTGCTGCTGCTGCTGTTGTTGCGGCTTTACGTCTGAATCTAGCGGTTTCTCTGTCTGTCTGTCTGTCTGTCTGTCTGTCTGTCTGTCTCTGTCTCTGTCTATGTCTTTGTCTATGTCTATGTCTCTGTCTCTGTGTCTCTGTGTCTCTGTCTGTCTGTCTGTCTCTCTGTCTCTGTCTCTCTGTCTGTCTGTGTCTGTCTGGCTGTCTGGCTCTCTGTCTCTGTCTCTCTCTCTCCACCCCTGTTTCTGTTCCCCCCTGTGTTTCTCCTCTCTCCGCCCTCTCTCCACCCGCTCTCTCCCCTCTGTCTCCCCCCTGTTTCTCTTCCCCTTTTTTTGCGTCCCCTCTCTCCTCCCTCTCTTTCTTTCCCCTCACTTTCTTCTCCTTTCTCTCTTTTCCACCCAAGTCTTCCCCCTTCTCTATTCCCCCCCCCCCCCCCCCCCCTTGTGTTCCCCAGTCTTCCACCCTCGGCCCAACAGCTGACTGCTGTGTGGTTGGTCTTCACTGTTTATGTCTTTGAGACAGTTTTAACAAAGCACCACTGGCGCCCAACACGGATTTGTTAGCCAGTGGCTTATCGGTGTAGTAACAGCCTAGGGCACCAGGGTATATTAAGGTACGGTAGAGAGATCCGTTACGATCGTAATCACGTGCCTGTGTTTCCGACACTGCTATTTCCAAACGAGCACATGCACTTATACCAATTACACGCAAGGGTTCGAAGCACGTAGTCATGCGCCTGTGTTACCAGCACTGTTATTCCCAAACGAACACATGCACTCACTCTCATTACACGCCAGCGTTCGAAGCACTCGAGCGCAAAATCTTTCCATTGTCAAACAAACGCCGAGCGCTCTTAACCCTGCGCATTGAGCGGAAACTTCTTGACCAACCACAACTCGCGTTATGAAGCTGGTCGTCGACAGCGGTCGTCAAGGTGACACCCAACGCCTCTACAGGCCAGTAACGTTTTGTTCGCGTGAACGAGTGTGATTATTCCCCCCGCTCCAAGTTCACAACTTTTTTTGTTACTGTAGAAGCGACTTGCAAGGCAGTAACACACCGACGGACGTTGGTGGAGCCGTGTTTGTTTTCTCGCAAAACTAGCTCTTATAAACAGATAGAAGTCGTTCGGTTTGGTCCTCGTGATTTTGTTCTCTGCTGGAGGGCTGATTTGTCACCCCTGCTATCGTGTGTGTCATCGACTGTCGTCTGCTGTTATCTCCACGAGAGGACTTGACCACAGAGAACCATGTCGGACGACGAGCACCAGGTTAGTGACTTGACGTTACGCCGATTAATTAATCCGATTTAAATTCACGCCAATTAATTTATAAAATTCCACCCGGAATGCGTTGAATTTAATTACTTTTGATAAACGCTTTTGTCAGATTGCTCTCCATTATCCGTGACTGGAAGCCTATTAATACCAATGAATTTATAAAATTCCACTCGGAATGCAATGCGTAGAATTTAATTATCTTTGAGAAACGCTTCTGTTCGATTGCTCTCCATTGCTCATGACCGTCTGGACACCTAGTATGTGGCCTTTGCTCGAAAGTTTTTTAAAGATCTTATTGCGACGCACACGAATGCGTTTGCTGAACTTAAGTCATCAGCGGTGTATAACCACAGGCTGTATAACTTTACTGTGTACAGATGGTGTGGGTTGTATAAACATAGCGTCGCCACCGTAATGGATGAGTGAGAGAGAGAGAGAGAGAGAGAGAGAGAGAGAGAGAGAGAGAGAGAGAGAGAGAGAGAGAGACAGACAGACAGACAGACAGACAGACAGACAGACAGACAGACAGACAGACAGACAGACAGACAGACAGGGGGGGGAG
>OY757546.1:13208483-13216625 GCA_963584105.1 Alviniconcha strummeri | reverse complement strand
AGCTTGTCCCTAATATGTCAGCCGACATCTGAGGACATTAAGCATCACATCCTCATCAACGCCACCACGCACGGATATCCAGCCACACAACAGGACAGATACTGAATTGATTAACACAGTTTTGCTAGCGCGCGCGCGCACACATACACACACTCACACACACACACACACACACACACACACACACACACACACACACACACACACACACACACACACACACACACACACAAACAGAGAGAGAGAGAGAGAGAGAGAGAGAGAGAGAGAGAGAGAGAGAGAGAGAGAGAGAGAGAGAGACAGAGACAGAGACAGAGATAGAGACAGAGACAGAGACAGAGAGACAGACAGACAGACTTACAGACAGACAGACAGACAGACAGACAGACAGACAGACAGACATATTAAAATGCAGAGCTTACAGAGACAGAGACTCTGTGTGTGTGTGTGTGTGTGTGTGTGTGTGTGTGTGTGTGTGTGTGTGTGTGTGTGTGTGTGTGTGTGTGCAAAAGACGGAGAAAAGGTGAGTCATCTTGAGCTGTGACTTGAAGGAAGCTAGGTTGCATTTCATCAGATCCGGTTAGTAGTTAACATTACCGAAACTGTGTGGTGTAGTGTGAAATTGTATCAAGCAGGATGACACCTCATTTTGCGAGACGTGTGTGTGGGTACACGAGGGTTATCTTTCCCCCGTTGGGCATTGCTGTACCCGACCTAGTTTACTGCCGCCGTGTGGTGCATTGCTGTACCCGACCTAGTTTACTGCCGCCGTGTAGTGCATTGCTGTACCCGACCTAGTTTACTGCCGCCGTGTTGTGCATTATCACACCAGACCTAGTTTACTGCCGCCGTGTTGTGCATTATCACACCAGACCTAGTTTACTGCCGCCGTGTTGTGCATTATCACACCAGACCTAGTTTACTGCCGCCGTGTTGTGCATTATCACACCAGACCTAGTTTACTGCCGCTGTGTTGTGCATTATCACACCAGACCTAGTTTACTGCCGCCGTGTTGTGCATTATCACACCAGACCTAGTTTACTGCCGCCGTGTTGTGCATTATCACACCAGACCTAGTTTACTGCCGCCGTGTTGTGCATTATCACACCAGACCTAGTTTACTGCCGCCGTGTTGTGCATTATCACACCAGACCTAGTTTACTGCCGCCGTGTTGTGCATTATCACACCAGACCTAGTGTACTGCCGCCGTGTTGTGCATTATCACACCAGACCTAGTGTACTGCCGCCGTGTTGTGCATTATCACACCAGACCTAGTGTACTGCCGCCGTGTTGTGCATTATCACACCAGACCTAGTGTACTGCCGCTGTGCCGTTGTACCTTGTTACCCCAGACCTTTTCTAACATGTTGTACCCGACCTAGTTTACCGCTGTGCTGATGTGCATTGTAACACCAGACCTAGTTTAATAATAACAATAATAATAATGATGATGGTACTTCTCCTCCTCCTGTTGCTGCTGCTGCTACTACTACAACAACAACAACTACTACTACCAAAATAAAACAAAAACAAAAAACGTATTTATAAAGCGCAGAGACTATTTTAAGCGCATACACTGACGCACGTACGCACTCTCCGTGCATGCTCACACACACACACACGCACACACTCACATCGCACGCACGCACGCACGCACGCTCGCATGCACGCACGCACGCACGCACGCACGCACGCACGCACGCACACACACACATACACACACACACGAGTACACTATGTATAATATACAAAACGTAATTTACACGAAACCTAAACGGACAACAAACAGAACTTGACGCGAAGGAAGACAACAGCACGGAACCAAAAACACGACTATTAGTCTATTGTCTTGAAAAAAGAAACGTCTTGAGGTTTGATTTGAAGGAGCCAGAGAGTGTTTCTGTCGGAGAGGAAGGGAGAGCTTTCATGGTCATTGTGTTAGAGGATCCCTGTGTTTGGGTATGGAGTGAACTTATTATCTCTGAGCAACATGAGGGGATCTGCACACTGCAGAGATGTATGCTTCATGGTAATCAGCCGGGTGGGGCGGAAAGCTCAGCGGTTAGCGCGCCGGAATTTGTGATCAATATGTAGCGGGTTCGAGTCCTTGCAGGAGAGGCGGGAAAATTTTATTCTCCAGTGTCAACTTTCTGTGCTGACTTCGCCCTGATATAACCTCACTGGTTGACTGGGCGTAAAACACCAGTTTACTTACTGTGCTGACTCTTATTTTGTATCCGTTCCACCACCGTGTTTCCGCAGTAGCACGTAAAAGATCCCAATCATTATGCCAAACGTTCCGATGGCAGGTTACAGCTAAACATGCTTGTACTCCACGTGCATGAAGTGACGTGACCTTGTGCATGGCTGCATGGTGTACACAGAACGTGCGCCGAGACGGCAGCTGTTTCTGGTGGCACCAAGCATGTAACAACCACACAACGCTGTACGTGCACCGTTTCGGTGGATATTCAGAACGCGCTATAAAATCTAAGTCACTCACTTAGAATTACACTTGTGAGCCGGTTTGGCCCAGCGGTAAGGCGTTAGGCTGGTTAGCAGAGGGACCTCGGTTGGAATCCGCTTCGGATCTCTTTTCTCTTCAAAGGTTGTGGTCTGTGGACACCGTCTTGTGGCTTTGTCCTTCAAAAATATGAAATATTTAAAGTGGCTCTCATCCCTGCCCACCTTAATGCAGAAGTCATTCTGGTGGTGACAGTGTAGCGATAGGGATATAATCTCCCTCTCCCCCCACCTCCATACCCCCTTCTCCCCGTCCCCAACAAGCCTTATGGTTTCTGTGGACGTCAAGCACCATTTTTACTTACTTTTTTAGCATTACACGGGACATCATGTTTCTGTTGTTGCAGGTATGGCGAAGGAAGCGTAGGAGAGGGCGGAGGGCAAGGCAGAGGCGGAAGTAGAGGTCAGTCACATGGTTCCGCAAGCGGCGGAAGGGGTTATGGAAATGCTAGAGGAAGAGGAGGAAGAGGAGGCGAAGGCAGAGGAGGAAGAGGTCACCTCGGCTCGTTCGCAAGAGGAAGCTTCAGAACCTTTTCTGTCTCCGATTTCGCTGAAGTAGAGGACATTGACGAAGTCACACTGAGCCTTCATAGTCGGCTGCAAGAGTTTGAAAAGTTTCTGTCGTCTGACTCCATCTCAGCAGACGACGTTCAGAAGACGTTGAAGATCCTCAGCCGAGTCCTCCAGAACGACCTTCAGCGAGAAATCGTGTTGAGGATCCTGCAGGTCGTCTGCACGTCTCGCTTCCTGGACACCCACCTCCTCTCCCTCATCCACCGACTGCCATCCTTTCCGGAGTCGATGGTCATAGAGACGGTCGAGTTCATCCAAAAGCTTCTCTCCAAGGTGTGCCTCACGCTGCCTTCCTACGCCTCCAAAGGCTATCTCCTGCTGCTGGCCTTGACCGGCATGCCCAGCATCGTCGAAATTATAGCGTGTAGCAGATCTAGCCTTGCTGACGAATTGAAGGAGCTGCTTGATGAGTGTCAGCGGTGCATGAAAATGCTTCACGAAGCTGGAGAGAGGAGAGGAAACGCGGCGAGGGTCAATCGAGGTCGCAACGAGGATGATGACATTCCGCCTGATGACTTCGCCGAGCTGCCCATCTTTCCCAATGCTCGGGATATGGACTGGGCAGAGAAGATATTTCTGAGGTGAGTACGCAGTTGTGCCCTCTTCCACTGCCTAAGCTGCAGATATTGGTTTATTTGTTTTATTTTTTATTAGCAACAACAACAAAGTATCATCCCTAGAACGAACAGAATAATTTAATAGGAGGGTATCTTTTACAGCCAGTACCTGGGCGTTGACTGATTGACTGACCTGTTGTCCACAGAACCAATACGGAGGAGGAAGCGTTCCGTGACGTCACCCACTACCTGGATGTTGACTGACTAACTGACTCAGACTGACTTACTGATCTGTTGTCCACAGAGCCAACAAGGAGGGGGGCGTTCCGTGACGTCAACCAATACCTGGACGCTGACTGACTGACTGACTGACTGACTTACTGACTGACCTGTTGTCTACAGAGCCAACAAGGAGGAAGGGGCATTCCGCGACAACAACCACTACCTGGACGTTGACTGATTGACTGACTGACTGACTGACTGACCGACTGACCTGTTGTCTACAGAGCCAACAAGGAGGAGGGAGCGTTCCGTGACGTCAGCCACTACCTGGACGTTCAGTTCCGTCTGCTGAGAGAGGACTACATCAGACCGCTACGGAAAGGAATCAAGGAGTTCAAGGAGCTCAGAGACAGAGGCGAGGTCTTCAAGAAAAGTCAGCACATGAGGTATTGTTATCATTTAAAGATTCAGATAAACCCCAGTTTTTCACCTAAATACATCGTCATGTTACACCTCTAGCTGCCATGATGCTTACAGAGGGTGGTGGCGGTTTTGGGGAGTCCCCCCCACACACTACCCCCTAAAACCCACAACCTAACGCCAGAAAAACAACAACCCACCATCACCACCACCACCACCACCAACAACAACAACAAACAAACAAACAAAAAACAAAAACAAAACAACAACACCCAAAAAACAACAACAAAAACAACAACTCATCAAACAACAACAATAAAAAATTAAAAAATAAAGAGAAAAAAAAAAAAGGCAAACAAAAGTTCTTTTTCCTAATATACTCCAAAGCAATGGAATTCTATCCCATATAACATCTGTCATATTCATTCCTCCCATGCCTTTCTTCTGTGCGCCCGTGTGTGTGTGTGTGTGTGTGTGTGTGTGTGTGTGTGTGTGTGTGTGTGTGTGTGTGTGTGTGTGTGTGTGTGTGTGTGTGTGTGTGTGTGTGTGTGTGTGTGCGCGCGCGCGCCGGAGGGTGTGAGTGTGGGTGTGGGTGTGCGAGGAATACAGTGGTATGTTCATATACTGTCTTGAAGGTTTTATGTATAATTTTTTTGTTGATCTTATAAAGCGCAGTGTGCTCAGCCTTGTCGCTGAGATAATAATAACGATCATTCCAAAGCACAATTTTTTTTTAAAGCCTTCAGCGCTTTACAAGAAACATGATGGGGGGTGGGGAGTGGGTGGCTGGTTAAGGTACATGTACAAAAATCAATGAAACAAAGCAAAAATTAAACATAAATCTCTCTCTCTCTCTCTCTCTCTCTCTCTCTCTCTCTCTCTCTCTCTCTCTCTCTCTCTCTCTCTCTCTCTCTCTCTCTCTCTCTCTCTCTCACACACACACACACACACACACACACACACACACACACACACACACACACACACACAATCTAACAGGGCTGAGTTAGAGTGATACAGGCTGAAGAAATGTGTCTTCAGAGCGGACTTGAAAGTAGTGATTGTTGCAACATTTCTAATGTGTGATGGCAGTGAGTTTCAAACAGAAGAGCCAAAATGAGAGAAGGCACGATCACCTTTGTCTTGTGTTTATATAGTGGACATTTTAGGAGACGGGTGTCAGCACTGGAACGAAGTGGTCGAACAGCAGGAGCAGAGGAGTTAACAGAACTGAAACAGAGGCAGGCAATTTTGTACGAGATACGAGTTTGGACAGGTAGCCAGCGGAGCTGAGCGAGTGTTGGTGTGGTATGTATATTCGGGGATGCACGAACTACAAGACGAGCTGCACAGTTTTGTACCCTCTGAAGTTTAGAGATCAGTGACAGTGGGAGGCCGGCTAAGAGAGAACTGCAATAGTCAATCCGGGACAGTACAAGGGAGACAACAAGAGTCCTTGTGGCATCAACTGTGAGGTGCCACGCTATCATGATTATAATCATTATTATTATTACGCACAACGAACAAATGCACAGTCCCCAAGGAACACAAGCAACATTGAAATACTTGTAATTATTTATCTGTGGAAAGCTTCAGGAATTTGTGTGTATACTAGTCATAGGACTGCTAGTTTGCACTGCTCAGATATTCCATATTGCAGTTCTGTAGTGACGTCTGCAGACATCTGGTCCTCATTGCAGGCTGTACCACAAAGTTCGCATCATCAGAATGGTGTGCTCGGACGGTCTGGAGCACCTCGTGCAGTTTGACATGTCCAGGCTAACCCGAGTGAGGTGGCAGTCTTCCCAACGACTTCTCTACGGATCACTGGTCTGCCTCACCATGGACGACTTTGAGAACCTTTTCTTCGCCACTGTCACGGTCCGTGACAATGAGGCCCTGGAGAAAGTAAGCTTCTTCAAGCAACGAAGTTTATGTCCAATTTACACGTAAACCTGTAAACAAACATACCTTGGCCCTAGTCACAAACCTTCCGCTCGTAGTCTTTATCCTCGAACAGTCTGATTCTGAAATAGTCTATATATTATTATGCCACAATATGCGTCTTACATCCGGTTTTGCTGTTCTGCCTCTATCTATGTGTTAACATTTCAGCGCCAGCAGTTCTAGAATGCAGCAGCTCCTGGCGTCAGCTGCTATTTTTTTTATACTCTGGCACCAAACGCACAGTCACTGCCTTTAATCGCCTATACATTCCTTATTTCTGAACCAATTCTTTTTTTGTTGTTGTTTTTTGTTTTTTGTTTGTTTGCAGAATTCGCCCTGATATAACCGCAATGGTTGGCTGGACGTAAAACACCAAATTACTACTTTTTTGCAGAATAAAGTAAAATGGTTCAAATTTTGAGCAATTTAAGTGTTGCTATACTTCTTTCATTGCCTATTCTTACAAAATAATCATCTGATTTGGGCACTTAAATGTGACATCAGCAGGAAGCTTTGTGGGCACAGTATTGTGACGAAAGCACCGTAATGGTTCGATCTTTCGTTGGTGTTTGATATGTTTGGCATAGTTTGCGGTAGTATAACGTGAGAGACGTTGAACGCGTGAATCAGAGGCTGTTCAGGCTTTTTGTTGCGGAAATAAAACAGGCAGACAAAGACACCTTTTGGTGGATGAAAAATTCGCAGTGCCGCTAAACACTAGGTGATCTTTTGTATTTTGCAGCCACCACACTCATATCTCTTGAAGGGTCTGGGGCTGCCCCACAAAGCAGAAACTTTTCTTAATGCATAATGACTGCTGTGTTTCTGTAACCATCTGCACCATATTTTACTCGGTGGCTCATACGACTTAAACAAAATGTGGGTTACGATGACAACAGCTTGGCCACCATCTTTAGTAGTGGAGAACTAAAAAGAAAGTAAGACAGAAAAAACAAAAACAAAAAACAAAACAAAAAAACAACAACAACCCACGACCCTTGTTATAAACACCAAACAAACTTCAAGGCTATATGCTGAATAACCTCGACTGACCATGTTTTGGTCTTGGTCCCGTTTCACTTGGTCCTGTTTCACGATCAAACACTGATCCTTTGTTGTCACCCTAAATATCATTGTGCAGATATAATTGTTGATGCAGTTTTCTCCATTTTGTAAAAGCAAAACAAAAACAAAACAGAGAGAGAAAAAATAAGCATATTTCTGACCTATTCATGTGGATAAAAAATGAGCGCAGAAAACGCCCCCTAGTGAAGGGGAAGGCGATTCAAGGGAGGGAACTCTTAAAACGTGGTATAATCTTGGACAAAAGGTGGATTAGGGTGCAGGATGGATTGACTTTGCTCATTATGACTATAGTCGTACACGTAGTCCGAACACAGCAGCTGTTCTGTTACGACTGTGGTCACAGCCCAGCCTTGTCAGATGTTACGAGCCAGACCATATCAGTTATTCTTTTGTTACGAATTTATCGTTGCCTGACCATGGTAGCTGTTCTGTTGTTACAACTGTATCGCTCCTAGACCATGGAAGCTCTTCTGTTGTTGCAACTGTGTAACCACAGCGTTTGTTGCTTATTGTTTATAACAGTGATGGTATTGTTTCTTTCTTCGTATTTCTCCCCTACTAAAGATGGCGGCCAAGCTGTTGTCATCGTAACCCACATTTAGCTTAAGTCATATGAGTCACCGAGTAAAATATGGGTCAGATAGTTACCGAAGCCTGACCATGGTTGCTGGTCTATTGTTCCAACTATATCATAGCATGACCATGCAAGCTGCTCTGTTGTTACCACTATATCGTAGCATGACCATGGCAGCCCATCCGTTGTTACGACTAGAGTCGAAGTCCGGTCGTAGTGGGAACGCTGATCTGAGTA
>OY757546.1:13175983-13203483 GCA_963584105.1 Alviniconcha strummeri | reverse complement strand
CGCCAGTCTCGATGTCAACTCTACAGGTGATGTATTAATGTGTGGGATGCGCGGCCGGGGTGGTCTGAGTGGGGGGTGGGGGTAGGTGGAGCAAAGGGGGGCGGGGAGTGGACTGGGGAGCAGGGGTGAAGGGTAGCACACGATCTCTTGTATCTGCTGAAGTCGAGCGGTAGCTGATCTTGAGTGCAAAACTGTCAACTACGGGGAATTTATCTTGATGCCTCTTTGATTCCATTCAGGTTGAATGGATGTTTAGAGCGCTTATTTATCTACTGTCACCAAAGGGATTAATTTTTCCTCATCATCCGCTCAAGCCGCTATACCCTGAATCTAGTCTGAATCTAGTGCATAATAAATCAATCACTAAATCAGTGTTTTATTTTATGTCTGTTCACAGTAAGGTGATATTAGGTAATAAGCAGCTAGAACAGCTTAATTTGTGGAAGTGGGTTAATTTGTATTTGCAAGTAGCTCACCGAACGCTTTTTGATGATGGAAAGTCAGTTCGACTGAGGAAATAGAACGCTTATTAATTTTATTAGAACAAAAACATAATCTGCAACTTTTCGGGGTAACCCCCTTTGTCAAGCTACAAAACAACAGTTAAACAACAGTTAAACGGCGAAAAACGATGAAAATTTCGATTTGTCCAAGCACTGGACAGGAAAACAACATAGCTCAATCAAAAAGATAAGTTATTTCGCTTCTCATTTCATTTTTCATCGTTTTTCACCGTTTTAACTGTTGTTTAAGTGTCGTTTTGTAGCTTAACAAAGGGGATTAGCTCGAACATTTGCAGATTGTGTTTTTGTCCTAATAAATAAGCGTTCTTTTGAACCTTTTATGTATTTTGATCTTGTTTTGGAACGCTAGCAATCATTCTTGTTTCAGATTATAATAAAACAAATTGGAAATAAAATTGTCTATACTCGTTACGTCCTTCAGGTTCTGGATACAGAAAGCGAAACCCTTCTTCGAAAGGGAATGTGAACAAGACCCAGAGGCGCTGGAAAGGGTACTGGAAATGGCCCAGAACGAAATCTTTCCAGACAACGTTCTGAAGAATGTTGTGGATGCCAGACTCATGGAGGCGATAAAGAAAGAGGTGTTCCAGCGCTGGCAAAGACAGTCACATTTCCTCATCCGTGCTTGGCTGGGCATTGATATAGTTTGTCCAGATGCCTCAAAGTTGGAGGTAAGTGTTGTTTCGGTCTTTCTGTCGTACAAAATGTAAGCTTGGGAATCGTCAGTTAGCCGACGGAATAAAGCTTGTGTGTGTGTGTGTGTGTGCGTGCGTGCGTGCGTGCGTGCGTGCGTGCGTGTGTGCGTGTGTACGTACGTACGTAAGAGAGAGAGAGAGAGAGAGAGAGAGAGAGAGAGAGAGAGAGAGAGAGAGAGAATGAATGAATGAATGAATGAATGAATAAACTTTATTTTACGAGGGTAGTGGAGAAGACTCGAGGTCTTTTTACATCCAGCCCTCGTCCATGAGGGAATTAAACCACTACTATTAACTAAGGATACAGTGAGCTGCAGTATGTTGAGTACATGTACTTTCATACAAACCATGTTGAAATGGACAGCAGTAAACCGATAATGAGCATTAAAAACAAAACAAAAACGAAACATATAAAGATTAGCTTGATCTGGGGTAAACACATACACGCGCGCACACACATAAGATTAAGAACATGACTGTCATCGAAAACTACATGCACACAGAGCACAGAAACACAAAATGTATGGGCTGCCTGAAGCAGCACAACACAGGTTGGAGCAGCACTTGGATATATAGTCACCTTAGTGACAGAACGTGCCGTAGTGACAAAACGTGCCGTAGTGACAAAACGTGCCGCAACAACGCTATTTATTAGCGACCAACGTCTTTCCAGCGCTAATTATCTCCCTGGTTTGCTGAATTTCCGTTTGTATTCCAAATTTAAAAAAATCGTTCTGCTTCAGAGAGTCCTGGAACAGCTTGACGATTCAAAGGACCAGAAAGAACAATCGAACATCGACGAAGAAGCTGATCTTATCCAGAATGAGCGTGTTCTGGATCTCGGTGACAACAAAGAGTTTTTGGCTGGCTTCGCCAGAAAGAGTTCCAGGTAGGTCACAATTAAATCATGTGCACAGAGCAAACCGATAGCTGCATGCTGTTACCTAGCTAGTTGTCCAAGTCGAGCGGTGGTGAAGAAAATAGGAACTTGCTTTGTTGTTCTGGACGAATCTGTTTTATTTGGCTCATTACTTCTATAGACTTCAGTTTAGCTTAAAATGACAATTGACCAGTCTGGATCCCACCCTACCTTACTCGTTGTAACAGTTACTACTGCACTACTACTACTACTACTACTACTACTACTACTGCTGCTGCTGCTGCTGCTGCTGCTGCTGCTGCTGCTGCTGCTGCTGCTGGTACTGCTGCTGCTGCTGGTACTACTGCTACTGCTGCTGCTACTATTACTACTATCAATGCATTTCTAATGGGCCGAATCCCTCTATCTTTTGTGTATGTGTGTGTGTGTGTGTGTGTGTGTGTGTGTGTGTGTGTGTGTGTGTGTGTGTGTGTGTGTGTGTGTGTGTGTGTGTGTGTGTGTGTGTGTGTAGGTGAGGCTCCAAATATATTTGAAACATTACAATACACAACCAAATTCTGTCCCACACTCTTCCCCGCATGCACACACACACGCACACACACGCACACACACACACACACACACACACACACACACACACACACACACACACACACACACACACACACACACACACGTTCCCCCCCCCCACCCTACACACACACACACAGTCGCACACAATCAACGCTACAGCAAACATATATTTGATAGCTATAGATTACTGCCAATTCCGCGAATATCTATAAATAACAGGTAGGTCATCATCACTTGCAGCTTCTGTGAATGTGCTGTAGGGTGCTAGCATATTATTAGTATTCTTCTGTTTACTTATGACACATGTGTATTTGAATGTAGGTTTTGCTTTGTAACCTCCAGGGGTGGGGATAACAAAGTAGCAGCTTGTGTTTACTCGCCTACCGGGTAACCTGTTTCGTCAGGATGGCTGACCGTGTGTGTGCTCTTGGACGATGTTGGTGACACTGAGATACATAAACGACACGACGCGGCCATGATGGAGATGAGAGCTTGTATTCATAACCTCACGTGACAAGGTCACAGTGCATAGGTCGCAACAATTACAACAACAGTATTCGGTTATCTCCCTTGCATCCTTGTTGACTGTTCAACACATAACCCTTACCGAAGGCGACAGAGGCCTCTGTTGTTGTGTCCCTTGTTACACTCATGACGTCCTTCGACCGTTGTTGATTCTCTTTTTTGCTGCTGTCCAACTCTGAAATATTTGTCTCTGTTAATTCTCTTGTTTGTTGGTGATGTCCAGCTCAGGAAGAGTTACTGTCTGTCTGTTAATTCTCTTTTTTATTGGTGATGTGCAACACTTGGATAGTTACTGTCTGTCTGTCTGTTAACTCTCTTTTTTGTTGGTGATGTGCAACACTGGGATAGTTAGTCTGTTAACTCTTTTTGTTGGTGATGTGCAACACTGGGATAGTTACTGTCTGTCTGTCTGTTAACTCTTTTTGTTGCTGATGTGCAACTCTGGGATAGTTACTGTCTGTCTGTTAACTCTTTTTTTCTTTTTGTTGTTGTTGGTGATGTGCAACACTGGGATAGTCACTGCCTGTCTGTTAACTCTTTTGTTTGTTTGTTGGTGATGTGCAACACTGGGATAGTTACTGTCTGTCTAACTTTTTTTGGGTGTTTGTTGGTGATGTGCAACACTGGGATAGTTACTGTCTGTCTATTAACTCTTTTTGTTTTGTTTTGTTGGTGATGTGCAACACTGGGATAGTTACTGTCTGTCTGTTAACTCTTTTTGTTGGTGATGTGCAACACTGGATAGTTACTGTCTGTCTATTAACTCTTTTTTGTTTTTTGTTTGTTGGTGATGTGTAACACTGGGATAGTTATTGTCTGTCTGTTAACTCTTTTTGTTTTGTTTTGTTGGTGATGTGTAATACTGGGATAGTTACTGTCTGTCTGTTAACTTTTGTTGGTTTTGTTGGTGATGTGCAACACTGGGATAGTTACTGTCTGTCTGTTAACTCTTTTTGTTGGTGATGTGCAACACTGGGATAGAAACTGTTACTGTCTGTTAATTCTGTTGTTTATCAGTGATATCCAGCACTGGGATAGCTACGGTCTGTTAATTCTTTTGTTTGTTGTTGATGTCCAACACTGGGATAGCTACTGTCTGTCTGTTAATTCTCTTGTTTGTTGCTGTTGTCCAACACTGGGATAATTACTGTCTGTCTGTTAATTCTCTTGTTTGTTGCTGTTGTCCAACACTGGGATAATTACTGTCTGTCTGTTAATTCTCTTGTTTATTGGTTATGTCCATCTGCGGAATAATAACTGTCTGTCTGTTTTGGCGGCTGGCTTAGCTTGGATGTCGTGGCGGCCATGGACAAACTGGGAATGCAGTCAACCTTCGTCAATCTCACTAGAGAGGAGGCCGAAGCCATTGATGACTTTGCCATACCCAGCCAACACAAGAGACAACTGAAGAAGAAGCTGACCCACCTTCTGTTGACAGCCGATCCCATGACAGAGGAAGAGGCAACGCGAGTCGTCGATGTGTGGAGTCCAGACTTAAGTATGGAGAAGAGAATGAGTCTGTACAAGTTCTGGCTTCAGAGATACCACGTGAGTTGTCAGAAAGTCTCAGATTCGTTGCCGTGATCTAACTTGGGAGACATACCCCCCCCACCTCTAAAACAAAAACAACAAAAATCACATCCTTTACAAGAACAAAACATTAAGGCAGGCTAGATGAACACCCCGAGATCGACTCCATTGGCTGGGAAGAGCAAACTGTATTGATTCATTGTGAAAGTAAGAAACTGATAGATTTTCGACAACAAGAAAAAAGAACAAAACAAAACACATACTCACTCACACACACACACACACAAACACACACACGCGCACGCACGCACGCACGCACACAAATCAAAAACAACAACAACAACAGTGACAAACTATCCATAATTGTTGATCATCGAGACAGAACAATTTCCTTTGCAGGACGCTCAGCGCCAGTCTGTCAAATCCCAGGCACTGCAGTACAACGTGAGTGCCCAGAAACTTCGTGAAGTGAGACTTCTGTCGGACAAGGACATCTTGGTGGAGGCCAAAGTGATCGGCATGACCACCACGGGGGCTGCTCGCTGCCGCCGGGTGCTGGCCGCTGTGGCCTGTCCCATTGTCATCCTGGAGGAGGCGGCCGAGGTATCTTCTTCCTGTCACACTCTGTCTCTCTGTCCTCAGTCTCTGTCTCTGTTTGCTGCAGATGTTGTGACATTGACTAGTGATGCTATGATAGTGGCTGCAGATGTGATAGTGGCTGCATATGATGTGATAGTGGCTACAGATGTAACTGTGCCTGCGGATGTTGTGATATTGACTGGTGATGCAACGATAGTGGCTGCAGATGTGATAGTGGCTGCAGATGTTGTGACAGTGGCTGCTAACGTTGTGATAGTGGCTGCAGATGTTGTGATAGTGGCTGTAGATGCTGTGACAGTGGCTGCTGATGGTGTGATAATGGCTACTGTTGTTGTGACAGTGGCTGCAGATGTTGTGACAGTGGCTGCAGATGTCACGTTTGCCTGAATGTGTTGCGAATTTGTTAGCAATTGTGACTATATCTACTGGTGCTGCGACTGTATATATGCACTGGTGGTAATGTGTCACCAGGTGTTGTGATTGTGTCTGCATGTGTTGGGAATGGTCTGCGGGTGTTGTGATTGTGCCTGCAGATGTTGTGATTATGTCTGTAGGTGTTGTGATTGTGTCT
The DNA here is from genome assembly GCA_963584105.1 of Alviniconcha strummeri. Classification (NCBI taxonomy): domain Eukaryota; kingdom Metazoa; phylum Mollusca; class Gastropoda; family Provannidae; genus Alviniconcha; species Alviniconcha strummeri. Next base: position 13,197,585 of record OY757546.1, on the reverse strand, counting down.
GCAGGTGTTGTGATTGTGTCTGCAGGTGTTGGGACTGGACTGCGGGTGTTGCGATTGCGTCTGCAGGTGTTGTGATTGTGTCTGCAGGTGTTAGGACTGGACTGCGGGTGTTGTGATTGTGTCTGCAGGTGTTGGGACTAGACTGCGGGTGTTGTGATTGTGTCTGCAGATGTTGTGATTGTGTCTGCAGGTATTGTGATTGTGTCATTGCGTCTGCAGGTGTTGTGATTGTGTCTGCATGTGTTGTGATTGTGTCATTGTGTCTTCAGGTGTTGTGATTGTGTCTGTAGGTGTTGTGATTGTGTCATCAGGTGTTGTGTTTGTGTCTGCAGGTGATGGAAGCCCACGTGGTGACGACCCTGCACAAGAAGTGCCAACACCTGATCCTGATCGGCGACCACCAGCAGCTGAGGCCCTCCCCCACTGTGTACGAACTGTGCCGTCACTACAAGCTGGACCTCTCGCTCTTTGAGCGACTCGTCAACAACAATCTGCCGCACTCCACCCTCGCCGTGCAGCACCGCATGCGACCGGAAGTGGCGCGCCTCGTGCGTCACGTGTATCCGAAACTGGAGGACCACAAGACGACGCTGAGAAGACCTCACATCCGAGGTGTCAAGGAAGACGTCTTCCTCTTCCATCACGAGGTACGTAGTGTGATTTTAATGTTTGAAAAGTTTAGTAGCACTAACCTTTCGGCATACATTAATCTCCAAACCCACGATACAGAAATATTCAAACGTTCAAAACATCTGACAGGCGTTCTGGTAGAGTCATGATTTATTCAGGTTCCAGACAAATCGCATAGATATGAAAATATCATGCCAAGTTTACTCGCCGCGTTACAAATTCGACATATCGTCTCAGCGTTTGAGCGGTAGACACAGAGAAGGCTGGCAAACAGGACAACAACGTTTTCTGTTAGTTTTTTGATTTGTTTTTCTACTTGTTTCGGCATATATTAATCTCCCACGCCACGAACCAGAAATATGTGAACGTGCAAAACATTTGACAGGCATTCTGGCAGCGTCACGAGCAGTGGCATCTGCAACGACTATCACAACATCTGCAGCCACTATCACAACAACGGCAGCCACTACCGTAACATCACTGGTCAATGTCACAAAATCATTCAGGCACAGTTACACCTGCATCCACTCATGTGCAACCACAAAACTTTTGTCGTGACAAACACGTGTTTGTCGCGACAAATATCTGTCGCGAGAAAGTTTTGTCGCGAGAAGGTTTTGTCGCTACATACTTTTGTCGCGAAGACGTGTTTTGTCGTGACAAACACATGTTTTTTTTGTCGCGTCAAATGTTTTGTCGCGACAAAAATGATACTTGTGGCCACTCACATCAATGATAGTCAATATCACAACAATCTCGTTGCTGAAATGTGTGTCTGAAGTGGTAATGCTGATGCGTTCAGGTGGAGGAGACTCGGAGTGACGAGACGAGCAGCAAGTCCAACTGGCACGAGGCGGAGCTGTGTGTGAGACTGTGTCGCTACCTGCGGCTACAGGACTACCCGCCAGACACCATCACCATCCTCACCGCCTACTCCGGACAGCTGTTCATTTTTAAGAACATCATCAATAAGCAGCCCTCCGATCTCGGTACAGGTTTGTTTTGTCAGGAAAGTACAGAAGGAACGAAGATGACCAAAAGCCAAACGCATGAAATGTGTTAATAAGAACGCCAACGCAATCTGACAGTGCAAAACATGTGCGAATTTTCGGAATTATTTGAAAGCCACAAAACAACAGGTAAATGGTAATACATTAGAACATTGTACTTATCCGGTTGCAGTTCTGGCTTAACTGATCTGTCTGGAAGAATACTGTAATGACGGCCATGTATCTTCCGGTAATTGTTAATGGCGTATGTGTTGGGAGCTTGTTTTAGAACGCTAGCAGCAACCCTTGTTTCATTTTTTAGCTGCAGATCTCCAAGGGTAAGTACTGTACAGAGAAGATTGCGAAAACGCCCCCCCCCCCCCTTCACCCCCACCCCACCCCCCCGCCCCCCACCCAGCCCCCTCCCGCTCCTTCTCTCTCCCCTCCCTCCTTCGTTTAAGTCAGGTGTTCTACATACTGGGTTCGGGGTTCGGAGCGGTTCTTTCGGAATTATTAGTTTTAGCATTCACTCGAGGCGTCGAAGAAATGGGAGCTGCACAGGAGCTGGTCAGTACTTAGTCTGGAACGCCCCCCGAAATGGGATACAAAACTTCATTCACATTCCTCTGAAGCAGAACACTTCCAGCAAGAGAGTCTCAGGAGAAGGCAATTATGTATTAATTATTATGCGCATAGTTTTACAGCGTGATCATAGCAACCGCAGCATGGGGTTCGGCTGTAACTCTGACGTCCTCGATGACGTCTTCTTCTTCTTCTGTCTTTGTCTCTCTGTCTGTCTCTGTCTCTGTGCCTCTGTCTCTGTCTGTCTGTGTCTGTGTCTCTCTGTCTCTGTCTGTCTGTCTGTCTGTCTGTCTGTGTGTCTCCTTCCGCATAGCGCCCAGTTTCAACATTTTGAAGACTCTGACACTTTCAGTGCATGCTGGGCTATTTTGGTGTTTTCATAATCCACAGAACTCGGACATGGACTACAGAATCTTTAACGGTTTGTTTTTATGTGTATACACACGGGGGATTTCGCTTTGCTCTGTCTTCCGAAGGACTTCAGTGGAGTCTGCAGAGAACTGGTCTCCGAAGAACTCTAAGGGCGGGCGTAAATCTTAGCACGTAAATATCACCCAGCCATACATGCACGCTTCATCGACCTCAAATCTGGCTTTTGGAAAGCGAGTGCTCTTGCTCTGCGCCACTAATTCTCTTTACAGTTGACCACGACCGGTAGTAGTCAACATGCAGGGTGAGGGTAATGACGTCATCATCCGGTGTCTGGCCGGCAACAACGAGAAATATTATGACGTCAGAATTCTCATACCTTTCATATGATTCTCTCTGGATGGACAAGCTACAGCTGACACAACACCATGTTCATCCGAATGACGTCATTGTTGCAGGTGTGCGCGTGACGACCGTGGACAACTACCAGGGAGAGGAGAATGACGTCATCATCCTGTCCCTGGTACGGAGCAACCAGGAGGGGTCCGTGGGCTTTTTGGGGACGGACAACCGGGTCTGTGTCGCTCTGTCCAGGGCCAGGAATGGCTTCTACGCCTTCGGCAACTTCAAGTAGGGCAGAATCCCTCCTTCCATCATTTCCCCTCACTGACGTGAAATGCCCGATAATGACAAATAGGCGTAGCATGCTCATCGGCAATGTCAATACATAGAAACATTCTTTACCCTAATAGCACAAAACAAACTTTATCGTGAACGAGATACAAACACATAAACGGTTAAAAGGAATGCTAATTTAGTATGACAGTGCAAAACATGTTCGGGGTAAGTCCCTTTTTCAACGCAACCAAACAACAGTTAAACGGTGATCATGAAAATGTACTTATCCGGTTACGGTTGTGGTGTATTGAATTGTTGTTTCTTTTTGAAACTGTTGTTTTGCCATAGTAAACGACTACGTATGTGTATGTTTATGTTGCGTACACGATTTGTATTCGCCACATAGTTGACGGTACCGACCAGTTCATTTGCGGAGAAGACGAACGAGAAGTAGGTTACGGTACGTTTCATTTCTTGATGAATTTATGCAAGAGTCGTACTGCTGTATTTCTTAATACAGGATACTGGCGGACAGGAGTGAGCTGTGGAAGAAGATCTGCCGGACAGCTAAGGACAATGGTCAACTGGGGGACACGCTGGTCCTACGGTGTGAAAACCACCCAGACCAGGAGATAAAAATCACAACAGCGAAGGTATGGAACATGACGGATACAGGGTGCTGCCGACTCCAAAGACATTATACGTGGCACAGCACTAGACCAGTTGGTTGGATTATTTGTCATTGTTTGTTTAATTTCAAAATTGTAGACTAGGGTTAATCTCATGACTGGTGTCATGGCTTCGCTTTCCTGTATCTTGCATGGTTTCTCTAGCGAATACCTATGCGTTTAAACTACTTGTTGCTGGTAATACTTCGCATCGAGCTTGGAGCGTGGATAGCTCAGTGAGTAGAGCGTACGACTGAAAAGCCAGGCGCAATACTGAAGTGGGTTCGAGTGACCGGTGTAGCATTAAGAGACCTTTCTCTCAGAGTCAGCTTCCAGTGCTGACTGTCTCACGGTATCCGTACAGCCGCCGGATGCAATCGCACGCATCAACATCTGTGCCCACGTTAAACATCCCAAACACAGGCAGTCATATATACAACTGTTTGGATATGCGAAAACACTGCACACACTGAGAGGGCTGCGTAGCACTACTCTTGCGGCTTCTGTGCTAAACAAGGCGGTTACGGTGGACAGAATTTCCTGCACGGGACAATGAAGTAGAAAAACAAACAAAAAGCTCACAAAAAAGTTGTTATCCTGTTTGTCAGCCTTCTCTGTGTGTACTGCTTAAACACTGAGACGATGAAGTAGAAAAACAAAACAAACGGCTAAAAACAAAAGTTGTTATCCTGTTTGTCGGCCTTCTCTGTGTGTACTGCTTAAACGCTGAGACGATAATGTTGAATTTGTAACGCGGTGAGTAAACCTGACGTGCTGAATTGTTCATACCTATGCGATTTGTCTGGAACCTGCCAGAACACCAGTCAGATGTTTTGCACGTTCACATATTTCTGGTTCATGGGGGGGGGGGGGGGGGGGGGGGATTTTGGGCTACAGGTTATGGCAACTGATGCCAGAAACGGGTGAGAGACTGAACTGGGGTGGTGTGTCAACCCGGGTGACATGGTATCCTTAGCCTCAGGATTTTGACATGGCAAAGTAAGGTTGTATACCAGACAGGACAGGTGTCGGAACTCGGTTGACCTGGTATTGGTATCCCCAGGACCTTGACAAGGTGAAGGAAGACCATGAACCCAGAATGGACACGTGTCTGAACTCGGGTTATATGGTACTGTCACCCACATTACTTCGACAAGGTGAAGGTTACGGAAGACCATGATCCCAGACTGGACATGTGTCTGAACTCGGGTTATATGGTACTGTTACCCCCATTACTTTGACAAGGTGAAGGTTAAGGAAGACAGTGGTCCCAGACTGGACAGGTGTCTCGACTTGGGTGATGTGGTACTGGTACCTCCATTACTCTGATAAAGTAAAGGAATTCTGTGGTACCAGATACGTGTGTGAACTCGGGTGATCTGATATTGCTATCCGCAGGAATTTGATATGGTGAAGGAAGGATGTAGCAGTGGAATGAACAGGTGTCTGAACTCGGGTGATGTGGCATTGTTACCCCAATAAGGTGAAGGAAGTTCGACTGGACAGGTGTCTGAATTCGGGTGATGTGGCATTGTTACCCCAATAAGGTGAAGGAAGTTCGACTGGACAAGTGTCTGAATTCGGGTGATGTGGCATTGTTACCCCAATAAGGTGAAGGAATTTCGACTGGACAGGTGTCTGAACTCGGGTGATGTGGTATTGCTACACCCATTACTTTGACAAGGTGAAGGAAGCTAGACTGGACAGGACTGGACAGGTGTTTGAACTCGAATGATCTGGTAGTGTTACCCCAGTTACTTTAACAAGATGAAGGAAATTAGACTGGACAGGACCGGACAGGTGTCTGAACTCGAGTGATCTGGTAGTGTTACCTCGAGGATTTTCACAAAGTGAAATAAGGCTGTAACACTGGACTGGGCGGATGTGTGAACTCGGGTGATCAGGTATTGCTAGCCTCAGGACCATGACAAGATAAAGGAAGGCTGTAGAACCGGACTGGACAGGTGTCTGAACTCGGGTGATGTGCTGTAGTTACCCTCAGGAAGCCTGTGGCACTGGGCTGGAATGGTGAGGACAGATGTTTGTACGCAGCCCTCGTGGTATTGCATACTTCAAGTCATTGACAAGGTGCCATGGAGAAGCTGTGTCACTTGCGTAGACGTCAAGACAGGTGTTTGAACGCGGTTACCATGGTGTTATGTCCTCCAGGACTTCGACAAGGCGCCGGAGGGAGGCTGCAAGCTGCCGTGTGGAACCAGACTGGAATGTGGACACGCGTGTGAACTCAGCTGCCATGGTTACGACCGCGAGCACGAGGACTACAGGTAAATTCGATAATGTTCCGGATTAGCGTGACGTTTCCTTTTGAAGGGGCAGTAGAATAAAGAGCATGGTGCACACTGATGCCTACAGGGCTAGCGGTTTAGAGCAATTTACGTTTATGGTAAGTGTTGCTGTTCACAACTTCCCGCCACCTCTCTGGCACACACAAAAAAGTAACAGACAACAACAAACGGGGACAGGGAAGCAAGCCCAAAGAACTGTCACCACCTGGACAAATTGACAGACAAGCATACAAACCCAGGTAATATGGAACAAAAGTATGCCAGCAACCAGAAGCAGAACCAAAAGTAAATGAAAGATACAACACAACACAAACACATACACACAACACAAACACATACACACAACACACACACACACACACACACACACACACACACACACACACACACACACACACACACACACACACACACACACACACACAGACGCACGCACACACACGAAAAGTGAAACAATGAACTTTTACCCTGACTTCTATGCAGATGTGAGAAGAAATGTGCCCGTCAAGTCTGTCAGCTGGGTCACCCCTGCACCAAGAAGTGTTTCAAGGACTGCGGCCAGTGTCTGTACAAGGTGGAGAAGACGGTGCCCATGTGTGGTCACGTGGCCACCATGGAGTGCAGGAAAGACCCTCACACCTGGGACTGCCAGAACCGTTGCAAAGGGAGGCTACCCTGCGGACACCAGTGCAGCGGGATTTGCGCGGATTGCAGGAAGAAGAACAGCCACGTCGCCAAATGCATGGAAGAGGTGAGTTTGTCAGCAACATTCTGTTATTGACCAAACTTAATACTGCGTCAACTGTAGCGTCGTAGATATTGTTCAATTCGGAGCTGCTTCTTTTTCCGCCTTTTCTTTTTTAGGTGTGTGTGTGTGTGTGTGTGTGTGTGTGTGTGTGTGTGTGTGTGTGTGTGTGTGTGTGTGTGTGTGTGTGTGTGTGTGTATGTGTGTGTGTGTGTGTGTGTGTGTGTGTGTGTGTGTGTGTGTGTGTGTGCGCGCGCGCGCGCGTGGATGAGGAAGGAGGGACCGGGGGAAGCTTCTTTATTTTGTTGATTCGTACTGGTGTGCATTGGATAATGACACAGAGGGAGGGATATATCAGACTCATCATTAATTTACCTACTCCAGCCTTTTCTCCATGAAGCTCACTCAGAATGGTTTCCCGGAGCTGCTTCTTGAGAACTGTAATGATGATAATCATTATTATTAAAGTAGTTATACCTTGTACGGAGAGACTATTATAAGCGCATACACTCACACCCATACACATAGACTTCCGCACATGCGACTATACACAACTTACTTTAAATCGAACTTAAACAGAAAACGAACAAAGACCTGTGGCAGAGGAAGACAGCAGCACGGAGCGAAATGTACGGCAGATCTATTATTTGTGTATGTGTGTGTGGGGGGGGGGGGGGGAGGGGATAACTGTTTTGAGGTTAAATTTGAAGGAGTCCAGAGAGGGTTTGTGGACTCTGATGTCGTTTACTGCCATCGATCTGTCGAACAGGTGGAGAAAGTTTGGCCGTGCGGACATCTGGTCAAGTCACCGTGCCACACTCCCTTTGAAATGTTGCTGTGTAAGCACTCCTGTGGCGTCACTCTGGACTGCGGTCACGTGTGCAAAGGCACGTGCGGCACGTGCTGGTCGGGGCGCGTGCACGTCGCGTGCAAGGAGAAGTGCGGTCGCGCGCTGCCAGGATGCGGTCACAAGTGTCGCCTGCCCTGCGGAACGGAATGTTTGCTGTGCCAGGAGAAGTCGTGCGGCACGTCCTGTCTCCATAGCAACTGCAAGAAGCTGTGCGGAAAGCCCTGCCCGCCGTGCAAGGAGGCGTGTCCCTGGAAGAGCTGCCGACACCAGGAGTGCGACGCCCTCTGCCACCAGCCCTGCCCGCCCTGCGCCCAGCCCTGCGGCAAGAAACTCAAGTGCGGCCCCCAGGACCCGCCGGAAGGTCAAGGTCACTCCTGCTCCGGCCTTTGCGGCGAGAAGTGCTTTTGCTTCACGTGCGACAGGAAGAACTTCGTCCCCCTGGTGATCGATGGCGTGCTGACGGAAGAGGAGAGTGTGGCTGTGGGGGAGGACACGAAACTGATCAAGCTGCCGCGCTGCGGACACATCTTCAACGTCGCCGTCCTGGATGTCTACGTCAAGGGGAAGTGCCAGAGTCTTCCACCAGGGGGCTCTTTGACTTGTCCCGCTGACACGTGCGACAAGATGATCCTGGAGGCGGACTGCTGGCGATACCACGGCCTGCTGAGAGAACGTCACGACAAGTAAACAACAGAAATAATAGTTTTAAATGTTTTACGTAAATGCTTTATTATATACTGGCAGTCGGCTTTTTTTTCCAGTTAAGACGACGAAGCTAAACACTTCATCTACTGTGAGGCCTCACTCGGCTTACGAATGCAGTTCAGGATTTGTCAAATTGCATGTCTGAGCACAGAGAATGTCTGAGTTCACTTGTATAGCTCAGATTAACTCTATGTAGAGGGGATCCAGACACAATAGGTTCAAATGAACGCTATTTATTAGGACTAAACAACATGCGAATATTTGCGGTAATCCCCTTTATCAAGCTATAAAACGATACTTAAACAACAGTTAAACGGTGAAAAACAATGGAAAATGAGATGGAGAGCTAAGCCACTTAGCTGTTTTTGGTTGAGCTATGTTGTTTTCGTGTTCAGTGCTTGGAAGAATGTTGGCATGGCAATGGCGTGTAATACTATTATTGATCGCTTTTATATAGCGCTATTCTCCGCTCTCGAGCAGACTCACTGCGCTCGCATGTGATTCTACATGAGTGAATAGCTTTTTATAGCACGTGTTTTTGAATATCCACAGAAGTAGTGTATTTACAGCGCTGGCATGGCTGGTACCACAAGAAACTGCTGCCATCTCGGCGCTTTCTGTGTACACCATACAACCATGCACCGTGTCACTTCATGCGAAGCTACATACGTAAGGTGTATGCGTCTTTAGCTGCAACTTACCACCTGCGCTTTTGGCAGAATGACCGGGGTCTTTTACGTGCTACTGCGGTAACATGGGGGTGGAACGGGTACCGAAATAAGAGACAGCACAGAAAGTTGACCCTGGAGAAGAAAATTCTCCCGCCGCTCCAGCAGGGATTCAAACCTGCGAACTTTCGATCACGAGTCCGTCGCTCTAACCACTGAGCTATCCCCGTTCCATAGGTGTGATGCAATCAAATAAATTCCATGTAGACAAGCACATGCTTGTTGAGCTCGGGGAATATGAAGGACACAATAGAGGGGAAAGGAGGGAAGGGGACCTGTCGCCTTTTCTGCCAGCGTATGTTAAGCATCGATGCTGTAAGTTAACATCCATCCATGCCCTTCCGGTATCTGTAAAAATGTGTAGACTTCTAAATCCTTGCGAAGAAGAGTTTGCCTTGTGCAACGTTTTGCGGAATCCTTTTTACCATAATTATATCAAGAACATGTGAACGATTCCACGTATTTATTTGTCCAGTTTTCAGAAGGCCAAACGAAAGCTGATTACCACAACGATCTTCTCCAAAGGACGACTTCAGAAGCTGCTGAACTCTCTCGCCCTGCTAACCCACGACGCTGAGAAGGAGAAAAGCTTCGCCTCCAAGACCGCGCTTGGTCAGATCTTCAAGAGGAATTTCATTGACGTCAACACGGCCTTCGCGCTGACCAATCAGATCAAGCTTACGAGGGTCTTCGAAATGGCAGCGACAGCCTTGAGCAACCTTAGGCGCCTGTTTGGAGAGCAAGAGTAAATATATGTTTAGTTTACTGTGCCAAACACATAACAAGCTACAAATCGACACTTAACAGTTACACGGTAAAAAAGAAAACCAAAAAAAAAGAAAGAAAAATGAGATAAGCGGAAAATATTTATCTTTTTTATTTGGCTACGTTTTCTTTCCACTGCTTGGAAGAATGTTGGTAAGTTATTTCGTTAGATATGTCTAAAGATAAGTTATTTTGCTTTTCGTCTCATTTTTCATCGTTCTTCGCCGTTTAACTGTTTTTAAGTGTCGTTTTGTAGCTTGACAAAGGGGATTTTCCCGAAAACATGCAGACTGTGTTTGTATCCTAATAAATAAGCGTTCTTTTGAACACTTTTATGTGATTGGATCTTGTTTTAGAACGCTAGCAGTCATTCTTGTTTCAGATTTTGTTGTTGTTTAATTTACTTTGTGCTTTAGTTATTTCTAGATCCATCACGTGAGTTCGTCCTGAGGTGACCTGTGCGGTTGACGGGATGCTAAAATCCAAGAACTAGCTTACGTGATTGTGCTCAATTAACTCAGTACGTGCATTCAGACTTACACAGTAAAACCAAACACTAAGGAATAAATCAAGAAATAACGTGTCATTAACCAACAGTCTTTAGAAAGACCGGCCATCGCTGGAAGTTCGTGTGCTTTTCTTGCCATTATAGCGTCATATTACGAGCTCGACGATATGTTTCATGTCGCCTTATACGTCACGGTATGTCCTGCTCGAATTCTGACTCCTTCTGCATGCTTAGAAGAAGACAGGTTGAAAACACTTAACCTTTATGATGAAGTTAATGCTTCTGCAAGACTTCTTTGAAGGAACTGCAGTCCAATCCCATCCCCAATAAGCCTTATGATTTCTGTGGACGTTAAGCACCATGTTTACTTTTTTTAAGGAAATGTATCAGCAGAGCACATTCTTTGGCAGAAAAAGGGTTAAACAACTAAGCTTGTATCGGTTCGTCGTCCCTTCAGCTGCATATTCAAACTATTCTCTTGAACAAGTCAGTGGTGTGTTTTTAGGCCTGACCGGATTACCTCCCGTATTTTAATATTCACTCTGATAATTTATGTCAACAGAATATGTTACTGTGGCTGTGGAGTTTTATATTATTTGTTTCGTGGGGTTTTTTTGTGCTGTTATCTGCTATGTTTGTTATTCTTAGTTTACTTGTCTTTACCTTTATGGTTTGTGACCATAATTATTGTCATAGTAATTACGATTTTGTGTTTTTCTTTTGCTGGTATTAGTACCATCATCATACGTTGCTTACCATAGATCCAAGCACATAAAAGGTTCAAAAGAACGCTATTTATTAGAAAAAATGCGAATTTTCGGGGTCATCCTCTTTATCGAGCTGCAAACTACACTTAACAGTTAAACACACTTACCTGTTTACGGTTGAACTATGTTGTTTTCGTGTCCCGCAGGGAATCTGTACGTGTGTGTGTGTGTGTGTGTGTGTGTGTGTGTGTGTGTGTGTGTGTGTGTGTGTGTGTGTGTGTGTGTGTGTGTGTGTGTTGTGTGTGTGTGTGTGTGTGTGTGCGTGCGCGCGTGTGTTGGCCTGGAAATTGTTGAACGCTTTGAGCCCACATTTTCTTGAGGAAATAGCGCTTTAAAAACCTGTTTCATTGTCATTATTATAGCTCAAGTCAAACAATAAAGCTGTAGCTCTGCTGTGTTGTCAGGGACATCAAGGACGGTAGGGTTCTCAAAAGACGTCTGTACCAACCGATGGGACACCTGACACAGCAGAGGCGTCGGGAGCTGAGCGCAGCCACCAGACGCTTCGCCTACCTGACCATGCTGGTCACTGCCAAGCAGTGTGTCGTCAGCGCTGAACTGATGGACAAAATTAAAACCTGCTTCGTGTCCTTGGAGAAAGGGACGCTGCTGGAGCCTGGGCTCAAGAGGGATGTTGAGGGAGTTCTTGATGACTGCAAACAGTCTTGCGGCAGCGTCTGGACTTCTTTGTGCGAGACAATCGACGTCTCTATTCTGGATGCACCGCCTGAGCAGGTCAGAATTATTGTGATTTTTCCAAGCACTGGGCACGAAAGCAATATAGCTCAACCAAAAGCAGATACGTGATTTAGCTCTACATCTTATTTGTCATCGTTTTTCACCGTTTAACTGCTAAGTATCGTTTCGTAGCTTGATAAAGGGGATTACCCCGAAAATTCGCATATTGTGTTTTGTCCTAGTAAATAGCGTTCTTTTGAACCGTTATCATTCTTGTTTCAGATCTTTTTAGAATTATTCTGTTGAACAATGTGCGACTTTGCTTGCTTGGCCATTGCACTGCCCAAACGTGTCCCAGTGCCAACTTGCCAGTGAAGGGGAGTTAATGTGCAGTGACTTGAATTTTGTTAAAGCCCCACAATGTACACAGCGCCACCAAGCGAGGCAGTCTCCATCTAAGGCGCCTATTAGATCCTCTCGGTGCTTATGATTATAGTTTATTTTTCGTACTGTCTGTCTGTCTTCCCCCCCCCTCTCTCCCCCCTCTCTCTCCCCCCTCTCTCTCCCCTCTCTCTCTCTTCCTCTCTCTCTCTCTCCCTTATGATTAATAACAAACGTGTTTCTCGTTCAGGATCTGTGCGACATTGTAAAATCCACGACCGGAAAACAAGCAGCCTTCTCAGTGACTGTCAGTGAGTCCTCGATGCGTACCGCGCCACAGAAGCAGTTCAGCTCCACCGAGTCTCTCCCAGTCACCATCAGTCAAGCGGTGCCACAGGAAACACCAGACCCTCAGAGTGCAAGCTCCGTCGTCCCTGATGACCCGCAGACACCTTCTGTATCTGGCTCGTCACAGATACTTACGTCTGTGCCGCGGAAGCCTCTTAGCTCGCTGGACATGCTGCCAGCAGCTAGCGGTGAAACGATGCGGCCGGATGCACCCAGGTCTGCAACGTTCCAGCGTCTCCGATGTTCCACGTAGTCTTGGTAAATCGCAGGGTCTTGCTGGACCACGGAGTCTTATTGGACCACAGAATCTTGCTGGAAAACGGGGCCTTGCTGGACCACGGAGTCTTACTGGACCACAGGATCTTGCTGGAAAACGGGGTCTTGCTGGACCACGGAGTCTTGCTGGACCACAAGATCTTGCTGGAAAACGGGGTCTTGCTGGACCACAGCGTCCTGCTGGACCACAGCGTCCTGCTCGACCACCCGGTACGTCGCGCCTGCAGTACACCCGGAAAGAACTCTGTGACTTGAATCACTCCTCCCCTCCCTCTCTTGAGATGTTGCAAGACATCAACATGCTGAACCTGGCTCGACCCATGCCGCAGACCAGCTTCAAGTCGCCTCCGAACAGTTACGCTGGTGTTGCGTCCCACGCAAAAGCTAACGTAACAGGTCGAGAAGCCCACATCTGGGGTTTGTCTGCCAAGCCCGAGGACCGCGGAACAGCCAGCGGCCAGTCCAGTTCGCCGGGGTCTCATACAGCAGCCGGACAGCAAAACACTGACCTACCGCCATCCCAGGTTGCTTCGCTCCAGGCCAAACCCCCTCCACGAGGACAGCATGGACCAGCAGCCGCTTGGGGCGGGGCGACGCCAGGAGAAGGAGCGGTTGGTGTTGGTGGAGCACAGCGTCCATCCGATGAGGGCTCGTCGACAGCAAGCCACCAGGTGTCTAATTCTCTCGCTACAGGGCCAGGGGTGAGCAGTTCTGCTTTTGCCAGCGCTTTGACTCGCGCTAGGGAAATAGCTACGAAAACGAACTTGTCTTTCAGTCTGGCATCAACTAGTACCGTGGGAGACCGTCCACAGCGTCCATCCGATGAGGCCTCGTCGACAGCAAGCCTCCAGCCTTCTAATTCTCTCGCTACAGGGCCATCAGTGAGAATGAGTTCTGCTTCAGCCAGCGTTTTGGCTCGCGCTAGAGAAATATTTACGAAAATGAGATTGTCCTTGAGCCTGACATCAACTAGTACCGTGGGAGACCAGCCTGAAGACCTGACGGAGTGATCAGAATTTTCCACCAACCCCCTCCCCGCCTAGCCCCTCTACGCAATGCTTCAACAAGGCGTTTCAAAGAAGGACCTGGTCATCTAGCTGGTCAATGGCTCAACCCCACCCACTGGTTCCTCTGTGGAACACACAGGCGTCATTCACGAGGGACAGGAGCCGGTCGCACCCAGGACACTGACCCTCACTCCCAGGAACTATTGTCCACGTTTAATAGAATGAATTTAAGAGATCACGCACTGCGTTCAACTTGAACAAGCAAATGCAGATTTTTAGGCTGAATTTCAGGTGGTCGTCGAAACACATGCACGCTCCCCCACACCACGCGCGCAAACACACACACACACACACACACACACAGAGGCACGCACGCACGCACGCACGCACGCACGCACGCACGCACGCACACACACACACACACACACGCGCACGCATTATCTCTCTCTCTCTCTCTCTCTCTCTCTCTCTCTCTCTCTCTCTCTCTCTCTCTCTCTCTCTCTCTCTCTCTCTCTCTCTCTCTCTCACACACACACACACTTTTATTTTGGCAAATATTTACAAATTCTGTTGTTCAGGCGTATAAAGTGTTTTGAATTTTGATTGCTCACACGAGATCTGGCTATTTGGTCTGTCTAAATTGTTGACACATGCATTCACATCTTTTTTATAATTTGTTTGTTTATGCATGGCTAATTTTATATTTGTTAAGGCACTGTAAGAATGGAACACCACCATGACAAATTCCTCTGCACATTTAAATGTTATTGGCAATTATATATCCTTGGTTCCTTGTATCATCAGTGATCGTTATTCAAGGGAGACAATTTATCTGGATTCTGCCTGCCGCAAATACATCCATTATGAATGCTATTTGTGTAATAGCAAATATATGTGTAAGGTTTTGGATTTTTTTCCTTCTTTTCTGTCCATTTCATTTTTATTACAGTAAACAAAAGAAAAAACAAACAATCTTTAATGTTTTTAATTTCTTTAAAGCGAAAAAATCCTTGTATCCTACTTTGTGCTTGTTGCAAATCTTCAAAATTTATGTTTGTGAATTATACTTTTATATGTATACATTTTGGAGTATGCGCTTTTTTGTGTGTTTATGACTTATTTGGTTTCAAATTTCCTTAAATAAAATACAGAGAGAGAGAGAGAGAGAGAGAGAGAGAGAGAGAGAGAGAGAGAGAGAGAGAGAGAGAGAGAGAGAGAGAGAGAGTTTTATGAACCATTTGTTGATATATTCTTATCGTTTAGCTGTCAGGTAATCACGATATTGGAATGGTTTGCACAGATCCTTTCACCACTCTGCCATTAAATGGCTACAGCAAGAGTGAACCTGGATATTTAGTTGTTCATATGTCCTATAATATTTGCTTCTTTGGATAATTTGCTTGTTCACATGTCCATTACTATTCTTGTTTTGTTTTAACCAACAACTTGTTGTTTTTCTTGTTCACATGTCCTTTACTTTTTCTTCTTTTATCTTAAGTTTTTTTTAGCGGTACAAAAAAACAAAAACAAAAACAAAAAAACGTTTTTATCAACACCTTCTTTAGATTATTTATTTGTTCATAGGTCCTTTACAAAAATAAAATAAAATAACCAACAGCTTGTTTGGATTATTTACTTGTCCACCTGTCTTTTACCAAAAAAATTAACCAACATCTTGTTTGGATTATTCGCTTGTTTACATGTTCTTTACTATTTTCTTACTAACAGGTTGCTAGGATTATTAGCTTGTTTAACGTGTCCTTTGCTATTTTTGCTACCAACAGCTTGTTTCAATTATTTGCTTGTTCACATGCCCTTTACTGTTTAAAAACACACAGCTTGTTTGGGTTATTTACTTGTTCACATGTCTGTTACTACTTTAAAAATAAAATAAAATAATGTTGGTTTATTTACTTGTTCACGTGTCCTTTACTATTAAAAAAAAAATTAAACCAACATTTTGTTTGAATTATTTGCATGTCCTTTACTAAATGTTTTTACCAACATCTTGTATGAATTATTTACTTCAGATTATTTGCTGTTTCACATGTCTTTTTTTTTTTAACAACAGTTTGGATTATTCTCTTGTTTACATGTTCTTTTTTTCTGTTCTTTTTTAACCAACAGTTTGCTAAGATTATTAGCTTGTTAAGATGTCCTTTACATTATGGATTATTTGTTTGTTACATGTCTGTACTCAATATTTTTTTACCAACAGCTTGTATAGATTATTTGCTGGTTGTCATGTCTTTACAAAAACATTTTTTACAAAAGTTTGTTTGGATTATTTACTTGTTCACATTTTCTTTATTATATTTTTAAAAACAACGGCTTGTTTGGATTATTTCCTTGTTCACATGACCTTTACTTTTTTTTTTTTAACCAACTGCTTGTTTGGATTATTTCTTTTTCCGCATTTGTATAATTTTTGTTGTTTTTATCTACACCTTGTTTGATTATTTACTTGTTCAGATTTCCTTTATTATATTTTTATTTGCTTGTTCACATGTCCTTTACTTCATAAACAACAACAACAACTGTTTGTTTGGATTATTTCCTTGTCCGCATTTGTTTAATTTTTATTTTATTTTTATCTACACCTTGTTTGGATTATTTAATTGTTCACATTCCTTTACTATCTTGTTGTTGTTTTTATCAACACCTTGTTTGGATTATTATTTACATGTCTTTTACTAAAATATTTTTTTACCAACAGTTTGTTTGAATTATTGTTTACATGACTTGATTGTTTACATGTCCGTTACTATTTTGTTATTTTTAACCAACAGCTTGTTTAGATTGTTTGTTTGTTTACATGTCTTTTACTATTTGTTTTTACCAACAGTTTGTTTGGATTACTTGCTTGTTCATGTGTCCTTTAGTAAAAAATTTTTACCAACACCTTGTTTGGATTATTGGCTTGTTCGCATGTCCTTTACTATAATTATTGTCTACCAAGACCTTGTTTACCTTTGAGTTATTGTATAGTACTAGTGTAGCTGTAGCCTACACAATAATATTATTTGCCGTGCGGTTTCGTTCACAATTATTTTTCTTCAGAAGAAGTGTTTTAGGCTGGAGTAGACGATTCGGTCACTCTCTCCGTCACTGGCAGTTATCCTTGTTGAATAGCCTATACTCGTGTATTTACATTAGTTTTATGCTTGTATGATTTTCAGATTTAATGAAATGTTTACTATTACGACAGAGGAATCGACAGACGATACATAGCCTACGAAGGACACGTTTCCATGCCTTTTCTCTTAGCTCACTAATTACTTTGAAAGAAACATTGATGATCGCTTTTATATAGCACTGTTCTCCGCTCTCGAGCAGGACTCACTGCACTCGCACGTGAATAGCTTTTTGTAGCGCGTTTAAAAAAAAATGTTTTATATCCACTGAAGTGGTGTATATACTTACAGCGCTGGCATGTCTGGTGCCACATGAAAATGCTGCCGTCTCTGCAAGTTCTGTATACACCATACAACCATGCACCATGTCATTTGATGTAAAGCCACACGTATGTATGGTGCATGCGTGTTTAGCTGTAACCTGGACACCTGCACTTTTGGCAGAATGGCCGGGATGTTTTACGTGCTATTGTGGTAACACGGAGGTGGAGCGGATACCGAAATAAGAGTCAGCACAGAAAGCTGACTCTGAAGAAAGAAATTCTCCCGCCGCTCCTGCCGGGATTCGAACCCATGACATTTCAATCACGAGTCCGGCTCTCTAACCCCGCTCCCCATGACACATGCAAATTCAAGATATCTGGCTTACTTCTGGATCATGTTTTTGTACGTGCCGAATACTGAGGGAGAGCAGTTTGCGAGGTTGATGAGGTGGTCTCATACGTTGTTGGCTGGAACGACATTTGGCATCGTGGATGATTCCTACAGGCTTAACTGGGATATCGGTGGGTTAAATGTAGACTTATCTATACGCAGTGCTTTTCTTCATACTACATTATCGGCTGAACTTCGGTTTTGCTTTGGTTTGCTCGGCCTATGTAATCATGAGAGAGAGAGAGAGAGAGAGAGAGAGAGAGAGAGAGAGAGAGAGAGAGAGAGAGAGAGAGAGAGAGAGAGAGAGAGAGAGTGCACGCGCGCGCACACGCGCAGAGGTTCATTGTACAAAGTAAGTAAACATGATGCTTAACGTCAACAGAAACCATAAGGCTTATTAGGGACGGGGAGAAGGAGGGAAGGGGATATAGAGGTGGGTGGAGAGGGAAATTATATACCTATCTCTACACTGTCACCACCAGAATGACTTCTGCATTGAAGTGGGCAGCGATAAGGGCCATTTTAATGTTCGATAATTGTGAGGGACAAACACACAAGACAGTGTCCACAGACCACAACTTTTGAAGAGAAAGGAGAGCCGAAGCAGATTCCAACCGAGGTCCCCTTTGCTTACCAGCCGAACGCCTTACCACCAGGCCAAACCCGCTCACTTTCATTGTACATAACTGTTCCTGGATTTTGAACACCAGTATTCCATCTTGATTATTTTACAGGGGACCTTGTTTTGTGTCAAACCAGTCCAGTGAAAACAAAAGCTGATTGCTAGCAATGTCTGCTTTGTTGCACTGAAGTACTGCGTTACTGTGCTACAAGGTTAATTGCTAAAATTAATTTTGCAACAAAGCCTACACAATTATTGCCAGCTACTTAGCTCTTCTATTTTTATTCTTTTTCAATCTGCTTTTGAGATACACGTTTTTGCATTGATACGCATCAAATTACACTTTGATGAACACACTCACCAAAAAACATTTTCTTTGAAAAAAACTCAGCGTTACACAAAGGATGACTGATAATACCAAGTTACTGTTACTGACTAACATACTGAGATGACTGTTTAAGATACTGGATTAAGCGAGAATGAGATTTACGTTTTTTTTTTGTTTTTTTTTGGTCAAACGTATTAAGAATGCAGATAGCCGGCAAACGGTTTTGTTCTGTTGTACAGAAGTAGTCCAACTGAGATTTTTTCATTGATGAATTGAGTGTATTTAAGCTTCAGTTTCTGAAAGAGGAAGACCTGTAGCTCTGCTGTGTTGGTCAGACTCAAGCACCACCGCGCCCGCACACACACACACACACGCACGCACTCACGCACGCACGCACGCACGCACGCACGCACGCACACACACACGCACACACACACACACGCAGATATACCGTGTGGCGTATTTAGTGTATAGCTCTGTTTTTGCTGTGGCTTGGGTCAGGAACCGTATTGCTTTATCTGTTTGTACGAAAAACTTGCGCGGCTTTGTTCTTTGTTTGTAGTTTTATTAAAGCCTTTTCAGCCTTCAATTTCTGTGTGTGTATCAGTTTGTTTCTGTTAATCGTTTTTTGTTTGACTAGACTGTCTATTTGGAACAAAACATTGTACTCATTAATATATCAGAGAGTTAAACAATTTCAGGTGTGCGCAGGCAGCCACAATGCTCAGATTTTCAGCTACACAACAGGACAGATATTGGATTAACACATTTTGCCCCTCCACCCCCCACCCCCACACACACATATCGTGTCACAACCAGCAGTGACACATCAGCAGTGACATGCCAAGTAACACGACCAGCAGTGACATGTCAAATGACACAATCAGCAGTGACACGTCAAGTGACACAAACAGCAGTGACATCTGCCAAGTGACACAACCAGCAGTGACACGTCTGTCGTCCACTCGACCTAATCACCTGACTTTTACACACACATGGTATTCTTGCTCATTAGTTGACACATGAGGTAAAATAATCAGGTGATAATATGATACTCTGTAACACTTATCAAAGCGTGTTTCGACGCAAGCGCGTCCTCCTGGAGCTGACAACAGAGCAGCATCTGTGCTGGATCACAGCCAAGAGACAACGACAAATGTTAGGCGATCAGTCGATACGGTCTGAAAGTCGCAGTGACATTTACACGTAGCCAGTTCTTGTGACAAGATTCTACTCATATTGAAAACCTTTGACCTCAGAAACCACAACCGAAACAAAACAAAAAACAAAAAACAAAAATAAAAAAAATCCCAGCCGATCCTGTTTTAGTTTCTGTTCGTCTACAGCACAATAGAACAGAAAGTAGGCGACTTCTGTTTACGATCATGGCTGGAGCGTTTTCATTAGTATGACAGAACCAGGTCCATGCCAGGCAGTAATTGTAGAACCCTTGGTAGAGAGCCACCCCAGTAAACATGCCGGATCCGGTCCGGATTGGCCGGAAAGCTTTGGCCAGAAGCGGGCCGGATGATTCTTGCACACTGGCTTGCTTCCGGACCGGATCCGTTTGGCCAAAACCTGACACAATCAGCCAAAAATAAATCGGATGGGGCTGGTTTTGCACAGTATTATCCGGGACGTCTGTGGAAGAATGGAACCGAGTCTGAAAGAGGTAAACTGATAGCGGGCTGGCTGTATCCTGCCAGAAACCGGGCCCAATGATTCCTGCACACCGGCTTGCTTCCAGACCAGATGTGTTTGGCCAAACCCTGACCACACCATCCAGATCGGATCCGGGTCGGTTTCGTGCAATATGATCCATGCATTCTTTGGAAAAACAAAACTGAAACGGATGCGGGAAGTCGGATCCGGCATATAGGATCCGGGCCGATTCTGGCTGCATGCTGGCCGTAACGGCCATAACTGGCCATAACCAAAATGCTTCCGGATCGGATCCAGTATGTTTACTGGAAAGGAATAAACTCTGACATGCATACTGGACAGTGCAAAGGTGAGTGCATGCCCAACGTCTGTGCACTGGACAAGTGACTGCGCCATGTTGCTTAGATATAGACAGACCTGTGCGGCTCACTGGACATAGAAAGATTCATTTTTGTCACTCTTCTTGTCTGTCTGGCCATCTGTCCGGTCTGTCTGTCTCTCTGTGTCTCTGTCTTGCCTGCCTGTCCGCCTCTCTCTGTCCCTGTCTGGCTGTCTCTCTTTTTCAGTCTTGTCTAGCTGTCTGTCATTCCTTAAATGGTCCGTATTGTCTGCCTCTGTGCGAGTCTCTCTGACTGTATGTCTCAGTTTCTGGCTCTTTGTCTAACATTGTGTGTGTCTCTGTAATTGTGCACATGTATAATCTGACTATGGGTGTCTCTCTGACTTTGTGTGTGTTTCTCTAACTCTGTGTATATGTCTCTCAAACTCTGGGCATGTCTGTCTGACTCTGTGCGTATCTCACTGACTCTGTGTGTGTGTCTCTCCAATTACGTGTGCCTGTCTCTAATTTTGCGCGTGTTTCTCTGACTGTGCGTGTCTCCATGACTCCGTGTGTGTTCCTTTGACTCTGTGTGTGTCTCTCTGACTATGTGTGTGCGTTTCTGACTCTGGGCGTCCCTCCTTAACTCTCTGTGTCTGTCTCTGTGTCTCGCTCTGACCGCCTCTGTGCTTGTCTGTATGTGTAGACTGGGATATATGCGTCTCTCTGACTCTATGTGTGTCTCTCCGACTCTGTATGTATTTCTCCGACTTCGTATGTGTGTCTTTCTGACGCCGTGTGTGTGTCCCTTTGGCTCTGTGTATGCCTGTCTGATTGTGTGTGTTTCCCTGTTTCTGTGTCTGTCTGTCTCTGTCAGTCAGTTCAGGCAAAACACGATCCTGAACCTAAGTTGACATGGAATGAAAACGCCCCAGCTCTGTCGGTTGCGTTTCATAGTTATGC
>OY757546.1:13165983-13170983 GCA_963584105.1 Alviniconcha strummeri | reverse complement strand
AACAAAACAAAACAAAAACTCACTACACACACACACACACACACACACACACACTCTCTCTCTCTCTCTCTGTCTCTCTGCTCTCTCTCTCTCTCTCTCTCTCTCACACACACACACACACACGGACGCACGCACGCACGCACGCACGCACGCACCACACACGCACACACACACACACACACACACACACACACACACACACACACACACACACACACACACACACACACACTCACAATGACTAGCAGAAACTGGGTACTGATATTAGTTAGGATGGAAATACTGTAAGAAGAGGAAGGTTTTCAGTTAGGATTTGAAAGATGACAGGGTTGAGCAGTGTCTAAGGTCTTGTGGGAGTGAATTCCAAATGTGGGGTCCAAAGTAAGAGAAGGTGCGAAAGCCATGAGACCTGCGTTTGTATTGTTGGATTTCCAGCATGCAGGTGTCAGAAGAAGAGCGTAGTGTACGAGACGGAGTGTAGACACGCAACAGTTCAGAGACGTAAGCAGGACCAGAACCACCTATAGCACTGAAACACATACAAGCGATGTCATTGCAAGACTTAGAGTGGCTAGTGCCCATGTGATTCATGCATGCAGCACCAATCAAACTGTCCATCAGCAAACGAACATGTTTGTCCAGCAGGAAATTGTGAAAACTCTGCAAGGTAAGAAAGTTGTCTTCAATTCCAGGTAATTAGTATGAAACCGAGACACTGACCACCAATGCAGACGTCTTGGCATTGACCACCTACACCCGGCCTGACTGGCGTCAGACGTGACTGTGATTTCAGGTTCACTGGGCAACATGTTATTCTATGCATTTTCTATATTTGTCACCCATCACTGAAGTTCTGCTTACTTCCAAAGAAAGGGCCATGTGCTTTTCTAATTCCCCCTGCAGGATTTCAGTGCCCGAGCTTTATATCGTGGAAGTGCCTGTAGTGTCAGTTTTTAATGACAATTATACCAGTCATTAACTGAGTGTGCGCATGCGTCAAGACGTCTGTTGAGGATGATAACTTTCTAAGGAGGGTTGGGGTGTGTGAACCTAATGATTTTTATTTGAGAGTTTTTACGTTTTGGTTTTACAGAGAAAGCATTATTCCAGGTAATTTTGGGTTTGCTATTAGTATATGCAGATTGAGAGAAAGGGGGCGTATGTGCGTGTGTTTCATGACTTAGAATTATTGAGATATGTTCTTCGTTGTGCGATCGAACGCCAGCTTTAATTTCCCGCTGGGATGAATGCAGTATACTGTTATTGTTAGTGAAGGGTCCGAATCTCATTGCAGAGAAGGTGGCTACTGTTTTCCCTATGACCTGCGACACGTTCCTGATCTTGTTCCTGTTTGTCCTCACAGGACCTTTTCAGACCCGCTGCTCGTTCGGGGGTCAGTGCTACAGTCATGTTGGAAGAATCAATTACGACCCCCAAATACAAGTGACAGACCTGCCGAAAGCAGTCACAAAAGCTTAAAATTTAGAAATGTAGACTTACCTTCCGGCCAGTTGACACACACACCAACAGCTCTGTACACAACACATACATAACGATCGCCAAGCACATTCCACAGCTGACTATATATTACTGCTGCGAAGAAAGAGAAGAAGGGGCCGAAGCAAATAGTGGGAATTTTATTTTATGTGATATGCACAGCTTGATGCCAGTGGGATTTTCTCACGTTTTTATCTATGAATGACCTTTTACCAGGATGTTTATTTGCTGGTTGTCTGTAATTAAGTGCTTTATGACTGGAGTGAATGTGTGGTGAGTGTACCTGGCACCACAAACCACTCCTCGTGCAATCAGTGTATTGACACTCGGCAATAAAGTTATATTGCATACTGTGTATTGGGTGTTGAACACCGTATTCCAGTAATCCCTCTGGAGGCACGCACGTGCGACCGACTCGGACGACAGCCGTGAACTGGGGGCTGGGGCGGGCCGATCTTATGTTGATTCGCTACTGAGTAACGACTGTGGAAAAATAATCATTGTTGCGGCAGTTGCTTGGAGACTGACTCCTGTTGTTGCAGGTTTAGCGGAGGGAGCAAAGGCCAGGGTTTCCCATCTCCAGCAGGAGATGTCCGTGGGCAACGCACACGCGGAAGGAGAGGTCAATCATATGACATTTCAAGAGGAGAAAGAGGTTACGGGGAGGCTAGAGGAAGAGGAGGAAGAGGAGGCGAAGGCAGAGAGGAAGAGGTCACCGCGGCTCATTCGCAAGAGGAAGCTTCAGGACCATTTCTGTCTCCGATTTCGCTCAAGTAGAAGACATTTACGAAGTCACACTGAGCCTTCATAGTCAGCTGCAAGAGTTTGAAAAGTTTGTGTCGTCTGACTCCATCTCAGCAGACGACATTCAGAAGACGTTGAGAATCCTCAGCCGAGTCCTCCAGAACGACCTTCAGCGAGAAATTGTGTTGAGGATCCTGCAGGTCGTCTGCACGTCTCGCTTCCTGGACACCCACCTGCTCTCCCTCATCCACCGACTGCATCTCTTTCGGGAGTCGACGGTCATAGAGACGGTCGAGTTCATCCTCCAGCTTCTCTCCAAGGTGTGCCTCAAGTTGCCTTCCTACGCCTCCAAAGCTATCTCCTGCTGCTGGCCTTGACCGGCATGCCCAGCATCGCCGAGATTATGGCGCGCAGCAAACCGAACCTTGCTGACGAATTGAAGGAGCTGCTTGTGGAGTGTCAGCGATGCACGGAAATGCTTCACGAAGCTGGAAAGAAGAGAGGAAACGCGGCGAGGGTCAATCGAGGTCCCGACGAGGATGATGACATTCCGCCTGACGACTTCGCTGAGCTGCCCATCTTTCCTAGTGCTCGGGATATGGACTGGACAGAGAAAATATTTCTGAGGTGAGTACACAGTTGTGTGTGTGTGTGTGTGTGTGTGTGTGTGTGTGTGTGTGTGTGTGTGTGTGTGTGTGTGTGTGGTGTGTGTGTGTGTGTGTGTGTGTGTGTTTGTATGAACGCGCGTGTGTAGACGGGCATACCACCCTCTCTCTCTCTCTCTCTCTCTCTCTCTCTCTCTCTCTCTCTTCTCTCTCTCTCTCTCTCTCCCTCCCTCCCTCCCTCCCTCCCTCCCTCCCGTGTGTGTGTGTGTGTGTGTGTGTGTGTGTGTGTGTGTGTGTGTGTGTGTGTGTGTGTGTGTGTGTGTGTATGTATGTGTGTGTGTGTGTGTGTGCGTGCGTGCTTGCGGACGTGAGTGCGTGTGTGCACATGCTGTCTTATGTTGATATTAACTTGTTTTAGCAATGATTGTAATTTCTTTAAACACTTTTTTCTTGATGCATAAAATTATGTCTTACGTTGAATTATCATACGTTTAGTTTGAGTTTCGTTCATTCACAAGTTACATTGATGGTATGTTTCAAAGCAAATTACCTTTTAAGGACAATAAAGTATCATCTTATCTTGAATAATACTTGGTATGTACTAAGAAGTCAACGGGGAAGGCCACTTCAGGTCGAGAAGGGCAGGGCAGGCTAATCCAGTGCCGCGGTAAGACTAGCCTACAGACTGGACACAGGGCCTTGTCGACTGAAAAGGCTTACCTTCTCTAGATCCGTATTGTCACGGTGCGTGACGGTGGCGAAGAAAAGGTTCTCAAAATCATCACGGTGAGGCAGACCAGTGACCCATAGAGAAGTCGTTTGGAAGACTGCCACCTCACTCCGCTCAGCCTGGACACGTCAAACTGCACGCGGTGTTCCAGGCTGTCTTTGCACACCATGCTGATGATCTGAACCCTGTTGTATAGTCTGCAAAAAGAATGAGATGGCTGACCTCATTCCAGGTGTCATATGATATGATGTGCAAACAGTACAGACGTTTTGACAATTTAGCAAAATACTTCTTTAAGCTTGAACAGATCAAATTTGAGTATTTTATTCTTGTTTGTCTTCCTGCTGTCCACGGGGACAATGGACATATTTGATATGTTAGCTCTGAAATCCAGAGTACAAGCCTCTCAGACGTCAACAGTGTCAAGTACGTACCTTTTACGCAGGCCTAATTTTGCTGGTGTTGCCTTCCCTTCATTGTCTTCTGTTACTGGAAATCTGGAGTAAGCGTGCTCGTCAGAAAGTAATATAAACCAGACTGAAAAACAAACAAACTGTTATACCCCGTCTGCTACGGGCACGGGGCAGATGGACCTGTCCTCTCTGCTGCGTGAAGACAGTCGTTGGGACGCTTCCGCCGTGACCATCATCAACCCGCAGCGCTGGCCGCCTCGGGAAGAAACAACACTGAATGAATCCCAGGTTTGATTGATTGATGATCGCTTATATAGCGCTATTCTCCGCTCTCTTGAGCAGACTCACTGCGCTCGCATGTGGTTCTACATGAGTGATTAGCTTTTTATAAAATAAAAATAAAAATATATATCCACAGAAAGTGGTGTACTTACAGCGCTGGCATGACTGGTGCCACATGAAACTGCAGCCGTCTGGTCGCAAGTCCTGTGTACACCATACAACCATGCTCCCTGTCACTTCATGCAAAGCCACATACGTAAGGTGCACGCGTGTTTAGCTGTCACCTGCCACCTGCACTTTTGGCAGAATGACCGGGATCTTTTACATGCTACTGCGGTCACACGGAGGTGGAACGGATACCGAAATAAGGGTCAACACAGAAAGTCGACCCTGGAGAAGAAAATTCTCCCGCCGCTCCAGCAGGGATTCGAACCCACGATCTTTCAATCACGATTCCGGCGCTCTAACCACTGAGCTATCCCCGCTCCCCCCAGGTAGGCCTGATCAGGGACGAGGGGGAGGTAGGGAAGCGCCTCAAAACACAAATGGGTGGCCACTTTGTAGCGTGAAATCTGCCATCCGTAGCCTAACCTGTTCATGTTACATCAGTATATTACAACAACGCCCACCCCTACTTCAGTACATGTCAGTTCCGTCCAAGAATGTCTCTAAACACTCAGGAATACCCAACATTGCTAAAACCCACAACGCATCCAGTTCCAATGTGTG
>OY757546.1:13125983-13163483 GCA_963584105.1 Alviniconcha strummeri | reverse complement strand
GCAACAACCGAACAACGGATTGCAACGATAACGCTTCATTGTGAGGGTTTCACTGTTCGAATTCACACTGTCATTGCAGAGGCCCTCCCCACACGTATTCCGATTTTGAGATTTTGCTCGCCCCCCCCCCCCCCCCCCCCCCCATTTTGTTTGGTTGAGCTATTTTTGAGAGACTATTCCCACACCAGAAGAATATGAACGCTACTGCAGCAGTTGCAGAGCGTAAATATATGGTATCATCTTAAGGCTTATTTCCAAGACTGGTACAAATTGCGGCCCTTGTAAGTACTTGAAAAGAGTAAGTGAGTAAGTAAACGTCGTCAGGTTGTTCACGATCAGAAAATAAATTTGAAACAAGTATGACTGCTAGAGTTCTAAAACAAGACTGAACTGGACTTGACACCAGCACATCACAACAAAAGAGAATAAGTAGCTTATCTTATCCCTTAATGGCTTTCAGCGTCATACAGGATTCAGTACACTGACGCATGTCTGTGTCATTAATTCCTTTCTGGAGGTGGTCTCAAATGGTCTATTAGTCAGAATCACTGCATAAATAAAAACCCTCTCGTCAGCTTCGTTCATCTTCTGACGGTTTCGTTCTCTGCGTTCCGTATGCTAAAAGAGATACTTTTGGGGAAAGTTCCTTTCTTTTTCATTGGCCCCACAGTCTGGAAGTCTCCACCTTGACGTTTGCTACATAAAGTGCACTCGTGCATTCACACAGGCCCTTAAAACGCTAACTCTTTTCAAGCCTGTCTGACTGAATTCCAACTACTGATCCATTCGCACTCGCACTTCCATGCATTAGTGCGTTCCCTGTAATTATTTTACCACCTTGTTTTTATCCTCGTGTTCGTTGTCATTGTAAAGCGCTTTCAGCCCCACTTTCAGGGGAACGGGCGCTTGACAAACGGCCTCTTTGTTGTTATAAGTAAATTCCTACTCGGGGCAATAGAAATCACTTGGACAAGAGAGAGAGAGAGAGAGAGAGAGAGAGAGAGAGAGAGAGAGAGAGAGAGAGAGAGAGAGAGAGAGAGAGAGAGAACGAACGAACGAACGAACGATTTTTTTTATTAACGAGGGTAAAGAAATAAGTACAATATACATGTACTTCTCTTTTTTTTTCATCCAGCCCTCGGGCAAAAACAAAAACAACAACAACAAAAACAATCGAAAACAAAATAATTATAAACTCAAAAACTCATATTAACTAGAGAGAGAGAGAGAGAGAGAGAGAGAGAGAGAGAGAGAGAGAGACAGAGACAGAGACAGAGACAGACAGACAGACAGACAGACAGACAGACAGTAAAACTAAGAGCATGCATGTATGCATAATATACATTTCTGACACGTCATATTTATTCACAAATATTGAGAATATAAATGTTCAAATCATGTTAAAAATCAAATAAATAGTGCACATATCCTTAATCAATGTTTGTTGTGATTTTTCCCATTAAGTACTGTTTAAATGTTTTTTTAAATGCTTTGTGATCTGACAAAAGTTTAATCGATAATAAAACCCGGAATACATCAAGCTACATTTAAATAAATCTAATCTAGGACGGGCTACTACAAGTTTGTGTGAATGTGTGAATGTCTGTTCTGATTTGAATGAAAGCTTAATTTTAGATTTGATGATGCATAACCAGATACTATTTTATGCATAATAATGCCATTATTAAATTCTAGTATTAATTTTAATGGAAGAACATCTAAAAGTTTATAGTCGTGAGCTGTCAAAGATGTGGATTTTAGAATGATTAATTTAAGGGCTCGCTTGTGAATACTAACAAGAGGTTTTAATGTGTTTGCACTAGCAGAGTCCCAGAGGGTTGAAGCATAGTCAATGATTGGTTGGATATGTGCATGAAAAAAGATTTCGATCATGAGCATTTAGATTTTTTTTTTTTTTTTTTTTTTTTTTTTTTTTGAGTTGATATAGCTTTTGAGAAACACGTTTGGTTAGTTCATTTACATGATTTGTCCAAGACAAATTATTATCAATAGTTACTCCTAAAACCTTATGTGTTGCTACTTCGACAATTTTCTCATTTCCAATATAAAGTGGCATGCGAGAAGATATGTTCTGGTGTTTTTGTCTTGTTGTTATGGTCATGTATTTGGTTTTGTACGAGTTTAGCGACATATGATTTAGTTCAGTCCATTGAAGAAGATTATTTATACTTTCCTGTAAGCTAAGCAAAACATTATTTAGGTTTGAATGACTAGAATGGATAGTGGTGTCATCAGCAAATAGTTCACATAAAGGTTTTATGAATAAGGGCATGTCGTTTATTTAGAGAGAAAAGAGAAGCGGGCCTAACACTGAACTTTGTGGAATACCGTATTTTACGGGAAGAAGATCGGATTTAATTGTGTTTATACAAACAAGCTGTTCTCGATTTGACAGAAATGAAGAAATTAAGTGCAGGGTGTCATTGGATAATCCATAAAGAGCTAATTTCCTCAAACGTAGATCATGATCAATGACATCAAATGCCTTTGCAAAATCCACAAAAAGTACTCCCGTAAATTCATTGTTGTTTATGTTCTTATAAAAAGTATCTACTAATGTTGTAAGTGCGGTATGGCATATGAGTGGTGTTCCCTAAATCCAGATTGGTTGAGGTGTATAAGTTCATTTGTTTTAAGATAGGATAAAAGGTGTTTGTTAATATGTTTTTCTAGAGGTATTGAAAGAATAGACAGAATTGAGATAGGTCTATAGTTTGAAGGGTCTTTGTTATCTTCTGATATGTAAATGGGTATAACCTTAGCTTGTTTGAATGATTTTGGAAAATAGTTTTTGTCTATGCAAAGATTATATATGTAGGTAAACAGTCTCAGTTATGACGTGTGCATACATTTTAATAATTTTGCCGTCTAGGTCATCCAGACCTCGGGTTCCTGTCTGTTTCAGTTGTAATAGAGCATTGTCACTTCATATATTGCAATTGGTGGAATCGTTAAAGTAGAATTTGATATTTTTGATTCGTAAAAGCGTTTTAAAAAGCTTAAATCATTTAGTTTTGATTGATCGTTGGTAATGATTGTGTCAGATACATTTGCAAAATGACTGTTTAGCTTCTCGGGGGGTAATTCTTTGACTGTGACTTGAGGTTTTGATGCATCTTTATTTGTTAGAGTGTTAATGGCCTTCCAAATAGAGCGAGAATCATTTTTTGAGGCAACTAAATTTTGAAAGTATGGGTGTGTTTTTTGGAAGCACGTATTAAAGATGTCACTTTGTTCCTCTGCATTTTGAATTCTTCGAGTTTCCTTGCTTTCAGTAGCCTATCTCTTTGATGCATGGCCTCTTCTATCTCCTTTGACAACCATGGATGTTTCCTTGTGTACTTAACACGATTGGTCATAAAAGGAGCATGCTTATTATAAACAGAACTAAATGTTTTGTACCAAAACTCAAGAGCTTCATCGGGGTCTGTATACTGGTATACTTGTGAGGGTTGAGAGTGAACCAAGTCAAGCAAAAAAGCATCTTTGTCAAAATGAGTCAAACATCGGTGCTGTATGTCTTTATGTGCAGCTTTAGGAATTTTTACACCTTTTTTTAAACCATGTAATGTAAATAGGTAAATGGTCACTACAACCACACACAGGGGAACAAGCTAGCGTAAGCGAGAGAGAGAGAGAGAGAGAGAGAGAGAGAGAGAGAGAGAGAGAGAGAGAGAGAGAGAGAGAGAGAGAGAGAGAGAGAGAGAGAGAGAGGAGGAGGAGGAGGAGGAAAGGAGCACAGAAACAAAGAAGAAAAGATAAAGGGAATCGTTCTGCTTCAGAAAGTCTTGGAAGAACTGGACGACTCAAATGACCAGGAAGAAGAACCTAATGTTGACGAAGAAGCTGACGTCATCCAGAACGAACGCCTCCTTGATCTTGGTGACAATGACGAGTTCTTGTTTGGCTTCACCAGGAAGAAAGCCAGGTAGGTGACAAAATGGTGTCCCTAGCATAATAGACCTATAGCTATTGTTACCAAGCTGTCAAAGGTTGTGCTCAGTTGAGTCAAGCTGAAACTTGCTTTGTTGTATGGGGCGGATCTGTTTTATTTGGCTCATTAGTTCAGTTAGGTTCAGTTTAGCTTCAAGTGACAAATTATTGCTCTGCAAGGCCCATAACTAATCAACCCCGTCTGAGAATTTTCTGTGGTAGGCTAACTCGATAATATAGTCCTGCACAACATTTGTTTGATGTCTTTGAAATAGTTTAGAGTACACTCTTTGATTGAAGTTTATGTCCCTAATTATTTGGTAAATTTGTGGATCTTAATTTCCTTATTTGGGTATGCCATGAATTATGGGTTGGGAAAGCTATATTTTACCGTTGTGGACATGGGCACTTGTAGGAAATACCATCTGCACAATCACGCTTGTGTCTTTCGGGCCTAGTGACCTTGTTTTTACTCGCACCTTAGGTAACATTTAACTAAAGTGACCCATGTGTCTGTAGTTGTTTCCGTTTCTTTACATCGTGTGTTCGTCGAACGTTACTAACTCTTTTTTGGTTGTATATAAATATAGAAATGCATATGTCTAATTGTATACTGATACGGTATTTTGGTGTTTACCTAACGGGATAATTACTTTGGTCCATGTCCGTTTGGGCGCCTGCATAGCTTGGATATCACGGCTGCCATGAAGAAACTGGGAGTGCAGTCAACCGTAAGCAGCCTCACCACAGAGGTATCCGAAGCCAGCGAAGGCTTTTCCATACCCAAATACCACAAGAAACAATTGAAGAAGAAGCTGACGCACCTCCTGTCGACATCAAAACCCATGACAGAAGAGGAAGCAGAGCGAGTCGTCGACTTGTGCAGTCCAAACTTAACTATGGAGAAGAGAATGAGTCTGTACAAGTTCTGGCTTCAGAGATACCACGTGAGTTGTCGCAAAGTCTTTCCGTCAGCATCACCTCGCTTTTTGTAAGCTTGAGAGCTAATGTAAGCTTGAGAGCTAATGTAAACTTGAGAGCTAACGTAAGCTTGAGAGCTAGTATAAGACTGAGAGCTAACGTAAGCTTGAGAGCTAGTGTAAGATTGAGAGCTAACGTAAGCTTGAGAGCTAATGTAAGATTGAGAGCTAACGTAAGTTTGAGAGCTAGTGTAAGATTGAGAGCTAACGTAAGCTTGAGAGCTAGTGTAAGACTGAGAGCTAATGTAAGCTTAAGAGCTAGTGTAGGCTTGAGAGCTAATGCAGCACCCCATGCAGACGGAGGATGAGGACCAGCCGTGCTGGACAGAGATGTTCAGTAGAGCAATTTTGACTTCGGAGTCGTAGAGATCCGAACACATGAAATGTTAAAAGAACGCTATTTATTATACGAAAACAACATAACAAAATAGCTCAACCAAAAGCAGATAAGTATCCAACATTTTGTAGCTTGTTGATGAGTGGAACTTCCTTGCAGGACTTTCTGCGGCAGTCTGTCAAATCCCAGGCACTGGAGTACAACCGTACAGCGCAGAAATTTTGTGAGGTGAAGCTTCAGGTCGACAAGGACATCCTGGTGGACAAAACGGTGATCGGCATGACCACCACGGCGGCTGCTCGCTACCGCCGGGTGCTGGCTGCTGTGGCCTGTCCCATTGTCATCTTGGAGGAGGCGGCCGAGGTATCTTCTTCCTGCTGCACTCTGTCTGTCTCTCTGTCCTCAGTCTCAGTCTCTGTCTGCCTGCCTGCCTGCCTGCTTGTCCCATCCTTTGTCTCTCTGTCCTCAGTCTCAGTCTCGGCCGAAGTATTCACTCACCGACTGCTTTTCCTGCCAGCTTATTTGCTTGACTGCCTGCCTCTGTGTGTGTGTGTGTGTGTGTGTGTGTGTGTGTGTGTGTGTGTGTGTGTGTGTGTGTGTGTGTGTGTGTGTGTGTGTCCCTTAAGAAAATGGAGAAAGAAAGAAAAGAAAGAAAAAAGAAAAAAGAAAATAAATCGACGTGCATATTTACCAGGGGATTCACCCATTTTTGATTGTTGGGAGGGAATGACAGTTTATTCACCTTCGCCATTGGAAATGTTGACTTTCCGTTCACAAAACAAGCCACACAGCCTTTATTAAGATCAAGTTAAACGGTTCCACCTGTCGTGTGTCGATGCACAAGCGCTTCCATGTGTGTCTAGCGGTGTTGCACTTTGGTGCGGTATTTTTCACGCTTTATCAATGGACTGTATTTTAGGAGTAACACCAGTTTGTGTTCAAACCTTTCCACTAGCTGTTTGTCGATACAAGGGCGCTGCCACGTTCGGCATTGGCTGATTGTGTTGGCTGATTTTTTAACAGCAACACCATTTTGTGTTCGAACTTTTTTTTTTTTTTTTTTTGGAAACGTTTCTCTCGACGCGTAGCATTCTTCTGTCACATGTTTATTGTGAAACGTTCCAAGGAAATCGACAATTTATAAACTCAAAATGGTGCTGCTGCTCAATATGGTAGAGAAAGCGTGAAACTATTTAGTTTTACTTTTGTTTTAATTTACTCTAGACTGTTTTTGTTCCGGATTCATCGATCATAAGACCCGAATACTCGTTCAAGCCATTGTTCAGTGCAATTCTGTATTCAGTGTCATGTTTCGGGAGCATTTGGAGCAGTGGATCCTGGCGACAACCAAAGGCTTCATAACATAATATGTTTTGTACCATCGATAAATAGTTAGTTACTAGGCGTTCAATGTCCATTTAACTATGTAGGTTATATCTGGACGAAACACAGTAGGAAAATATGACGCACTTAAAAATAAAATAAAAAATAAATAAAAAAGGAACACAAATGCAGCAATCTGAAAGTGTCTTAATTGTTTTTAAAGAAAATTAATCATCAAAGTTTTAAAACGTTTGACCATGTCCTGCAATTTTCTAGAGAGATTCATCAGATCACATATCCGCTTTAACGTTCATGTTAAAGAATGGATTATCAGGTTTCTTCAGCTTACTACAGTCACATGAATCATATGCAATCACTTTATAGTGGCTTAGGTTCTGTGTGTTTGAAGCTCATGTGGTGTCCATCATGTGCAAGAAATGTCGACAGCCTATCCTTACCGCCCAGCCCCAGAAGACGATTGATGTTACGAGTATGTTTGCAGGTGCTGTGATTGTGGCCGCAGGTGCTGTGATTGTGGCCGCAGGTGCTGTGAGTGTGGCGGCAGGTGCTGTGAGTGTGGCGGCAGGTGCTGTGTGGCCGCAGGTGCTGTGAGTGTGGCCGCAGGTGCTGTGAATGTGGCCGCAGGTGCTGTGTGTCTGCAGGCGCTGTGGGTGTGACTGCAGGTGCTGTAATTGTAGCTGCAGGAGCTGTGATAGTATTTGCAGGTGCTGTGATCGCAGTTTTGATTGTGTTCGCAGGTGTTGTGATCATGTTGTAATTGTGTCCGCAGGTGTTGCGATTATGGTTGCAGGTTGTGACTATGGCTTCGGACACTGTTGTGGAGTCTGCAGGGTTTGGAAGTGTGTATGTAAATGTTGTGGCTGCAGGGGGTTGTGGTTGTATCTGCGTGTCTGCAGGTGTGGAGATTGTGGGTACCGTTGGTATGATCGTGATTGCAGATGTGATTGTGGTTGCAGGTGTTGTATTTGTGTCTGCACCGGTCTTGATTGTGTCTGAATGTGTTTTTCGGGTGTTTACAGGCTTTGTGATTGTGTCTGCAGGTGCTACAGGTATTCTAATTGTTTTTGCAGGAGTTGCATTTGTGGCTCGAAGTGTTGTGATTGTGTCTGCAGGTGCTATGATTGTGTCTGTAGGTGTTGTGATTGTATCTGCAGGTGCTGTGATTTCAGGTGTATGACTGTGTCGGCAGGTGTTGTAATTGTGTCGGCAGGTGTTGTGATTGTGTCTGCGGGTGTTGTGATTTTGTCTGCAGGTGTTGTGTCTGCAGGTGTTGTTATTTGTGTCTGCAGGTGTTGGAAGCCCACGTGGTGACGACCCTGCACGAGAAGTGCCAACACCTGATCCTGATCGGCGACCACCAGCAGCTGAGGCCGTCCCCCACTGTGTACGAACTGTGCCGTCACTACAAGCTGGACCTCTCGCTCTTTGAGCGACTCGTCAACAACAATCTGCCGCACTCCACCCTCGCCGTGCAGCACCGCATGCGACCGGAAGTGGCGCGTCTCGTGCGTCACGTGTATCCGGAGCTGAAGGATCATGAGACGACGTTGGGAAGACCTCACATCCGAGGCATCAAGCAAGACGTCTTTCTCTTCCACCACGAGGTATGTACAATGATTTTAATCTTTGGTAAGTGTAGGTGATTGTGTTATCCACATATTATGCTATTTTTAAAATTCGACGTCGGTTTTAGAATTAGGAGATGACGCACTGGTCGGTGTTGAAACGGTTGTCTGAGGTGGTGATGTTGACGTGTTCAGGTGGAGGAGATGCACAACGAAGAGACGAGCAGCAAGTCCAACCAGCACGAGGCGGAGCTGTGTGTGAGACTGTATCGCTACTTGCTGAAACAGGGCTACCCCCCAAACACCATCACGATCCTCACGGCCTACTCAGGGCAGGTGCTCACTCTCAAGAACATCATGAAGAAGGAGCGGATCTTCTATCAGGGTGAGTGGTCTGTGAGCCTAGCTCCCAAAACATTAAGAAGAGGAAGCAGAGCATCCACAGTTTCAGTGCGTTTTGTTGTTGTTGTTGTTGCCAAGAATGCGATTTGAACGTCACGTCAGTGGCATAGGGTCAACTAAAGACGTATCACACATTCAAAATTCTTCTACACCAGTTCAAAACACACGTCACTAAACCAGAAGTGAAAAACTGGATCACAGTTAAGGACACAGGACGCGGTCAACTTCAAACGCAGCCAAGTCAAAAAACGTAAACGGTTAAAAAGAAGGCTAATTTAGTATGAGAATACAAAAAGTGTGCAAAGTTTCCTTTCTCAAAGCCACAAAACAACAGTTAAATGGTGATCAATGAAAATATTGTACTTATCCGGTTTAGCACCAAAGCCAAACATTTCAAAGCGTTTTAGAACGTTAGCAGTCATTCTCGTTTCTTTTCTTTTTTTCTTTTTTCAGATCAAAAGCGTTCAATTACAAACAGAAAAATCTAAAACAAGGACTGCTAGCGTTCTATATATATAAAGAAAATATATATATAAGGAAGAAGAAGAAGGTGGGATTGCCCCGAAAAATTGCAGTTTCTGATTTGTCCTAGTAAAGAGCGTTCTTTTGAACCTTCTATGTGTTTGGATCTGAATTACAAGCACATTTCAATGTTTACATTTCATCTAAACACAACTGACAGAAGTATGGCATTCTCCACGCAGGAGCTCCCCAACAATATGCATTGTGAAGACAAACTGAAGCACCAAAAAACTGTAAAATTACAAGCACATACACACGTCTGATTCGCTGTGAGGATACACAATTTTGCATATTTGGGAGCCTTCATATATTCCGCGGGAACTCACCATGGGAACCTGCATCATTCCGTTGTGACGACGAGCAGACTGGTTCGTTTTGTTCCGCGGGCCAATACGTGAAACTGCCGTAGCCGAAGCTGACTCGAAATCTGAAACAGAACCTGGCCCAGAGCGCTCGTGCAGAACCAACACACAAGGGAGTTAGTTAGCGCTCGAAATACGTAATACAAGTAACTCTCACCTGGCATGCGTGTAAATGCAAGGTACATAAACTCCACTAGAAGCACATCCTCATGCGCATACCACAGAATACATACCTCTGGTGGAGTTTATGTACCTTGTATCTCGAGCGCTAATTAACTCCCTTGTGTGTTGATTTCGAAGCTAACTCGGTTAAAAAGTAGGGAGAGGATTTGGAGAAGAAAAAAGAAGAAGAAAAAAATGAAGGTGAATGGATCGGGAAGGTAGAAATTAGAAGAAGGAAATATTAAATTACTGGCAGTGGGCGAAGCATGCACATAGCCATCTGACCTACTCCAGGCTTTAAAAGATTTTTCTTCCGTTTAAAAAAAGAAGAAGAGTATTTTCACATATGTGATATTAGACTGATCTTACAATTATAATGCTAACAAATTGTATCAGAAAGTTGCACCAATAGAACTTTATGTTAAAAAAGAAAGGAGAAAAAAGAAAAAAAAGAAAAAAAAAGGCTTTAAAGAATTTCTCCTTCGGAAGGCCAAACTTCGCGTGCGTTTATGATTACCATTAAAAGTTTTGTCACTAAGCGTGCCGTTGATTTTATAATGATTTTATGAGGACTTTCCGAGACACTGTAACACTGTTTTCACGATCTCTTTCCAGGGTTTTAGTATGACATCATTGATAGGATACCGGAACTTCTCAGTTTTGGGTACATGTCACGCATGTTTTTTTTTTTTTTTTTTGTTTTTTTTTTTAAACTTAAAAAAAAACAGTGTTTGAAATAATTTCATTTTGAATGAATGAATGAAAATTTATATATAGCGCATAAAAAACTTCCACACAAAACCTTGCGTGTTCACAGCCTTACCTTACCTCACATTTTCCTTACCTTTTCATGGGGAATAGGATAAGATACATGGAAAAGAACGGATGTTGTTTGAAGGTACCAAGGCAAACAATGAAATGATGGCAAAATCATTTTGACGCCATAATAATATCAATAATTTGACGTCAAGATTATAGAAAGGAGAAGGGGAGAAATGGCTCCAGAAATAGTAAAGAAGGGGGAAAATGGCTCTGGAAAGGGTAAAGAGGGTTAGAACATGGGTGGTAGTGGTAATGGTAGTGGTTAGGGAACTATTTTCTCTGCTGACGTCAGTGATTTGTGTGTTGATCAGAGGTCACAGTGTTACGAGGGTTGCCTACCACATGGCCCAGCATTTGGTCTACTGCGCCGTTCTTGCAACAGGGGATGCGTAAGTACCATTTCCACTTCATTTTGTAATGTACACATTAAACTTACACTTTTCTTTGTAGATTAGCATCTTATGCTTGTGTGAGATTGTAATTTGTTTAATTTTTGTTGTTGATTTTATTGCTGTTTTAGCTTTACGTTGCAACCTTATCGAAATGGCGGGCTGCTGTGCAACTGAAGTAAACAGCTAGGAGCGCGTGACTGTTGTCAGTTTTACGAACATAACAACTACTTGAACAGTCTGTCGCAAAAGACTGTAATTTGTCAAGTTTGTCACTGGATCAACCTTCTCAAATTACTCTTGTGAGTGAAGGGGCAGGTGTTTAGGTAGTGATGCGTGACATCTGTGAGACTGAGTAGAGAAAGTTGGAGGGGAAAATTTAGGACGTACAAAATAATAATTATGCACTGCCAGAGGCATCGTTCGATTAACTGTGTGTACTAACCCTCTATTTACAGGTGCAGTGGTGGTCAGAATGACAAAACTCGAAAGAAGATATACACAACAAGAGAACATGACATGTGTCTTGTTTTGTGTCCCGCCTTTTTTGTATTAACAGATAATAAATGCATTCTTTCATGCGCTATTGCTCCTATTGGAGCAAATAGTCCATTGAACGACAGCAACAAAGAACTGATAATGAAACAGTGATGTTTATAGTTTCATAGTTGTTTTTGGTCATTTTAAGATTATGCAATCAAAGCATAGGTAGATTTGGAATTACTACCATTTATCGTCGGAGGACCAAAATAAAAATAACGCTTAGCTCGAGTATCTCTGGTGGAGTTTATGTACCTTGTATTTACACGCATGCCAGGTAAGAGTTACTGTAGGCGACTCAAGTCTTTGTTGTTGTACTTGTGTTACGTATTTGGAGCGCTAATTAACTCCCTTGTGTGTTGATTCTGCTCGACTGGCAAGAGACCGACAACATAGATACAGGTCGCGGCTGGTAGGCCTGGGTGACCATGCAGGTAGAGAGAGCTGTGCACAAGTTTAGACGTCTGCGATTGGAAACTGGCCAAGTCCGCAGGTTTCTCACTGAAGATGCAACCAAGACTCTTGTTACTTCCTATATCATCTCACGGCTTGACTACTGCAACTGTCTCCTGATGGGTACACCTAATTCTGTCATCCAATCTCTCCCAAAAATTCAGAACTTTGATGCAAGATTTGTTCTCTTGGCACCCCGTCACCACCACTCAACACCTCTCCTGGAAAAACTGCACTGGCTTCCCATTTCACAACGTATTAAGTATAAAGTCGCTTATATGTGTTTCAGTGCTATAAGTGGTTTTGGTCCTGTTTACCTCTCTGAACTACTGCATGTCTACACTCCATCTTGTACACTACGCTCTTCTTCTGACACCCGCTTTCTGGAAATCTAACAATACAAACGCAAGTTTCATGGCTTTCGCACCTTCTCTTGCTTTGGACCCCACATTTGGAATTAACTCCCACAAGGCCTTAGACACTGCTCAACCCTGTCATCTTTTAAAGCCAAGCTGAAAACCTTCCTCTTCTCATAGTATTTCCATCCTATCTAATACCAGTACCCAGTTTCTACTACATTCATTGTGTGTGTGTGTGTGTGTGTGCGTGTGTGTGTGTGTGTGTGTGTGTGTGTGTGTGTGTGTGTGTGTGTGTGTGTGTGTGTGTGTGTGTGTGTGTGTGTGTGTGTGTGTGTGTGTGTGTGTGTTTGTATATTTTGTTTTGTATAATACTTTATGTAAATTGTTTTGGTAGGACTATGCTCTACATGTGTACAGAATATCATATTTAGGTTAATACGTATCATATGAGCGCTCAGGGCGTTGATGAGCGCATGATAAATGTACATTATTATCATTATTACTGGACACGTAAAAGGAAACGTTCCTGATACTTCTTATTTCATTGATAGGAGTAGTCTACCGGCACCATACGTTAAATATTCTACTACTACCTGTTTGCGTAATATGTTTGTTTCTGGTTTGCGCCACCGGCTGCTAGGTTTTTCCTGTCTTTTTTTTTCTCTTTAAATTAAAAATAAATAAATCAGTATTAGAAAATTATGTCTGAAATATTTCCTGCAGTAGCATCGGATCAATACGATGAGAAAAATTCGTCACCCAATCTCTTGCACCTCAGTCCATCTCTGAGCTTATTACAGAACAGCAGCTAACGGTCTCATTCACTATGGTGAGGTACACAGTCTGTTAATAAACTTCGCATACTTTTCCGAAGAATGATGATGATTAATTTGATACGAACCCTAACGAACCCGTATCTGGAAGAAGAATCGGTCTCCGTTTCAGTCAGGCCAGAAATCGCCTATCTTCCTAAACTGATAGTGATAATTTCCGGTCAGTCTACAGAGGACACAATCCCAGACATGCAGTTTGGAGCGACCCAATATGCCTAATCTAACTGTCAGCGTGTATCAGAATTTACTCAAATGTAGAAGACTACGAAACCGAAAACCAAACGCGCGTTGACACCGAATACAAATGAGAGAAAATGGTGGCAGCCTCGATTTCAACTTCATCTCGTTACCAAATCACGCGGTAGACGAGAAATGGGTTGGCTGACATCGTCTGCTGTAGTTCATCCTCGGAAAATGATGCCGTGTACGATGTTCCGATTATTCAAACTCTTTGTGAACGGCAAACTTACTGAACGTTTCCACTTTTATTGTGCACGGATACGCTTTCTGTTTACTATTCTCGTCTGCTCACTTGATAGATCGTGAGCGCCATCATTTTCGGTTTGTGCGCTAATTTTAGGTTATGCCGTACTCATTTTTCGTATCACTCACGCAAAATACGTAATGTTTCGCGTCGGTTGACGCAAATCTCTGAAAGGCAGCGCGACCATTGAAAGATATAAAATTATTCACACAACCATCAGTTAAGTCGACCGACAAATTGTTAAGCCTGAACAGATTATGTGCCTGAGACGACGCCATTGTGAATTGTTTGCAGGCCGAGTGCAAAACAACAATATGTAATGACGTAATACACATTCCGTAAATAGCTGCACCACGTTGGGTTATCCCCAATCTATTTTTAGACCACAACAGTTAGACTCAGATTGGTGTATTTCAAAACGGCCAAAGCAGAAATTATTGCTACAGAAAAATAAAATAAAATCTATAAAAAAAATAAAAAATCGAAACTAACAAACAAAACAAAAAATATATAGTACATGCCACACCTGAAGTTTGAATGGAACCCACCTAAATTTAAGATACTTGGCATATGGTTTACAAACGACCTCGAGAGCTGCGCACGGTTGAACTTTGATACAAAGTTCAAGGAAGTAAAAAGTTTGTTTATAATATGGCTAAGGAGGCTGATAACCCCTTTGGGTAGAATAGCTATTCTTAAGTCTTTAATGTTGTCAAAACTTGTACATTTATAGCTACTTTTGCCGGATCCACCGGACACGTTTATAGAAGATCTTCAAAAAATGATTTTCCGCTTTGTATGG
Organism: Alviniconcha strummeri; assembly: GCA_963584105.1. NCBI lineage: Eukaryota > Metazoa > Mollusca > Gastropoda > Provannidae > Alviniconcha > Alviniconcha strummeri. The sequence goes on along the minus strand of OY757546.1, from coordinate 13,149,173 downwards.
TACAGAAAGCGTGATAGAATAAGCAGAGACACAGCGGTAAAACATATTGCTGATGGCGGTCTGGGTATTCCTCAAATAAAAAGCTTTATGAATGTTCTAAAGTTAACATGGATAAATAAACAACAACTAAAAACTACAAATCATAGGTGGAAACAAATAGCATGTCAAATGTACCAAGACATGGATAACATACACATGTATGGTCCAAGTATTTACAGTAAAGAAGTCCACAGTAATAGATTCTGGGAGGACACATTTAAAGTCTATGAACTTTTTCGATACAAAGTAAAGCCAGAATCATCAGAGGAAGCATTAGCAGAACCTCTTTTCCTAAACAGGAACATTAAAGTTGGCAAAAATTGCGTTCTTTTAAAAGTTGGTTAGAGAAAGGCATTTATTGCATAGGCCATGTGATAGATGAAGAAGGACGGTTTTATAAATATAACGAATTCGCATTTTTTTTTAAACAATATTCAAGTTAACTGTTTGGAATACTTTGGATGTGTACAGGCCATCAAAACATATCTTAAAAGCCTCAAGATTATTACTGAATCAAATGAAATGGTTATAAATCCCAGATCACTATTGTTTATTGCCACTGTCGGAAAGTTAGAATGTATTGTTTATGACACTCTTGCATCCTCACCACTCTTTCCTATCCAGTGTGTGAGTGCGCGCGCGCGCGCGCGCGCGCGTGCGTGCGTGTGTGTGTGTGTGTGTGTGTGTGTGTGTGTGTGTGTGTGTGTGTGTGTGTGTGTGTGTGTGTGTGTGTGCATGCGTACGAGTCTCTCTCTCTCTTCTCCATATTATCTCTTCTACAACTGTTAAGCGTGAATAGTTCTCCGCTCTTATCATTGAAATATGTAATTATGTGAATGGATATTGATGTTCTTCTCAACAACAAATAAAATAATATATATAGATAGATAGATAGATAGATAGATAGATAGATAGATAGATAGATAGATAGATATAGATATATAAAATTCATGCCATTTTTTATTTTTTTATTTTTTTAACCCAACCTGCGTGGGCTAGTTCTTTTAAAGGAGGAACATTTGTCAGTTCTGGGTTCTGAACAGAGGGGACCTTAATTCGTGCGTTCACAGTCAGCACCTGTAACCTACTGCTCGGTCAAAGGAACGAATGAGGGTGTTAGGTTCGGTTGTGTTGCTTAATGTCCTCGGATGTCGGTTGACATATTAGGGACAAGCTGAGACCAATGCCGAAGCATGGTTCAATACAGCTTTACGTCCACGTAAACCAGAAGGCTCGTTAGGACGGACAGCCCAGGACGGCCACCTCGACTCTCACACAGCTCCTGAACTATGATGAGGGTGTACCTTCGGTGGAGTTTATGTACCTTGCATTTCCTCGCATGCCAAATGAGAGTCACGTTTTTAGGGCGCAAACCAACTTCCTTGTTTGTTGACGATGACCAGGGGTATGTACTGTAGCAAGAGGATTGTGATACCGCAAATACTTGCGTTCAAATCAGGTGTTCGATCATACCGGTTCGGACTGGTTCTTTTAAACATTAACATTCAGAGAAATCAAATTTGAAGCTTATATCTTCTTGATAAATGAGTCCTAGACTTTCATATTTTGTCCAAAAGCTGACCTTTCACTGTTAGTACTATCTGGAACAGCCTGAAGCGGCATAAACACCTTAATTCATGCACATTCCTTTGAAGCAGAAAATGTCCAGCAAGAGAGCCAAAGGATCAAACGATGACACTTGTATACAGCGTGATCATAGTATAGTATGTTCGGGGTTTGGCTATAGTGTAAATTTGACATAGATCCTCGATGACGTCACTGTAATAGTGACGATTTCGGGGTACATAGCAGAGTAAGGACAATGACGTCATCATTCGAGGTCTGTCTGGCGAGTAGGAGTATAATGACGCCAGAATGTTCATCTGTACCATGTGATTTGCCCTGGGTGTACAGGTGACAATTAACAAAACAACCAGGAATATAGTTATGTCAATGTTCATCTGAATGACGCAATACTTACAGAGGCAGATGTGTGCGTGACGGCCGTGGACAACTACCAGGGAGAGGAGAATGATGTCATCATCCTGTCCCTGGTCCGGAGCAACCAGGAGGGGTCCGTGGGCTTTCTGGGGACGGACAACCGGGTCTGTGTCGCTCTGTCCAGGGCCAGAAATGGCTTCTACGCCTTCGGCAACTTCAAGTAAGGCAGAATCCCGCCTTCCATCATTTCCCATCACTGATATGAAACACTCGGTAACTACAAATGTGTGCAACAAGCTCATCGGCAATGTTACAATCTACAACAACAATTCCTTACCGTGATTGCAGAAAAGACACTTTATTGTGAGTGAATATGCATGCTTATTTTTGTGTTACGTATGTATATACGATTTGTGTACGCCACACAGTTGCTGGTACCTGCTAATTTGTGTGTGGAGAGGAACAAGAGGAAGTTTTCGGCGCGTTTATCGTTTCTTCTTGTCTTAATGCAATGGTTGTACTGATGTATTTCTCAAATTCAGGATACTGGCTAACAGTAGCGAGCTGTGGAAGAAGATCTGCCGGACAGCTGAGGTCAATGGCCAGCTGGGGGACACGCTGGTCTTGCGATGTGAAAACCACCCTGACCAGGAGATCAAAATCACAACAGCGAAGGTACGGGACCCCACTGATACTGGGTGTTGTCTACACCAAAGACCTTAGAACAGCACCAGGCCATTTTTTTTATAATAATCATTTGAGGATGTACTTCTGGTAGAGTTTCTGTACCCTGTATTTACACGCATGCCAGGTGAGAGTTAACGAAGGCGACTCAGGTCTTTGTTATTGTACTTGAGTTACGTATTTCGAGCACTAATACTGTAACAGACGATCTTCGGAATTCCAGGGGACTGCACTCGGTAAGTGCCTGCGAGTGTAGCGCAGAGTAGGCACGCTTTTGTCGGGGGTACAAGAGAGCCCGTGACAAAGATGGACGGATACCGGTAACAAAAAAAAACAAAAAAATTAAAAAAAAAAAGCATAAAAGGCATCCGAAATGCTGATCAAGCACTGTTCGTGGGATACATGCAGCTCTGATAGTAGGTTCCCCCAATTTTGTGAAGGCGTCCGTTGTGTGCCGTTTGCCAAACCAACGCGAACGCTTGAAATATGCTTTCGCTGGATCAAAGTCAGCAAAGTCAGCAAAATTATCTCTTTTTTTATTACTCGAAGCGGTCGGAATTTCGCACACCAAGGGAGGTCTGAGCCAGTCAAATGACCATTAGCAAGAAATGTGATGTGCCCAGTTGCTTTTTCAGTGTTTGTTGTTGATGCTGGTGTGTGTGTGTGTGTGTGTGTGTGTGTGTGTGTGTGTGTGTGTGTGTGTGTGTGTGTGTGTGTTAGGGAGTCAGTTGTATGTTTTTGCTTTGAGGATGGAATAACAAATGTATACGTAAGTACTGTGCAAAATATAAAAATCTTCGGTAATATCCAAGGAGGTGGTCGGAAATTCCTGGGACATTTAAATGCCATTTTGGGTTACAAATATTCAAATAAATCAAACGGTTTCATATCCAGTGAATGAAGCCAACATTTGCAACAAAAGTGAGTTAAAAAAGTTGGTCTGTAAAAAGTTGGTTGTCAGTACACGGTCAATTGTTTCGCCGACATCAGCACTGAGGAAGCCTGCACGGTGTTACTCGGAAACTAGATCTAGATCAAACTTCATTGGTGCATAAGCATACTGAAAGACACAAATGTGATAAAATTCACTTTGCAGTCAGACCTTATGACCTTTTACACCCATCTCCAATAAATTCTGCATTATATGTTGTTATTATGTTTGTTTTGGTCTGCTCATCACTTGCAAGTTAGTTGCACACTTTGAGCTATCCTTAGATCTATTTCAGGGTGATTTATGAATTTTATAACAGCTTACCACCTCTAAATCTGAACAAATTCAGTGAATATTGTATTAACAGTACACACACGCTGCTGAAGTGCATGTAAACAGGGTATAGTGTTTTTGCTTTTTGCACTACCCTCCTGATGTCAAAATGTTCGGTGAAATATCTGGAGAAGATTGTCAACTGCTATCCATTATCCGATGCGAGTGATGGAATAGAGCAACCGGCTTCATTATTCCTGGTTCTGTATTGGATCCTTTTCCCGCAGTGATCTGCTTCTGGTAAGCCATGAAGCGCTACTGATGAAGCAGCTGATGCTACCGATGATTTTTTTACATTTCTTCTTCGTAATCAAGAACACGGTGTAAATAACGAACGCTCGCTGTCGATTCAGTCAGTCCGCCATTCCAAACGGACACGTGGCCCCACCAAAAAATTCGTAGTGCTCAAAAAAGAAAGACAACAAGTGTTTCCCGCGCATAGCGCGCAGCTGGTACTCAGTATATATATATGCCTGAAGGTCTGATACTGTCACAGACCAGCGTTTTTTGACTGCCGCCTCCATTCTGAAATTATGGACCTATATATGCCAGTATATAGATCAAGTCTGTGTCTGAAATGGTGTCCAACCCCACGGGACTTCACTCTTACCATATTATTTACGGAAATCGTCTATTCCTTGTTGATTTTTATTTTTTGTCACTTTTTTTAAGTACAGTATTACACTGGGCTAACCTCATGACTGACGTTGGTTTTATGTGCCTGTGGTTCTTTTCTTTTTTTCTTTTTCTTTTTTCTCAAGCTAATTCGACACGTTTACAGCATTTGTTGTTTGTGATAAATAATACATCGCGGTTTCTTGGCCTTCTCTGGGTCTACTGCTCACACGCTGAGGCGATATGTATCATTTATAACTCGACGAGTAAATCTGACTTGACCATTTTCTCATTTCTGTGCGGTTTGTCTGAAACCTTCGTCTGGAACTCGGGTAAATCATGACGCTGTTAGGGCGTTTGCCAGATTTTTTCATTATATACAGAATTATTTTTCTGGTCTATGTGTAAACGGTCGATGGAAGTAGCAGGCTGGAAGTAGGGGACACCAAACGAGCCACAGCGAAATATTCCTGTTTTATTCTTTTCTTTTTTGATGGTAAAAAAACAGGAGAGGCCGTTGGAATCGCCTCTCGCTTTCTCTCGCGCTCTCACACAGTCTTACAGTGACGTCGAAAATAATAACACGTAAAACATACTTAAAAGACTGAATGACGTCCACACACGAAAGAACTCTGACACAGCGACATACAGAGTACAACAACACAAACTCAGTGTGCAGATGCGCTCGGTTACATCTGGGTTGGGATAATCTGGCTGCCGCGGGAAGGCTGTGGCACCATACTTAACATGTTAGGACAGGTGTCTGAAGGCAGCTGTCATGGTGTCGTGGTGTCGAGTCCTTCAGTCCTTGCCACCAGACTAGACGGGTAGAGAGGTGTGTGATTAATGCAGCTAGTATGGTGTGGGGCTTTTTACATAAATGTTATTAGAGATGCCTTGGTATCAGACTAGACGGGTAGACAGGTGTGGGGCCCTTTGAGACTATTGACAAGGAACAGGAAGGAGGCTGTACGTGGCACCAGACTAGACAGGTGTGGATGCAGACATGTAAATCAAATTCTTGATGCTGTGTGCTTCAGGACTTTGACAAGATACCAGAGGGAGGCTGCAAGCTGCCATGTGGCACCAGACTGGAATGTGGACACATGTGTGAACTCAGCTGCCATGGTTACGACCGCGAACACAAGGTCTACAGGTAAATTCGATAATACAACTAGCCTGACGTCTTCTTTTCAAATGGCAGTAGAAGAAAAAAACATGATGCGTATCGATGCCTACAGTGCTAATGGTTCAAAGCAAATTACGTGTATTGTGAGTGCCACCACCTCTCCACCACAGAAAGAACTAACAGACAACAGAAAAGGGTCACAGGGAAAGAAACCCAGAGTTAGTTAGTTGGCGCTCAGAGCCCAGTCAGCCACACAGGGTTAAATTAAGGCTTAAAAAACGCGAAGAACTGCCAACACGCGGACAGACAGACAAGCCTGCAAACCCAAATAATACAGAGATAAAGTACGCCAGCAACCAGAACCAGAACCGAAAGTAAATGAAAACAAAACAGTCCAGTAAAGCAAATGCAGACAGGAGCGCTCTCTCTCTCTCTCTCTCTCTCTCTCTCTCTCTCTCTCTCTCTCTCTCTCTCTCTCTCTCTCTCTCTCTCTCTCTCTCTCACACACACACACACACACACACACACACGCACACACACGCACGCACACACACACACACACACACACACACACACACACACACACACACACACACACACACACACACACACACACACACACACACACACAGATAGGGGAGCAGCCAAACAAAGGAACAAACAAATGAACAATTAGCCTAACTCCGTGTGACCTGGCGTCTGTCTATACAGCTGTCAGAAGAAATGTGCCCGTCAAGTCTGTCAGCTGGGTCACCCATGCACCAAGAAGTGTTACGAGGACTGCGGCCAGTGTCTGTACAAGGTGGAGAAGACGGTGCCCATGTGTGGTCACGTGGCCACCATGGAGTGCAAGAGAGACCCCCATACCTGGGACTGCCAGGACCGCTGCAAAGGGAGGCTATCCTGTGGACACCAGTGCAGTGGGAGTTGCGGGGATTGCCGGAAGAAGAACAGCCACGTCGCCAATTGCATGGAAAAGGTGACTTTGTCAGAAATAGCTGTTATTCACCATACTTAATACTGCGTTAGCTGTAGCATCGTAGCTATCGTTCGATTCGGAGCTGCTTCTTTTTTTCTTATTTTTTTAACTGCATCTCTGACCTTCAATCGATTCTGTAGGGATTGGTCGAAGATGCTCTGATTACGAGCATCTCGTAAAAGGAGAATGACGAATTCGATGCGGAAAAAGCAATAGGAACCGTGTGCCCATACTTTGACTTTTTTTCTCGTTTTCGTTGGCTGTTTGTTTCTTTGTGTGTGTGTGTGTGCGTGCGTGCGTGCGTGCGTGCGTGCGTGTGTGTGTGTGTGTGTGTGTGTGTGTGTGTGTGTGTGTGTGTGTGTGTGTGTGTATGTATGTGCGTGCATGTGTGTATGTGCGTGTGTGTGTGTGTGTGTGTGTGTGTGTGTGTGTGTGTGTGTGTGTGTGTGTGTGTGCGCGCGCGCGCGCGCGCGGGTGCAGGGAGAGAGGGGAAGTTTCTTTATTTTGTTGATTCATACGGGTGTGCTTTGGAGAATGACACAGATAGCGGGATATGTCAGACTCAACATTAAGTTACCTACTCCAGTCTGTGAAGCTAACTCGGAATGGTTTCCCAGAGCTGCTGCTTGACAACTGTAATGATGATAATCATTATTAAAGTATATAAGCGCATACACTCACTCACACACAGGAACCCGCACACGCGACTATACGCGTCTTACTTTACAACCAACTTAAACAGGTAACAATTAAACAAGGACTTGAGGCGGAGGAATATAGCAGTGCAGACCGGAATACACAGCAGGTCTATTATTTTGGAAAAAAAGAAATATCTTGAGGTTAAATTTGAAGGAGTCCAGACAGGGTTTTGGTGTTCATATTCAGTCTTCAGGCTCTAATGTCATTTAGTGCAATCGATCTGTTGAACAGGTGGAGAAGGTTTGGCCGTGCGGACATCTGGTCAAGTCACCGTGCCACATTCCCTTTGAAGAGCTGCTGTGTAACCGCCCATGTGGCGTCACACTGGACTGCGGTCACGTGTGCAAAGGCACGTGCGGCACGTGCTGGTCGGGGCGCGTGCACGTCGCGTGCAAGGAGAAGTGCGGTCGCGCGCTGCCAGGATGCGGTCACAAGTGTCGCCTGCCCTGCGGAACGGAATGTCTGCTGTGCCAGGAGAAGTCGTGCGGCACGTCCTGTCGCCATAGCAACTGCAAGAAGCTGTGCGGAAAGCCCTGCCCGCCGTGCAAGGAGGCGTGTCCCTGGAAGAGCTGCCGACACCAGGAGTGTGACGCCCTCTGCCACCAGTCCTGCCCGCCCTGCGCCCAGCCCTGCGGCAAGAAACTCAAGTGCGGCCCCCAGGACCCGCCGGAAGGTCAAGGTCACTCCTGCTCCGGCCTGTGCGGCGAGAAGTGCTTTTGCTTCACGTGCGACAGGAAGAACTTCGTCCCCCTGGTGATCGATGGCGTGCTGACGGAAGAGGAGAGTGTAGCTGTGGGGGAGGACACGAAACTGATCAAGCTGCCGCGCTGCGGACACATCTTCAACGTCGCCGTACTGGATGTCTACGTCAAGGGGAAGTGCCAGAGTCTTCCACCAGGGGGCTCTCTGACTTGTCCCGCTGACACGTGCGACAAGATGATCCTGGAGGCGGACTGCTGGCGATACCACGGCCTGCTGAGAGAACGTCACGACAAGTAAACAACAGAAATAATAGTTTTAAATGTTTTACGTAAATGCTTTATTATATACTGATAGTCCCCTTTTTTTCGGTTAAGACGACGAAGCTAAACACTTCATCTACTGTGAGGCCTCACTCGGCTTACGAATGCAGTTCAGGATTTGTCAAATTGCATGTCTGAGCACAGAGAATGTCTGAGTTCACTTGTATAGCTCAGATTAACTCTATGTAGAGGGGATCCAGACACAATAGGTTCAAATGAACGCTATTTATTAGGACTAAACAACATGCGAATATTTGCGGTAATCCCCTTTATCAAGCTATAAAACGACACTTAAACAACAGTTAAACGGTGAAAAACAATGGAAAATGAGATGGAGAGCTAAGCCACTTAGCTGTTTTTGGTTGAGCTATGTTGTTTTCGTGTTCAGTGCTTGGAAGAATGTTGGCATGGCAATGGCGTGTAATACTATTATTGATCGCTTTTATATAGCGCTATTCTCCGCTCTCGAGCAGACTCACTGCGCTCGCATGTAATTCTACATGAGTGAATAGCTTTTATAGCACGTGTTTTTGAATATCCACAGAAGTAGTGTATTTACAGCGCTGGCATGGCTGGTACCACAAGAAACTGCTGCCATCTCGGCGCGTTCTGTGTACACCATACAACCATGCACCGTGTCACTTCATGCGAATCTACATACGTAAGGTGTATGCGTCTTTAGCTGTAATTTACCACCTGCGCTTTTGGCAGAATGACCGGGGTCTTTTACGTGCTACTGCGGTAACATGGGGGTGGAGCGGGTACCGAAATAAGAGTCAGCACAGAAAGTTGACCCTGGAGAAGAAAATTCTCCCGCCGCTCCAGCAGGGATTCAAACCCGCGACCTTTCGATCACGAGTCCGTCGCTCTAACCACTGAGCTATCCCCGTTCCATAGGTGTGATGCAATCAAATAAATTCCATGTAGACAAGCACATGCTTGTTGCGCTCGGGGAATATGATGGACACAATGGAGGGGAAAGGAGAGAAGGGGACCTGTCGCCTTTTCTGCCAGCGTATGTTAAGCATCGATGCTGTAAGTTAACATCCATCCATGCCCTTCCGGTATCTGTAAAAATGTGTAGACTTCTAAATACTTGCGAAGAAGAGTTTGCCTTGTGCAACGTTTTGCGGAATCCTTTTTACCATAATTATATCAAGAACATGTGAACGATTCCATGTATTTATTTGTTCAGTTTTCAGAAGGCCAAACAAAAGCTGATTACCACAACAATCTTCTCCAAAGGACGACTTCAGAAGCTGCTGAACTCTCTCGCCCTGCTAACCCATGACGCTGAGAAGGAGAAAAGCTTCGCCTCCAAGACCGCGCTTGGTCAGATCTTCAAGAGGAATTTCATTGACGTCAACACGGCCTTCGCGCTGACCAATCAGATCAAGCTTACGAGGGTCTTCGAAATGGCAGCGACAGCCTTGAGCAACCTTAGGCGCCTGTTTGGAGATCAAGAGTAAATATATGTTTAGTTTACTGTGCCAAACACATAACAAGCTACAAAACGACACTTAACAGTTACACGGTAAAAAAGAAAAGAAGAAAAAAATATATATAAAAATGAGATAAGCGGAAAATATTTATCGTTTTTATTTGGCTACGTTTTCTTTCCACTGCTCGGAAGAATGTTGGTAAGTTATTTCGTTAGATATGTCTAAAGATAAGTTATTTTGCTTTTCATCTAATTTTTCATCGTTCTTCGCCGTTTAACTGTTTTTTAAGTGTCGTTTTGTAGCTTGACAAAGGGAATTTCCCGAAAACATGCAGACTGTGTTTGTGTTCTAATAAATAGGCGTTCTTTTGAACACTTTTATGTGATTGGATCTTGTTTTAGAACGCTAGCAGTCATTCTTGTTTCAGATTTTTTTTTTTTTTAGTTTACTTTGTGCTTTAGTTATTTCTAGATCCATCACGTGAGTTCGTCCTGAGGTGACCTGTGCGGTTGACGGGATGCTAAAATACAAGAACTAGCTTACGTGATTGTGTTCAATTAACTCAGTACGTGCATTCAGACTTACACAGTAAAACCAAACACTAAGGAATAAATCAAGAAATAACGTGTCATTAACCAACAGTCTTTAGAAAGACCTGCCATCGCTGGAAGTTCGTGTGCTTTTCTTGCCATTATAGCGTCATATTACGAGCTCGACGATGTGTTTCATGTCGCCTGATACGTCACGGTATGTCCTGCTCGAATTCTGACTCCTTCTGCATGATTAGAAGAAGACAGGTTGAAAACACTTAACCTTTATGATGAAGTTAATGCTTCTGCAAGACTTCTTTGAAGGAACTGCAGTCCAAACCCATCCCCAATAAGCCTTATGATTTCTGTGGACGTTAAGCACCATGTTTACTTTTTTTAAGGAAATGTATCAGCAGAGCACATTCTTTGGCAGAAAAAGGGTTAAACAACTAAGCTTGTATCGGTTCGTCGTCCCTGCAGCTGCATATTCAAACTATTCTCTTGAACAAGTCAGTGGTGTGTTTTTAGGCCTGACCGGATTACCTCCCGTATTTTAATATTCACTCTGATAATTTATGTCAACAGAATATGTTATTGTGGCTGTGGAGTTTTGTATTGTTTGTTTCATTTTGTTGTTGCTGTTATCTGCTATGTTTGTTATTCTTAGCTTACTTGTCTTTACCTTTATGGTTTGTGACCATAATTATTGTCATAGTAATTACGATTTTGTGTTTTTCTTTTGCTGGTATTATTATCATCATCATACGTTGCTTACCATAGATCCAAGCACATAAAAGGTTCAAAAGAACGCTATTTATTAGAACAAATGCGAATTTTCGGGGTCATCCCCTTTATCGAGCTGCAAACTACACTTAACAGTTAAACACACTTACCTGCTTACGGTTGAACTATGGTGTTTTCGTGTCCCGCAGGTGAATCTGTACGTGTGTGTGTGTGTGTGTGTGTGTGTGTGTGTGTGTGTGTGTGTGTGTGTGTGTGTGTTTGTGTGTGTGTGTGTGTGTGTGTGTGTGTGTGTGTGTGTGTGTGTGCGCGCGCGCGCGCGACAGTGTGTTGAAAAATTGTCGTTCGCGCGCACGCGACAGTGTGTTGAAAAATTGTCGATCGCTTTGAGCCCACATTTTTCTTGAGGAAATAGCGCTTTAAAAACGTGTTTCATTGTCATTATTATAGTTCAAGTCAAACAATAAAGCTGTAGCTCTGCTGTGTTGTCAGGGACATCAAGGACGGTAGGGTTCTCAAAAGACGTCTGTACCAACCGATGGGACACCTGACAGAGCAGAGGTGTCGGGAGCTGAGCGCTGCCACCAGACGTTTCGCCTACCTGACCATGCTGGTCACTGCCAAGCAGTGTGTCGTCAGCGCTGAACTGATGGACAAAATTAAAACCTGCTCCGTGTCCTTGGAGAAAGGGACGCTGCTGGAGCCTGGGCTCAAGAGGGATGTTGAGGGAGTTCTTGATGACTGCAAACAGTCTTGCGGCAGCGTCTGGACTTCTACATGCGAGACAATCGACGTCTCTATTCTGGATGCACCGCCTGAGCAGGTCAGAATTATTGTGATTTTCCCCAGCACTGGGCACGAAAACAATACAGCTCAACTAAAAGCAGATACGTGGTTTAGCTCTTCGTCTTATTTTTCATCGTTTTTCACGTTTAACTGCTAAGTATCGTTTCGTAGCTTGATAAAGGGGATTACCCCGAAAATTCGCATATTGTGTTTTGTCCTAATAAATAGCGTTCTTTTGAACCGTTATCATTCTTGTTTCAGATCTTTTTAGAATTATTCTGTTGAACAATGAGCGACCTTGCTTGCTTGGCCATTGCACTGCCCAAACGTGTCCCAGCGCCACCTTGCCAGTGAAGGGGAGTTAATGTGCAGTGACTTGAATTTTGTTAAAGCCCCACAATGTACACAGCGCCACCAAGCGAGGCAGTCTCCATCTAAGGCGCCTATTAGATCCTCTCGGTGCTTATGATTATAGTTTATTTTTCGTACTGTCTGTCTGTCTTCCCCCCCCCCCTCTCCCCCTCTCTCTCTCCCCCCTCTCTCTCCCCTCTCTCTCTCTTCCTCTCTCTCTCTCCCTTATGATTAATAACAAACGTGTTTCTCGTTCAGGATCTGTGCGACATTGTAAAATCCACGACCGGAAAACAAGCAGCCTTCTCAGTGACTGTCAGTGAGTCCTCGATGCTTACCGCGCCACAGAAGCAGTTCAGCTCCACCGAGTCTCTCCCAGTCACCATCAGTCAAGCGGTGCCACAGGAAACATCAGACCCTCAGAGAGCAAGCTCCGTCGTCCCTGATGACCCGCAGACATCTTCTGTATCTGGCTCGTCACAGATACTTACGTCTGTGCCGCGGAAGCCTCTTAGCTCATTGGACACGCTGCCAGCAGCTAGCGGTGAAACGATGCGGCCGGATGCACCAGGTCTGCAACGTTCCAGCGTCTCCGATGTTCCACGGAGTCTTGGTATATCGCAGGGTCTTGCTGGACCACGGAGCCTTACTGAACCACATGATCTTGCTGGAAAACGGGGCCTTGCTGGACCACGGAGTCTTACTGGACCACAGCGTCCTGCTGGACCACCCGGTACGTCGCGCCTGCAGTACACCCGGAAAGAACTCTGTGACTTGAATCACTCCTCCCCTCCCTCTCTAGAGATGTTGCAAGACATCAACATGCTGAACCTGGCTCGACCCATGCCGCAGACCAGCTTCAAGTCGCCTCCGAACAGTTTCGCTGCTGTTGCGTCCCGCGATAAAGCCAACGTAACTGGTCCAGAAGCCCACGGATGGGGTTTGTCTGCCAAGCCCGAGGACCGCGGAGCAGCCAGCAGCCACTCCAGTTCGCCTGGGTCCCAAACAGCAGCCGGCCAGCAAAACTCTGACCTACCGCCATCCCAGGTTGCTTCGCTCCACGCCAAACCCCATCCACGAGGACAGCATGGACCAGCAGCCGCTTGGGGCGGGGCGACGCCAGGAGAAGGAGCGGTTGGTGTTGGTGGAGCACAGCGTCCATCCGATGGGGGCTCGTCGTCCGCAAGCCTCCAGTCTTTTAATTCTCTCGCTACAGGGCCAGGGGTGAGCATGAGTTCTGCTTTTGCCAGCGCTTTGGCTCGCGCTAGTGAAATATTTACGAAAATGAACTTGTCCTTGAGTCTGACATCAACTAGTACCGTGGGAGATCAGCCTGAAGACCTGACGGAGTGATCAGAATTCTCCTCCAACCCGCCTCCCCGCCTAGCCCCTTACGCAACGCTTCAACAAGGCGTTTCAAAGAAGGACCTGGTCATCTAGCTGGTCAATGGCTCAACCCCACCCACTGGTTCCTCTGTGGAACACACAGGCGTCATTCGTGAGGGACATGAGCCGGTCGCACCCAGGACACTGACCCTCAGTACTAGGAACGTTTGTCCATGATTGATGGGATGAGTTTGGAAGAGATCATGTCCTGCGTTCAACGTGGACAAGCAAATCCAGATTTTTAGGCTGAATTCCAGGTGGTTGTCGAAACGCATGCACGTTCGACCCGTACCCCCCCTCCCCCCCCCCCCCCCTTCACCCGCGCGAGCACAAACACCACAAAAAATAGCATAGCTGACTACTTTCATTCACAGATGGCGTCAAGAAAGCGTTCGAGCGTAACTATCGAAGTCACACAAACCGGTTTCTAAAAGCGTGTTACGTACTTGAATAATTCAGGAACGACCGTTGTCGGACAAATTTCCATGTGTGTGATTCAGATGGTAACAGACCACAACAACAACAACCACACACACACACACACACACACACACACACACACACACACACACACACACACACACACACACACACACACACACATACAGAGAGTCCCACCTGATTTTGCCTTGTGCTTAAATTATAGTAACGACAACGAATGACTTCATTGCCATTATATACATTAAATGCACATGTGTGTCTTTTTGTTGTCAGACCATTGAGCACTTCTACAAATATACAAGTGAAGCACAAAACATTTCTGTAATAGAAACAACATTGCACCCATTGCATCATCATCAGCTTCTTCAATGATAAAAATTCAGTGCCGAACAAGGTTTTTCTAGCCATGATCCCTTCCATGTGCATATCGTGCAGTGACGTGATTATCTTCACAGCTTTTAGTGGCGTGATTTTCTATGTATCGTAATGTGACTCGGTTAGCCACGTTCCCTTTTGTAACTTGACGATTCTGTATACCATTTTGTGGAGTGACTACAACTGTACCTTTTTGTGACGGCATAGCTCTGTTTCCCATTGTGCAGTTCTTTTACATGATTGCTTAGTACCTATGTAGCTTGTTGTGACGTTATTACCCGTGTAGTCTATTAGTGGCGTGATGACTTAAGTAGTGTATTGTGGTGTGGTACGTCTATATTTTTTTAAGGATGATCACATATGTGGAGTTTTGTCACGTAATTACCATGTAGCATATTGTGACACCATTACCTATATAGCATGTTATGACGTGAATATCTATGTAGGACTATTATTATGACGTGATAGCCTATTGAAACATAGGTGTTTCGTTTGCATCCTTGAAGCTGTTTTCACCTGAGTACCTACATTACCTATGTAGCATTTTGTATGGAAATTAGTGAAATATAGGTGTCTCATTTACATCCTTGTAGCTGAAAGACGAGTGTCTCGTTTTCCACTGAGTATCTTGATTACGTATGTAGTATTTTGTGATTTAGCTACCTAAGTAGCACAATATTATTGTGGTATGATAATTATGTATGATTTTGTGACATGATCACCTACGTGGACTTTTGTGACGTAATTACCAATGTAGTATATTGTGACATGAACACCTGTGTAGCAAAATTGTTGTGACGTACATTATGTATGCAGCATATTATGACGTGATAGCCTATTGAAATAGAGTTGTTTTATGTTTATCCTTGTAGCTGAGATACTAGTGTCTCGTTTTCACTTGAGTAGCTGGATTACCTATCTAGCATTTTGTAATACAATACAAAGAACTTTATTATTCATAATAAATGCATACAATGAAAATGTATGTGTAGTTACCCGCATGGCCTATTGTGATATGATTAGCGAGTTTATTGTGACGTGATTACATATGTAGCTTATTGCGACATAATTGCCTGTGTAGCATTTTGTGACATGATTGATTAATTATATACTCTTTTGAGGGTGATTCGCACTGGCAGTGGTACTTTCTGAAATGTCTTTTAGGATTATGAAAGAGTTCTGTAGTCTTGAATGTTTATTTGAATGCTATTGCTCGTGCTATCTTTATAAATGGGATGATGCTATTACATTTTCCAGCGTGATTTAAGTTTTGATTCGATTTTAGTTCTTTTGTACAAAGCTGTAGCTCTTCTTGTCATTAAGTGAACACCATCATCCATTTTAGGACTATGTCAGTACCGTGACTGATGATGTTTCTTTTAAAGGAAGAATTTAGATGAGATGTGACAGTTGGGACGTGAAGAGGTCAAAGACTGGATCATTTGCTACTTCCACTAGGAGATCGTTGCAGTCGGGAACGGTTTTAAAGTTTTAAACACTTTTGCTTCTTTTTTATCCTTCAAACATTTTGCTTTTAACCCTTTCATTGCCGCAGCGTCGCTTGAAAACGACTAATACTAGCGCGAATTTGAAATCCTTCAGCCTTTTTGGGGGAGGTGGGGAGGTAGGCGGGGGCGTTGGGGAGGGGGGACGCATTAGTAGGCTATGTGAAAGGATTTCTATCAGAGCTCGTAGAAGATTTGTTACAGAACCGGAAAAAAAGTATACTGTTTCCAGGCCTGTGTGTGCATGTTTCAGCTAACGTGCTCATGAAAATTTTTCTTCATGAATTTCATGTCTATTTGCTCAGTTTCTTTTTTTATTCTACAGTTTTTGTTTAATTAACTTAGTGTATTGATACTTAACATGAATGTATTTGCTATGACAGTTTTAATTAATTATTTTTTCTTATACTTTTTACGACGCTCCGGTTGACTGGGCGTAAAACACCAACTTACTTACTTACTTACTCGTTCTAATTTAGGATGATTATCATTGTAGGCTGCTGTGGCTTTCTCTGTGTAGTACACATGGTGCCTTTGCTGGTTGTGTTACACCAGCAGCGAACTGGTGACTATCATATTGTCCACGATGATGACGTGTCGTTCTAATTTAGGATGATTATTATCGTAGGCTTATGTAGTATTTTAGTTTTAGTTTTTTGTTGTTATTGTTGTTACTGTTTTTCTTTTTTCAAGCATGACAGAGCAAAACCAAACCATGGCTTTCTCTGTGTAGTACACATGGTAATTTTGCAGGTTGTGTGTACGCCAACAGCGACCTGGAATGTTGTATCGTATTCTCCCCGATGATGACATGTTCTAATTTAGGATATTTATTGTAGGCTGATATGGCCTGTTTTTTTGTTGTTGCTGCTTTTTGTTTCTGTCTGTTTTGTTTTTGTTTTTATTTGATTCAAGCATGTCGGAGCAAAACCAAACAATGGCTTTCTTTGCATAGTCCACGTGGTGATTTGCGTGTCATGTGTACACCAGCAGCGTGGTGATCATCATATTGTCCACGATGATTTTTTTATCATCTTGTTTAAAGCCGTTCTAATTTAGGATGACTATTGTTTGTAAGCTGATGTGGTCTGTTAAAAAAAAAAAAAAAAAAAAAAAAAAAAAGTTGTTCTTTTCTTCAAGCATGACAGAGCAAAATCAAACAACAGCTTTCTCTGCGTAGTGCACGTGGTGACTTTGCAGGTTGTGTGTATACACCATCAGCACGTAGACAGCGACAACCAACGTGAAGACAATCAGTCACTTCGTGTCGGAAGGACGCGAGAAAAACGTCCATCAAAGAAACCTGCTTGGTTTTTCCGCTAACGTATACCCATGCTTTTATGCAAGCGTTCCGTGCCGCTATGCAGGTCCTGCAATTTCAGATCCCGCTTCCTGATTTGCTGTGGCTGGGAGATGTCGTTTTGTATCCTGGTATGGATAGGACTAAGGTGGCTCTCATTGTGACAATAACTGATTACTGACGTCTTGCGCCAGCCTTCACCTCGGGCAGGTAGCTTCCTTTTTGGAACAGTGGTTCACATTTCCACTGCCTTGCTTTTTTTGTTTGTTTATTGTTGGCAGACTTCACTGGGCCCCCGAGGAAATCACATTTCGACTGCCTGCATTTAATTGTTGGCAGACTTCACTGGGGCCCCGGGGAAATCACATTTCGACTGCCTGCACTTAATTGTTGGCAGACTTCACTGGGCCCCCTGGGAAGCCTCATTTCGACTGCCCTGCAGTATAATGTTGGCACACTTCACTGCATGGGCCCCCGGGGAAATCCCATTTCGACTGCCCAGCAGTTTATTGTTGGTAGAATTCACTGGGACCCCGGCGAAATCCCATTTCGACTGCCCAGCAGTTTATTGTTGTCAGAATTCACTGGGACCCAGGGGAAATCCCATTTCGACTGCCCTGCAGTTCATTCTTGGCACACATCACTGTTATTAGTGTTATCAGGTGATTTGTTTTTGTTTTGTTTTTACATAGCTGAAAGTCTTGCTGCCTTCCCTACATGAGTTTTCCATAGTTAGTGACCTTGCGTCCAGAATTAGTGATTTTTTTTTCATCTCGCCACTGACGATGAAACTTTCCTCTAAGACTACTGGCTCTCCTCCGTCCAAGTCTAGATGTGTTTTTCGGCAGCACTAGGAAACCGTAGGCGTGGTTGCGATAATGAGCGAAGGGGTCGTGCAGAAACATAATTATGGTGGAATTCCGAGACGACCCCTTGCAGTTAAAGAGACTTTAACCCTTTCCCTGCTCACTTAGGGCGTCATAATTATTGCATTGGCCAAGCGCCGCTTTTCATCTGCTTGTTACTGGATGCTCTGCAACGCCGTGCTTCAGTTTCACTTTCTCCTGAATTCTTTGTTGAAACAAAATTTTAAAGATCAGCATTGTTTTTATCTAATTTTTTTTTTTTTTTTTTTTTTTGCTAGTTTAACCGTTTTTCTCTCCTGAATGATCCTAGAGGGAAACAGCAGTAAAATAATAAATTTAAAAAAAAGTTAAATTGTTGACTGTGTTTTGTGTTTTGTCCTAATAAATAGCGTTCTTTTGAACCTTTTATGTGTTTGGATCTTGTTCTAGAACGCTAGCAGTCTTTTTTTTCTTTTCTTTTTTTTTTCTTTTCTTTTTTTAGTGCATGAAAGTGTTAATATTTCAAGGACCAAACATTTTTGCTTAGTCTGCTAAGGCAATATGACCCAAACCCAAAAAGGTTCAAACGAACGCGTATTTATTTTAACACGGACACATAGTATGCAAATCTTCGGGGAAATCCACTTTATCAAGCCAAAAAACGACACTTAAACAACAGATAAACGGTTAAAAACGATGCGAAATGAAAGGAAAAAACAAAACAAAACAAAAACGTATCTTCTTTTGGTTGAGTTTTTGCAGCTTGTTTGGTGCTTGGATTTTTTTTTTTTTTTTTTTTTTTTTAAGGCAATATGAATACATGGGTGAGTCAGCAATGGGCGTTGTCTGCATGTTCCGGGTCATTAGTCTACAGTAGCACTTGATGACATCAGCATTACGTCATACAGAATGAGAGCACACTGCACCCCAGTGTCACACAATGTAATTGATGGCAAACGTGACACAGAATGAAGATCAGTTTTTTTCACGTACGCTTTGCTGGGTTTACAGTCTGCTCCAGGCTGCATTAATGTGTGACACGAAAGAATGCATTAGGGTTAAGAACGGCCCGTATCAGCAGAAATAACGATATTCAGTTAGTTAGCTGATGCTTTGAGTCCAATCAGCCGCATATGGTTATATCAGCTCTATCATAACGATACTATTACTACCACCACTACTACTACTACTCCTACTACCATTATATTACTACTATTGCTAATGATGACAGAATGATGATGATGATAGTAGCAATAATAAAAATATAAATTAGCACGCCTAAGCCGTACTGGCTCTAAGCGGTTACAAATTCTTTTAACCACACACACACACACACACACACACACGCACGCACGCACGCACGCACGCACGCACGCACGCACGCACGCACACAAACACCCCCCCCACACACACACACGCACGCACACGCAAGCGCGCGCGCACACACACACACACGCACGCACGCACGCACGCACGCACGCACACACAAACACACACACGCGCGCGCGCAACAGCACGGCCTGTGTTGAACAGAGATTGAGAGTGGCAGAGCTAACTGTTTATGTAACTGGTTGTATCACTGGCAGTAACCAGGTAAACTACCGCAACAGCACGTGCGTTGAATAGCGATTATGAGTGGCAGAGCTAACTGGTTGTGTAACTGGCTGTGTAACTGGTTGTGTCACTGGTAGTAACCAGGCAAACTACCGCAATAGCACAGCCAGTGTTGATTAGAGATTATGAGTGGCAGAGCTAAGTGGTTGTGTAACTATAACTAGGCAAACTACCGCAAAAGCACGGATGTGTTTATTAGAAATTGTGTACAACAGAGTTAACTGGTAGTAGTAACCAGGCAAACTACTGCGGAATCAAAGCACGTTTTTATTAGAGATTGTTAGTAGTAGAGCCAACTGGTTGTAACCAGGCAAACTACCGCAAAAACACGGATGTGTTGATTATAAATTGTGAGTAGCAGAGCTAGCTGGTTGTGTAACTTCTTGTAACCAGGCAAACTACGGCTTGTGTTGAATAGAGATTGTGAGTGGTAATTTAGCCAACTGGTTATAACCAGGCAAACTACAACAGAAACACTGGCTGTGTTTGACTAGAGATTGTGAGCAGTAGAGCTAACTGGTTGTAACCAGGCAAACTACAACAAAAACCCTGGCTGTGTTTGACTAGAGAATGTAAACAGTAAAGCTAACTGGTAACCAGGCAAACTGCAACTTGTGGACGGCCTGTACTCTAGGAAAATTAAGACTCAACGAGTAATGACGCTAACTGGAAGTCTACACTGGAACCACACAAACTGCGACAAAAGGATGGCCTGTACTGGCAAGAGATGATGATGGAGTGACAGCTACAGCCGACTGGTAGCTGGACCCACTTGCACACTACCCTGGAGCAGAGTCGTATAGCCATTGAAACATGGGAGTGTTCTTGTTTCGCTTGCTAACTCCTCGCTGTTGTCACCACGTCTGCTCCAGCCGCAGTCTCGTTAATTCTCGCGTTGAGTGATGAATAGCTTTGCGAGCATTAGGGACCGAGCAATGATATATGTGTACATTAAGCTTGGTGGCAAAGGCATGGCTGCTTGAGAAGGCTAAACAACCAAGGAGGGTTACCGTGGTTTTG
This sequence comes from Alviniconcha strummeri, assembly GCA_963584105.1. Taxonomy (NCBI): domain Eukaryota; kingdom Metazoa; phylum Mollusca; class Gastropoda; family Provannidae; genus Alviniconcha; species Alviniconcha strummeri. Next base: position 13,128,465 of record OY757546.1, on the reverse strand, counting down.
CGGGCAAAATTGATATGCTGACGTTAACAAGGGGATTGTGTGTGTGTGTGTGTGTGTGTGTGTGTGTGTGTGTGTGTGTGTGTGTGTGTGTGTGTGTGTGTGTGTGTGTGTGTGAGGGCGCGTGTGCACACAGCACATTCTTTTAAATCGTGGCATTGAATCAAATTCTTTAGTTTTTTTTTCTTCTTTTTTTCTTTTACCGCCGCTGCCTTGTTGATGTTGCTGCTTTTTTCTTCCTTTTTTCTTCTTGTAAGCCAGGTTCTCTCTCTCCCTCTCTCTCTCTCTCTCTCTCTCTCTCTCTCTCTCTCTCTCTCTCTCTCTCTCTCTCTCTCTCTCTCTCTCTCTCTCTCTCTCTCGCTGTCTCTATCTGTCTGTCTCGGTTACCTGGTGGCTTAATTAATTCCTTGACACTTCTAATTTACCGTTTTGAGATCCGATTCGTTCTGTTTAGATACTAAAACTTTACATTTAGTAGTGCATTAGATGCGATGTTTGAAGCCCGCTGACCGAGTAAGAATTTGGGCACCATGTGTTTGTAGCCCCCCCCCCCCCCCCACCCCAACCCCTACTTCAGCATTGCTTTTTATGTGTGTATTGATCATGTATTACTTTCAAGAAACAACCGAATAAACCATTGTGTTTTCCTTGCCTGTTAGAAGAGCAGTATTTTTTTGTATTAAAAATTATTTAAAAAAAAAAAATCCAACGAAAGCGTACGGTATTCCCCGTCAAAGGCATAAACAGATGTTCTTTCCCTTCTTAGTGCCGTTCTTAGTGCCGAAAGGGTTAAGGTACCACCTGTCACATTCCGGCTTTTCTACTCCATGTGTGATACTGCTGTTCTTTTGTTGTATATGCTACGTACGTTAAGGTATCACCTGCCACCCAACTGCTTTTCTACTCCATGTGTGGTACTGTTTTTCTTTTGTTGTATATGCTACGTACGTTAAGGTATCACCTGCCACCCAACTGCTTTTCTACTCCATGTGTGGTACTGTTTTTCTTTTGTTTTCTTGTGCTGTGCTCTCATGACTACATGTCTGAGAATGTTTTTGTTGTTGATGTTGTTGTGTTGTTGTTGTTGTTGTTGTTGTCTGTCTGCCTCTCTTTTTCTTCCTTCCATCTTTCCATTGTCAGCGTCTAAGTGCCTAACTCTCTCCCTTTCTCCAGCTCCACTCCCTCCCTCCCTCTCTGTCACTCTGTCTGTCTGTCTGTCTGTCTTTCTCTCTCTCTTTCTGTCTCTTTCTTTGTCTGTCTGTCTCTTTGTCTGTCTCTCTCTGTCTCTGTGTCTGTCTGTCTGTCTCTTTCTCTCTGTGTCTGTCTGTTTCTCTGTCTGTTTCTCTGTCTGTCTGTGTCTCTCTCTTCCCCCCCCCTCACACACACACACACACACACACACACACACACACACACACACACACACACACACACACACACACACACACACACACACACACACACACTGACACTCACTCACTCACGCTGTCTCTGTCTCTGTCTCTCTGTCTCTCTCTGTCTCTGTCTGTCTCTCTCTCTTTCTCTCTCTCTCCCCTGTCTCTCTCCCTCTTACAGTATAGTCAGGACTGGCTGTTAGATAGGTCCAAATGGACCTAACGCTACTATCGTTGAGTACTAAAGTTTTCGAGTTGGAGTTCGAGCTCTCTCTCCGGCCTTCCTTTTTTACTTAGTTTCCTTTTTTTTTTTTTTTTTATAATCTGATTGCCTCATGTTGCCTGTCTTTATCTCTCTACCTGTCTGCTTGTCCGTCTGTCTGTCTCTGTCTCTCTCCTTTTCTCTCTGTCCCTCCCTCGCTCTCTCTGCCTTGGTCTTTGTATCTGTATCTCTCTGTGCCTGTCTGTCTCTGTGTGTTTATCTTACGGTCTGTCTGTCTGTCTGTCTGTCTGTCTGTCTCTGTCTCTGTCACTCTCAGCGTGTCTTTCTCTGTCTCTGTCTATCTGTCTCTGTCTATTTTCATCATCATCATCATCATCATAAACAAAAACAAAACAACAACAACAACAACAATTGTCGTCGGGTTTTGGCTCTGATTTTAAAATTATCATCTCTCTCTTCTTCTTCCTCTTCTTCTTCTCCCCCCCCCCCCCCCAACCTCCCCCATACATTATCATCTTTTTCATCATTACTGCGGTAGTCAATGTTGTTACAATTTTTTTTTAATGTGTAGCCTATTGGCATGGAGATTAGCAGGGACAGATTGTAAGAGCAGGCAACTGCCTAAAATCTTAATCCTTGTGTAATAAAGTTCTGAGTTCTGTCTGTCTGCCTGTCTGTCTGTGTCTGCCTCTGTCTGTCTGTCTGTCTGTCTGTCTGTCTGTCAGTGTGTGTGTGTGTGTGTGTGTGTGTGTGTGTGTGTGTGTGTGTGTGTGTGTGTGTGTGTGTGTGTCTCTCTCTCTCGCTCTCTCTCTCTCTCTCTCTCTCTCTCTCTCTCTCTCTCTCTCTCTCTCTCTCTCTCTCTCTCTCT
>OY757546.1:13111938-13125783 GCA_963584105.1 Alviniconcha strummeri | reverse complement strand
AGAGAGAGAGAGAGAGAGAGAGAGAGAGAGAGAGAGAGAGAGAGAGAAACAGAAACAGAGACACAGAGACACAGAGACACAGACAGAGAGGGAGACAGAGACACAGAGAGAGACAGAGACAGACAGACATAGACACGGAGAGACACAGAGGGACATACAGCCAACCAGAGACAAACAGAGAGAGACTGGTTAAATGACTGATTGATCGATTAACTGACTGAACATAATAATTTCCAAACGATACAGACTGATCGACCAAAAAATTAAATCTGCGATTCCCACACTACTACCCATCAAACATATTCTAACAGAAAAAATAATATATATGAGAAACATGATTGTCTATGCAACAATGAAAGAGAAAGAATGAGAAACAGAACCGAAGGAACAACCCAAACCCAAGCATATCAAGAAAAGAAGAACAGAGAGAGAGAGAGAGAGAGAGAGAGAGAGAGAGAGAGAGAGAGAGAGAGAGAGAGAGAGAGAGAGAGAGAGAGAGAGAGAGAGAGAGAGAGAGAGAGAGAGACAGACACAGACACAGACACAGACACAGAGAGACAGAGAGACAGAGAGACAGAGAGACAGAGAGACAGAGACAGAGAGACAGAGAGAGACAGAGAGAGACAGAGAGACAGAGACAGAGAGAGACAAAGAGAGACAGAGACAGAGAGACAGAGACAGACAGACAGACAGAGACACAGAGAGATAGAAATAGAGAGACAGAGACACAGAGACAGAGACACGGAGAGACAGGCAAACAGAGACAGACAGAGAGAGACAGAGACAGAGAGACTGTTCAACTGAATGATTGATCGATTAATTTATCGAACGACATAGATTGATCGACCAAAAAACAATTTGCGATTGCCACAGTACTATAACTACTACATGTTTATAATGAGAAAATGTGAGAAACATGACTGTTTATGCAACAATGAAAGAGGAAGAATGAGAAATAATGTCGACGAAGGAAAACCCAAACCCAAGCGTATCAAGAAAAGAGCAGGCACAGAGAGACAGAGACAGAGAGACAGAGAGAGGGAAACACAGAGACAGACAGAGACAGAGACAGACGGGGAGTGGGGGGGGGGGGGGAGAGGAGGGGACAACGTCAGTAAACGTCCAGCAATACATCACACACTGTCCTACGCAAGGTTTCCTGTATCGCTGTCCTATAAAAAGGGAGGTAAGACCATGCTCAAATGGCACGGCTCGTTCTTCCATCTCTACACGAACAAAAACTACAAGTGGGATCTTTACTTATTTGTTTTTCTGTTCGTCGAAACCAAGAAATTCAAGAACTAGTGAAAAGGTGAGGTAGCATTAGTTCAGATTTTTGATAGTTTTAATTCAAGTTCTTTTTTCTTTTTTCTTCTTTTTTTCTTTTTTCTTTTCGTGTTGTAAGGTTGACTGGGCTCAAAGCACCAACTAACAAGTAATTATGTAACTAATATACTTGTTCCAGTGGGGTTTTGTTTGTTGTTTCGCTCTTTGAAAGAGTTCGGTTTGTTTTGTTGCCTTGCTCTTCTCTTCTTGCCTTGCTCTTCTCTTCTTGTTTTCTTCTTCTTTTTTCTTTTCTTTTTCTAGCAGTTATTGAGAGGAAAACTCCAAAACTGATGTTTTGTTGTTGCAATGTATCTTACTGATAGTAATTAGTTTTTAATTATTACGATTCTTGGCTCACCTTGAAGTGAGTCTGCCGCATTTAACGGACATTAAAATTGAAGGACTAACTAACCATTTCTTGTTTTATTTCGCCTTTCTCAGGTAATCGCTGTTATTACCGTATAATTATCATCTGATGATGATGACAAAGATAATGAAGAAGATCACGATGACGACGAAAGGTGATGGTGGTTATAACAATGTTGATGATGATGATGATGATAATATCATGGGGCTGATCGCTCAGGTAGACACGACGAAAACTAGTCCCGTTACGAGGGACACGGCATGTGTTAGAAATGGTGGTGGTTGTGTATGAGTTTATGTAGGGGGGAGGGGGGGTGGGGGGACGGAGGGGGGTGTAGACTATCACTGAGACAGACACGACTAACCATTCCCCTTACAAGGAGAACACTACCGATGTGGAGAAATGGGGCGGGAGGGGGGGGTGGGGAGGCCATGTGGAGGTTTTCGTGGGGCAGGGAGATCTGAGCATCGTAAGCCAGGATTAATTCACCTTCCTCGGTTGTCTGCCCTGCATGTTCTGCCACAACGAAATCAAATACGAAACATCGAACTAAAGTCTATGGGTATATATACATAACTTAGTTTAATTGAATTGAGAGAGAGAGAGAGAGAGAGAGAGAGAGAGAGAGAGAGAGAGAGAGAGAGAGAGAGAGAGAGAGAGAGAGAGAGAGAGAGAGAGAGAGAGAGAGAGAGAGAGAGAGAGATTCCACAAATAAACCTATGATGGTATTTAACACAGTTAAAACTCTCCATTTTGTTTCACACTCATACATCTCGTATAACAATGTTCTTTGCTCGACTTGCAGCAGAACAAGCCCAGAATGGATCGACTAGGACTTCTCTCCCTAAGCGCAGTACTCCTTGTCTTGGGGACTATTTTCTCTCTGTATCCGTCTGCCGATGCCAAGCTGACAGCACGGCCGTTGCCCGACAACTGAAGGACTGTTACCTCCGTGCCCAGAACTATACGGCGCAGAACTACGTGGGGGGACTGTACTGCTGGTACTGCGAGAACCCCGTCAGAGCCCAGATTAAGGGCTCCCCATCCCCGCTCAAACCTGTGCAGTATGCGTAAGTAGAACGCTTTGTTTGTTGTCACAGGTGTTGGTGCGGTTAGGCTTGGTGTGTTGCCGTAAACGTGTTTTGGGTTTATCGCTCCGTGAAACACCCACATACATACACAGACACACATATACAGACAGACAGACAGACAAACACCCCCCCCCCCCACACATACACACACACACTCACTGACTCACTCACTGACTCACTCACACACACACACACACACACACACACACACACACACACACACACACACACACACACACTCGACACACACACACACACACACACACACACACACACACACACACACACACACACACACACACAAGTGTAGTATGTCTGGATCAGGCTTCTAGAAGCTTGCAGCAAGTGGGGATGTGAATTTCTTTTGTTTGTTTTCAGCTACTATCGTGAGCTGTACAATAAGGTCCACCCCAGTGTGAAACCTGGGTTCCGTGGGAAACGCCAGGCCGTCCGCTGCCTGAGAAAAGAATACCGCATGCTGTCGGACGACGAGCGGCTCCGATTCCACAACGCCGTCAACGCGTTGAAGAGAGACACGGTGAGTACGACTCTCGTATAAATTATCAAAGAAACTGACGTCTGAACCTTGGGGGAGCGGGGATAGCTCAGTGGTCAGAGCGCTGGAATTGTGGTGGAAAGGTCGAGGTTCGAGTCCCCGCAGGAGCGGTGGGAGAATCTTCTTCTTCGGGGTCTTCTGAGGAGAGATAAGGTGACTCCGACTCTCGTATATTTGAAAATCATGTATACACAATGCAAGGTGTGCACAAACAACATACACCACAGCGAGCACAACGAAATCTCGAAGCATAGTACACAAAATAATTCGTCAAGAAAGATCCAAGAATAACACACACCAAAAAAAAAAAAAAAAAAAAAAGTCTAGGGTCTGCTGGCAAGAAACACGTACCGTACAAGAATGATTACAAGAGTTCTAAAACAAGATCCAAACACATAAAAGGTTCAAAAGAACGTTACTTATTAGGACAAGACAAAACTAGAAAAGGTTTCGGGGTAATCCCCTTTATCCTGCTACAAAACGACACTTAAACAACAGTTAAAGGGTCAAAAACGATGAAAAATCAGATAAAAAGCTAAACCACTTATCTGTTTCTGGTTGAGCTGTGTTGCTTTCCTGTTCAGTGCTTGGAAGAATGTGATTTGTTTATTCGCGTGCCTGAGACGTTGAGTTGTTCTGCAGACTGTGGAACCCAACAAGTAGGACGCCCTGACCTCGTTCCACACCGGAGTTTGTGTATACCAGAGAATAGCGCTGTAAAAGCGTTATCTATCGTTATTATTTATTCGTGTGCCTGAGACACTGCGCTGTTCTGCAGACTGTGGAGCCCAACAAGTACGATGCTCTGGCCTTGTTCCACACCGGAGTGGCCACCTTCGTTGCTCATGGTGGGCCTGGATTCCCTGGCTGGCACAGACTCTACATCATGCTGTGAGTATGGGTCAAGGTCCTTACTCGGTTAGTTAGTTGTGGCATGCACACACACACACACACACACACACACACACACACACACACACACACACACACACACACACACACACACACACACACACACACACACACACACACACACACACACACACACACACACACACTTTACGCCCTCAACCCGTACTCACGTATTTACTGTACGTTCTCAACCCTAGCATGTTTACTTCACGCTTTCAACCCTTACCCACGTGTTTACATACCCTCACAGCGCTTACTGTCGTGTTTAGTTTACCCTCTCAACCCTTACTCACCTGTTTACTTCCCCCCTCAGCCCTTACTGTCATGTTTACCTTAGCATGTTTACTTCACGCTTCCAACCCTTACCCACGTGTTTACATACCCTCTCAACCCTTACTCACCTGTTTACTTTACCCTCCAAACCCTTACTGTCGTGTTTACCCTCACCACCCTTACTGTCGTGTTTACCCTTACAGCCCTTATTGTCGTGTTCAGGTTCGAGGCGGCCCTACAGGAGGTAGACCCGAGCATCTGTCTGCCTTACTGGGACTCCACGCTGGACTCCGCTCTCCCCAACCCCTCGGAGTCCTACATCTGGTCCGACGACTTTTTCGGAGGCATGGACGGCGAGGTGATCCAACTGGGAGACTCCTGAAGGCGTCAGCCTCAGGTGAGATGATGCAAGGACGAGGAGAATGTTTGTATCGTAGGTCTCACTGTTGCAATGTTGCTGCTGTCTTGAAGAAAGGAGATAAGGCAGAGAGAAACGACGTAGGCTAAGGCGTGAAGAAAGCACTGCAGGAAGAAGACTTCGGACAAAGAATAAGGGTCTTTAGTAGGGCCCCAAAGAAAGAAAGGGAATAGTTGCTGTTTTTTAGAAGAGCTTCAAGGAAAAAAAAAGATTAGTTAATTTTTAAGGACCCCAAAAGGCTTCGAGGAAAGAGAGAACAGTTATTATTATTATTATGATTTTTGTAAAAAAAAAAATAGGAGGGTTTCAATGAAAGAAAAAGCAGGTCTTTTAGAAGGGCCTCAAGAAAAGAACGAACATGGGTCTTTAGAAGGGCCTTGAGGAAAGAAAGTATGTTTGTTTTTCTTTTTCTGGAAGGACCTCAGAGAAAGAAAGAATAGGGTTCTTTAGAAAGGCCTCAAACAAAGAAAGAATGTGTGCGTGCGTGTGTACGTGTGTGCGCATGTGTATGTGTGTGTGTGTGTGTGTGTGTGTGTGTGTGTGTGTGTGTGTGTGTGTGTGTGTGTGTGTGTGTGTGCGTGTATGCGTATGTGCGTATGTGCGTGTGTGCGCGTGTGTGTGTGTGTGTGTGTGTGTGTGTGTGTGTGTGTGTGCGCGCGCGCCCTTGCCTCTGATAATACCAATTATTTACACGTAGTTTTCATATCTCACCATTGGGTCCATATACGTGTTTTTCAGGCGTTCAGTGAGTCGTGATAGACAGCTTTTCATGCGTGAGGGAATCGAGTTGATCATGTCCCGCAAAACATTCTTACCACTGTGTCCAAATACATGTTTTTCAGGCGTTCAGTGGGCCGTGACGGACAGCTGTTCACGCGTGAGGGAATCGAGTCGATCATGTCCCGTAACACTTATGAGGAAATCCTGAACCCGGACCAAGATCCCCAGTATAGCCTGGAGTTTCACCATGGCGGTGCCCACGTCTTCGTCGGTGGGGACATGGAGAGACTGGACACTGCTGCCTACGACGTCATCTTCTTCCTGCACCACGCCTTCGTCGACTACATCTGGGAGATGTTCCGTGACAAGGTGAGGGTTTGAGATCATGGTGTGTTTTCTAACGGAGTTCAAGACTTCTTCCTCTCGCACGCAGTTAACATTCGCAGTGTCGTACGACGCCTTGATACCTATATCTATATATAAAATAAATCGAATGACGTCATATTAAACATTCAGATGTTCCTCAAGTTGGTCATTAGACCCATAGACACATAGGATTGCATCTTCATTTTTTAAATTTTATTATCACCTAGACATTTGACATATTCGTCAAGTTTGCCGTTGTGCGCACAGACTTTTTTGCCGTTTATTTGCATCACAACTTAAACAAATAAACACTGTTCCTATGTCAAGGGTCAAATCAGATCCATAATCTTGAAAGAGGCCGAAATAGGATTAGCCTATATGAAATGTATGGGTCCAAAATGACCCAGACGTGAGGGCTGAATAGTCCAAAGCGACATACTGCGAAGTTAATTAAACCTGAAGCTCTATCATTCGTATTGTTCACGGGTTCTGTATGTCCAAACCTCGCGAACATGAAACTCGACAAGGACAGACGAGCTATAAGGAGGTAACTGCAATCTATATTTATTGACTGATTTCAATTTAAGTCTGACAGTTTGTTGTCGTTGCTGTCCTTGTTCGTCTCCTACTTCTACGTCCTCTTCCTTTCGTCTGTACCTGTATTTTATATATGTTTAATTTCTGTTTGTTGATAATGTGTTTGTTGCAACACCGAGATACCTTTTAGCTTATAGGCTATTATGTCCTGATAAAATGTTTTTCGCCCCGATATGACCGTCATGGTGTGACTGAACGTTAAAATCTATCCATCTATCTATCTATCTATCTATCTATCTATCTATCTATCTATCTATCTATCTATCTATCTGTCCGTCTACCAATCTGCGCAGCTCAGGCTTGAAGGAGAAAAGGAGGGAAAGAAAAAAATCAGTTTGTTTTCTTTCACCTTCGTTGACTAACCGGTGAATTAAGTCACACCGTTGACTGTGTCTAACCTTGTTCCTTGTTGTAACGTACAGATGAGGAACAACGGCCTGAACCCCGAGCAGTACCCAGTGGGAGGCGACATCAGCGACTACCACCTGCCCACCGCCCCCATGGGCTTCGGCAACATCACCCACGCCGAGGGTTACCTCAACTCCCTCAAGGACAGCTACGACTACCAGCCGGCCCCAGAGTGCTCGGAGAGAAACCCCGACTGCGGGTCCAAGTACCTGTGGTGCGATGTCGCAGTCGCCCGCTGCATCCCTATCGACCCCAGGAACCCCCCAGGCCCCGTGGTGGGCCCCAACCCCCCTCCCCGTCCGCAACCCTGCCCGGGCCCCAAGCCCCAGTCCTACCAGAACAGCTTCTGCATCGACGGGGTCTGCGACGTCAACCAGTGGGTGTGGGTGCCTGTCAAGATCGTGGCCCAGCGCCCGCCCGAGTTCCAGGACTACCAGTCGTACCCCGTGCAGAACGGCAGGATCTCCAAGGTCAAGGACATCTACGAGCCGTCCGCTTACTCCGATACCAGCAGGTGATAATCAGTTGTTAACCCTTAAGGCGCCTCTGTCACAGTCCTGTGCCCAACAATTGTCCCGCCGATGTCACATTTATGTTCCCATATCAGGGGACTAGCCTATTTTGAAAAACACGGTAACAAAAGAAGTACAACACTAAACTGATGAAAACGTGAACCATTTTACTTTATTCTGCCCCCCTCCCCCTCGCCCCCCTCCCCCGCATCCCCGCAAAAAATATAAAAATATAAATAAACGCGAAGAATGAAGAAGAAGAAAAAGGCAAAAGAAGTCGTTCAGAAATAACGAAGTTACGGGCGTTCAAAGACAGTGATTATACGTTTGGTTCCAGAGTCAGAAAAACAGTTGGGGCCAGGAGCTGTTAGGATTAAAGCTAACGGTTTGTTTTCCTGGCTCGGGTACTTGTCACGTCCGCTGTTTTGTTGTGTGTGACTATTAGGGACAGGGAAGGGGGGGTGCAGGGGGGGGGGGGTACCCGTTTATTCACTCTCTCTCTCTCTCAAAAAAAAAAAAAAAAAAAGACTGACCGCCACCAGAACGATAGATATTAAAGTGGTGGAGAACTCGCAAGTTCAGAATAACTTGCGTACCCGGCCGCAACTTATTGCTACGACCGCTGCAGGGAACACAGTCACAAAGACAGTGTCCGCAGAAAGACTGCTGGAAATCAACTTGGCAGCAAGACAATCTTTCAGGCTACGAGAGCCCTGAAGCATCTCACTGTCCACACAGTCTCTGGGCTCTGCAAGTGCGGTGATTGTTGTTGCGTTTCAGTTTTAAGCCTTTTGCTGTCAGAGCATTTCTGCCGCTGATGCAATTTCCCTTCCGAAAAGAATCTCGCGGACAGGTTACGCCAACGACGAACAGGTCATAATTAAAGCTAACCTCCCTTTTCCCTGGCCAGGAAAAATTGTCGTCAAGTCGTCTGCTGTCGCGTTTTCATTTTTAATCCTTTCCATGCCAACGAATATGTGCAGCTGATACCATTTCCTTTCCGAAGCAGCCAACCACAAACGTTGATTTTTCTACAACTTCGCCTATCCTGGGTATGCACGAACAGTCAGAATTCGTGTAGGACGTCATGTGACGTCTTTTTGGCTGATGGGAAACGCTTGGCCATGGACGTCTTAAATTATGATGTCACCAGGGCAGAGAAGAGTGTAATGGTGACATCATTTGAAGTCTTCTCACAACCTACACGTCAGAACTCAGGAGCTGTATGGAAATCGAGGTGACCGTCCAGGGCTCCCCGTCCTTAACAGTCCCTACGGTCTGTGTGGACGTAAAGCAATATTAAACGAACGTGGTTTCATAGTTCAGGAGCTGTGTGAAAGTAGAGGTGGCCGTCCAGGGCTTCCCGTCCCTAATAAGCCTACGGTTTCTGTGGATTAACATTGAACGAAACTAGGCGAATCACTCTCTCTCTCTCTCTCTCTCTCTCTCTCTCTCTCTCTCTCTCTCTCTCTCTCTCTCTCTCTCTCTCTCTCTCTCTCTCTCTCTCCCCCCCCCTCTCTCTCTCTTTCTCTCATGTTTCTGACCCCCTCCTCCTCTGTAAACACTTTTCTAGGTACATCAAGCCCAGCGGTGGCAAGCCCAAGTCGTACGAGCAGTGCACGGTGAAGGATGGAGTGGGCAAGATCTTCGTGTCCTCCATGGGTATCAACTACGACGGCACCTACAAGGAATCCGCCATCGTCGACCAGCGTCTGGCCACCTCCATCAGTGTCACCTACATCGCCGTCAGAGATCCCGGGCAGAAAGGAGCTTCTGAGGTAGGGATCCTCTTGATGTATAGCCGCTCTGTACTGGCTGAAGGAGCGTAGGATCTGTAGTGGTTGAAGGAGCGTAGGATCTGTAGTGGTTGAAGGAGCGTAGGATCTGTAGTGGTTGAAGAAGAGTGGGATCTGTAGTGGTTGAAGAAGAGTGGGGTCTGTAGTGGTTGAAGGAGAGTGGGATCTGTAGTGGTTGAAGAAGAGTGGGGTCTGTAGTGGTTGAAGGAGAGTGGGATCTGTAGTGGTTGAAGAAGAGTGGGATCTGTAGCGGTTGAAGAAGAGTGGGGTCTGTAGTGGTTGAAGGAGAGTGGGATCTGTAGTGGTTGAAGAAGAGTGGGGTCTGTAGTAGTTGAAGGAGAGTGGGATCTGTAGTGGTTGAAGGAGAGTGGGATCTGTAGTGGTTGAAGAAGAGTGGGGTCTGTAGTGGTTGAAGGAGAGTGGGATCTGTAGTGGTTGAAGAAGAGTGGGATCTGTAGTGGTTGAAGAAGAGTGGAGTCTGTAGTGGTTGAAGGAGAGTGGGATCTGTAGTGGTTGAAGGAGCGTAGGATCTGTAGTGGTTGAAGAAGAGTGGGATCTGTAGTGGTTTAAGGAGAGGGGGATCTGTAGTGGCTGAAGGAGAGGGGGATCTGTAGTGGTTGAAGGAAAGTGGGATTTGTAGTAGTTGAAGGAGAGTGGGATCTGTAGTGGTTGAAGGAGAATGGGCTCTGTAGTGGTGGAAAGAAGAAGTGGTTGAAGGAGCTGGGGTTCTGTAGTGGTTGAAGTGGCGTGGGCTCTGTAGTGGTTGAAGGAGAATGGGCTCTGTAGTGGTTGATGGAGAAGTGGTTGAAGGAGCTGGGGCTCTGTAGTGGTTCAAGGGGCGTGGGCTCTGTAGTGGTTGAAGGAGAAGTGGTTGAAGGAGCGTGGGCTCTGTAGTTTTGAAGGAACGTGTGCAGACGATGGTCCAGGCACCGTAATTCCAGCATTAGGCCGTCGTTGTACACTCCATCTATCCACGTAAGCACAACGTTAGGTAGCCTTCCTCTGTCTAGAGGTAGGTATTATAGGCAGTTCTCAAACAGTATAAATTGTCACTTTGGCCTGGACATTGTTGTCAGCCAAACTGGCTATATATTAGTTGCATGAAATAAACCCCCGAGGAAGGTACTTGTGCAGAAAATTGGGGAAACCTTTAAGCCAACTTGTTTTTCCTTGAATTTCTCTGTTTTATATAATTATATCAGAATCACTTGACAGCTGAAGAATAAGAAAGAATAAGTAAGTTGGTGTTTTACGCCCAATCAGTGCGGTTATATCAGGGCGAAAATAAGAAAGACACGTGAATCGATTTCAGCAACAAAATGTTGACGTCAAGTACATCACAGTAAACCATTAGGTACACCTGTAAAATTATATTCGAGCAAGAATGAACCACGGAATACGCTCAATCCTTCCAGAAAACAAGGAAAATTTAGTAGAACGCATTTTTGCTGCAGATACGCATTTTTCAACAATTGTTGCTTGCATGCCAGGTGCTGTTCCGCGCTCACGACCAGTGTGGGCGTATCTGTCACACGGCATGCAAGGTCCCAGGTTCCAATCCCCCCCGCTACCAGCCTTGCTCGGGCGTGGTGGAAGTGACGTCACAGCGTCCACGTCAGTACGGCCAGACGTACGCCAGCGCCACCCTCGACGTGTACGATTACGCGTCCAACTCGGACTGCCCGTCCTTCAAGACGGATGACTTCTTCGTCACCTTCTACTGCGACTACAGGGACCACCTTCCCTGGGTGGACAAGGCTGTCAACCGCCCCGTTGTGGTCAACCCCAGCCCTGATCCTGTTGGTCACCACGGTTCTGGACGTAAGTAGTGGATTTTCTTCGTCTTCCTGATTTTTCTTGCTCTTCAACCTTTTTCTTCTTCTTCTTCTTCTTCTTCTTCTTCTTCTTCTTCTTCTTCTTCTTCTTTTCTCCTCCTCCTTTGTCTTCTTTTTACTACTCGTCTTCTTCTTTCGGCTCTCCTCTTTCGTCTTTTTCTTTCTCCTTTCTCTTCTTCTTCGTCTTCGTCTTTTCCCCCCCTCTCCCCTTTCGTCTTTTTCTTCCTCCTTCTCCTCCTCTTCTTCTTTCCTCGCTCCTCGTTCGCCTTCTTCTTCCTCTTGCATCTTCCTCCTCCTCCTCCTCTTCTTCTTTCGCATCCCCTCCGTCGTCGTCTTTTTCTCTTCCATCTTCCTCCTCTTCTTCCTCTTTCCCCTCTCCCCCTTCGGCTTCTCCTTCCTATTCCATCTTCTTCTTCCTCCTCCTCCTCAAGTTTCTTCTCCTTCCTCTTCAACTTTCTTCCCTTCTCCTCCTCCCGTTTTTCCTTTCCATCTCTTCGTTCGCCTTATGCCTCTTCCTCCAACTTCATCTTCTTTCTTGTTCTCCTCAACTTTTGTTCTCCCCTTCTCCTCCTCCTCCTCCAACTTCTTCCCTGTTCTCCACCTTCTTCCTCCTCCATTTTCTTTCCTCTCTTTCACCTTCTTTTCCCCCTGTTCTTCTTTCTTCTCCTTCTTTCTTCATTCCTCTTCCTCTATCTTCTTCCTGCCCTTCCATCCTTTTCTTCGTCTTCCTCTTCTCCTTTATTCTCCTTTTTTTTTCTTCCACCTCCTCCATCTTCGTTCTCCTCCTCCTTCGTTCCCTTTTTCCTCATGTCCTCTGTTTTGTTCTCTTTTTTTTCTTTTTTTTATTCTACTCTTCCGTGTGTGTTTTTTATGTCCATCAATGTTATAATGATCATGATCTCCATTATCAGTTTTATCATTGTCACTTGTTTCTCCTTCCTCCCGTCGCTTTCTTTCTTGTTCATGTTGTTGTTGGTTCAGTTAGCAATTTTCTTATTTGCATTTAGGTAAATGAGTGTTTCCACATAATTGTTAGTGCATACAGTAATGATTGTGTGTGTGTGTGTGTGTGTGTGAACAGGATGCCGCCTGTCATCCCAGTGCACCATCGACGTTGCGTGCCACAAGGACCTGTCCAGCAGTCAACCCAGGCAGTGCAAGAAGTACATGGAGATGCACGAGTGCATGGGCAACTGTGGCCGTTACGCTGTTTGTATCTACGGCGTCTATTGGCCAAGGAGCTGCCCCTCGGGCATGCGCTTTGACGAGCTGAAGGGACACTGTGTCAGAGGCACGTGCAATAACAATCGCGTGTCCGGCGGCAGCAGCTTCGGGCGTTTCCGTGGGATGCAGACGCGTCGGCCTTCACCTATGGGCCAGCTGGGCCCCAGCAGTTACTACGGTCGTCTGATCAACCGATTTGGATTTGGGAGGAGGTAGCGAGCTACTCTGGACATGAGAGAGACGGCAGGGTGAGCGGAAAGGAACAGAGAATGTAATGTAAAAAGACTATTCATAGAGGGCTTATTTCTAACGTGAGTAAGATCCATAAAGCGATTACACCTAACGTGAGTAAGAGCCATGCAGCGTTTTCACCTAACGTGAGTGAGATCCATTTTGCACCACACATACAGAGTTTGTATTCATCGTTTTTGTACAGCAAAGAACGTGTTCTAACGTGCGGTAAAAAAAGAAGAAGAAGAAGAAAAAGAAAAGAAAAAGAAAAAAAAAAAAAGAAAAAAAGACGCAAGATAACGGTTACACAGACAACGTGACATGTATCAAATAGGACAATTAAAAGTATACGTACGTGACTGTGGTTACAAAATGAAAAATAATTTGTCATTTAGGACAGGATAACATTTTCGCTATGATCATGAGCTTAGCCTTTGTACTATTCACAAATTATATTATCCTGTCTTTGTTTGGGCCGCTAAATTAAAAAACCTAACTAGCTTTACTGTTTAGAAACAACAGCAACAACCGTTTTGACTGAAACTCGAACTGAAATGCTATATGTAACTATATGTAGCTACTCACACTTTGATTGGTCACGTTTACAGCCGGGAATTTTTATTAATATTATCGTGTCTTTGCGATTTGTGTGCTCAGGTGGACAATGATTATTTGAAATGAATACCCACTTGATGTTACTGTTCACCAAGATGGAGAAACAAGTTGTGTGTCCTTTGTATTCCTAGAGATCAAACCGTGTTGATAATGATGTCCAATGCAGACTGGAAACGAAGTAGATGAATAACATGTAACTGGTTTTTATGCTGTGTTTGGTGGTGTTTTAATCATTGATTGCGATTCCAGGGATAAATGTAACCAGAAACGAAGCCCTGACACGTTTAGATACAACCGTTTTTTCAGTGTTGGCAGCATTGGATACAAAACGCAGAAACCAATGCAGCAGCTCACAATTCGATTTCGATATGAATGCCACGAAAGAACCGTTGTATTGAAACTGTCGGTTACCAAGAGAAGGACTGTGTTCGTAACTAACAAGAAAGTACTAACCAATGAACTAAGAGCTTTAAACGTGCATATAAAAACTTGCCGTGCCTTAAAACTGTCGCGTGATTTGTTTTGTGTTGTAAAAAAAAGAAGAAAAAAAAAAGATAAAGATAAAAAGTAGGTGTGTGTGTGCGTGAATATGAAAGTG
>OY757546.1:13101938-13106938 GCA_963584105.1 Alviniconcha strummeri | reverse complement strand
TGTGTGTGTGTGTGTGTGTGTGTGTGTGTGTGTGTGTGTGTGTGTGTGTGTGTGTGTGTGTGTGTGTGTGTGCGTGTGTGTAAGTGTGGGGGTGTGTAGGGGGTGTATGTGCGGATACACTATGGATTGAAGGATACATTATGGGCTTATTTTGCTCATTTTCGGACACGGTTCGCCGAGACTTTCACAATGATATGCCACATGACTATGTTTCTAGAGCAGTTCTCGCAATTTCTTATTTGAATGCACTAATAATGACGCCATATCGTCAATATTACAATCACACGATTTTTGTAACGATGTAGTGTTCAAGTATGGCGGTTGATTAGACCGAAGTGTTGCTGCAGTTCGTTTTATTGCCCGAAACTCTTTTGACTCATACAATTTACGTATTTTAAAAGATCGACCCTGCTACCTTCTCTGTGTTACATTTTGAACTGTTTTGCGAGTAGCGCTGTTGACCATTCTTTTCACCGACCTGACAATCGTAGACTACAAAGGGAGGTCACTGCGCAGTAACAAGAAAAGGGGAGTTTCACCTCTTCTAAACTCTTCTCTACGTGTCGGATGAAATTGGCGCACATGCCTTTAAGCAAACGAATCTCACTCAAATGACAAACACGCGAAATAAACAATGCCTCCCCCCCCCCCCCCCTACCAAACACACACAAAAAGTCAGACACCTTTTGACACCATAGTCTTTTTTATGCGACCTCATATCTTTCTCTATTATGTACAGACACCACAAAGCACGTGAGCCGGTTTGGCCTGGCGGTAAGGCGTTAGGCTGGTAAGCGGAAGGACCTCGATTCGATACCGTTTCGGCTCTCTTTTCTCTTCAAAAAGGTTGTGGTTTGCGAACACTGTCTTGTGACTTTGTCCATCACTTCCTACTGAAACATTAAAATGGCTCTCATCGCTGCCCACCTTAATGCAGAAGTCATTCTGGTGGTGACAGTAGCGATAGGTAATCTCCCTCTTCCCCCACCTCCATACCCCCTTCCCCTCCTTCTCCCCATCCCTAATAAGCCATACGGTTTCTGGGGACGTTAAGCACCATGTTTACTTACTTACACCACAATGCCCGTCCCCAATAAGCCTTATGGTTTCTGTGGACGTTAAGCACCATGTTTACTTTCACCACAACATCCTGAGGTACTTTCCGACTGAATACATTATCAGCAGAAACGCACATAATATTTATTTCTCGACCAAGCTTATTAGTCGAGGGTTGGAAAGAAAAAGACAATACTTTCTCTCTTTGATTTGTTTGCATTCTCTTTCTGTCGAGCTGTGTCAACATTCAAAACGTACAATAAAAGACATAGGAAGAAAGCAAATATATATAAAAAATAAAATAAAATAAAATTAAACAAAATTCTACGATTTAAATACGACAAAACTCATTGCTTGCAGAATCGTCATCTTTAACATCCTTGTTTGTTCGGTTATTTTGTCACGTTACTGTTTTGCTATGTCTTCGATAGCTTCGCTTGTTTTTCGTGCAGCAGCCATGATATAACACTATGAGTTTTACCGCACTCAAAGCACCTACTAGCAACTTGTTTGTGCAGGAAGCGGTGCACATGGGAAACGCACTTGACCAAAAGACTCACAGAACTAGGACGTTGACAGTGAGCGCAGAAGCTGCACAGTCCAAATCTCTGTGGCCATTTGGTGTCCCCCTCCCTGTTTGCAGCACTCTTTTGACAGTCAGACCATCACATGCCTTCAATGAGTTCGCTACAAAAAGTGAAAAGTGTCAATGATCAACATCCGCCCTCATAAACTCCCGTGGGTGTACTTCCCTGGCATGCCGGAGTGAAGGGAAATGTCCGACAGATAGACTGGCGGTCAAAGCAACCTTCACAAGTGGTTTGCGCCTCGGAAGATCGGAGGTGTTGAGAAGCCTTTGAGAAACGATTGCCTGAAGGAGAGAGGCGCGGACTTTGCTCGACTATCTTCCTTGAAAGGGTGAGAAAGAGCCATCGTCAGTTAGACTAACTCTGGACCTGTTTTAAAGGCAACACTAGGGACAGTAATGAGACTGGCCTATAATCATTGCGATTTTTCTTATCTCTAGTTTTTGGTTCAGGAATGACTTTCTTTTTGAAGTTCTGAGGGGAAAACATTGTGGTCGATGCACAAATAATATAGGTCAGTGACCCTGCAATAAATTATATGCCTAAGCTAGTTTAAGCAACTGTTTGTTGATTTCATCAGGTTCGGAAGACTTTTTATTGTTGATCGCAAAGATGTATTTTCCCATTTCATGGACAGCCATCAGGTATATGGTAAACGAATCAGTTCCCTTTGTCTTTTTCTGACAGAAATCAAGAAGGATTGTTTGAGCGGGATTGCAGCTTATTGCTATCAGATGAGTCTTGTGTTTGAACTAAGGTTTCTGCAATGGACAGAATGTAGTCACTAAACGCATCAGATGTGAAATGATGCGGAATTTCCTTCTGTAGAGAGAGAGAGAGAGAGAGAGAGAGAGAGAGAGAGAGAGAGAGAGAGAGAGAGAGAGAGAGAGAGAGAGAGAGAGAGAGAGAGAGAGAGAGAGAGAGAGAGAGAGAGAGAGAGAGAGAGAGATGAAATGAGCATATTCTTATGTCTTTGTAAGCGCTCTGGGCTCTTACGGGATTGGGTGCCATAAATAATTTGTTATCATCATCATCATCATCATCATCATCATCATCATCATCATCATCATCATCATCATCATCATCGTCATTATTCTACGCAGAGTCAGCAGTCAAGGGATGACCGGCTGACCTGCTATGTTGGGTTGCAGGCAACAAGCAACGAGGAACTGAAGCTCATACAGCTCGCTGTCCCAAAGCCAGTTTGCCCGTTGTGAACACTAAGTGGAGGAGAATGCAGTGCAAAAACCCGCATCGCGATTTCACGAAACATTTTAAGTTAATGAAGTCTGCATGCCTTTCAGGGAAAGGAACCTGAATGTCCGCCGTCTACGACATCGCTTTACGAATGTCCGGCGTTTTTTCCTTAGCCATCTTCTTCCTGGTTCAAACCTATGCTAACAAGCTGGTTATCTCCTCTGCTGTTAGTGGTCGTCTCACCAGCAGACTGTCGTGTGTCGACAGTTTTGTATGTCAAAATTTAAATATTTCATCAGCACTAACTGTCTCACAAGCAGACTGCTGTTTTGGTGTCAGTTGAGTCACTCTCCAGTCGTCATCCGCCTCTTGCTTGTCAACGTTTGGTGAATTTAATGAACTGTTGGTCATCCGTGGATAGTTTGGCTCACTGGGCAATTGCCTTTGTCGATATGTTGGCTATCTAATCAAATACATGTTGCGTTTCATCATTTTGCCACCAAGTCAACGGTCGGCAACAATCTTCAGTTTGTATATAATATCGTAGTCCATAATTATTTGTGGTGAATAGTGGACAGTCGACAAGTCCGTAACTTATTATAATCTAACCGTCTGCAGGCTCCTCGTCATCACCTTCAGGCTGGCTCAGTAAGCCAGGTGACAGAGGAGCCAGCACTTCGCCGTCCTCAGAGCAACTAGGCAGTTGCTCTGAGGACGGCGAAGTGCGACAGCTTCTTCATGCGACAGCTTCTTCATTTACCACGTTTCCGTCACCATCGGGTTTTCTTTGCGCCCCTTCGGTCACCGGGTTTTCGCCTTGTTTTGACGGTGATTGTTCTTTGACTTGTTCCGGCCGTGGTTGTTCTTTGGTTTGTCCCGGCTGCTCCGCTGCGGGAAGTACTGGTCTTGGTTCTGGACTCTGGCCCACCTGATGAACTGCCGCTGACGCGGCGGCGGCACTTTCTTTCGGCTGTGCTGCTTCCAGCGCCGGTTTGCCGTGAGTACCCTTTTCCTTTGCACCATCCTCCGGCCTATTTGCCGGTTGCGCGTCAGGGGGTTGATTCGATGATTCATTGGGACAGATGTTTGTGATGTCAGCGCCATAAACATCTCCATAGTCATCGCCGAAGTAGATGCCGGCATCAGCTAACAAGGTGGAGGAGATAGAGGGCATATCCACCTCTATGGTTTCGAAGCTGCTTTTCATCTGGGTAGATCTCGCGACATGTACGTCACTAGGCTGAGGTTCCGCCACAGACAAATAACGTTTGGAGGCTGGTTTCGGAGCTGCCGAGTGTTTCTTCTTGGATGTTTTCTTTCTCCCAGTCTTTGTGCCAGCCGAATCATCTGCCAGCTGCACATTTATTGTAATTTCCGCTGCGAGGTTCGTGGGTTCGGAAGGCAGGGTGAAGAGTCTTACCAAACAGCTGCGACAGCAGCCAGGCACCCATGTCGCTTTTTCGAGCACTCGAAGATATTCTTTACAGACCTGCAACAGGCAACAAAAAGGTGACGAGAAGCATGCAACACTTCATAACGCAGTTTCTGTACATGGATCGGCAGAAAGTGGTTGTAATGTAAGAGCACTGTAAGCTGATATTATTCCTTCACCTGGACTAGTCAGTTAGTTAACTGGCTACTTCTTAGATTTTAACGACCCGTCAACCGCAAAGAATCATCTCAGGAAGGATCACGTACTCGAAAATCTTGTACGCCAGTTCAAAACTCAAGTCACTAAATCGCAAGTTTGTCTAACCCATATGCAACTACCACGATCCCATATAATTAGATGACCAGGTATTCATTTGCTGCCCACACTGTTGTATTGTGTTAACCCCACTGTATGACTGGTTACATTAAACATCTCCCAATGAGTCAAGATTACTTACTCTATGACTTCAGTAAAGGAAATGGAAAAGGCACAACATGGGGCGTTTCACCATGTATGTAACACAAATGTAACCGAGTGCATCTGCACATTGTGTTGTTGTACTCTGATTGTCGCTCTGTCAGTGTTCTTCCGTGTGTGGACGTCATTCAATCTTTTAGATAATTATGTTTTACGTGTCATTTTCGACGTCACTAAAAGACGTAATGGGAGAGCGCGAGAGAAAGCGAGAAGCGATACCAACGGCCTCTCGCAGATAGCATCACAAAAGA
>OY757546.1:13094438-13096938 GCA_963584105.1 Alviniconcha strummeri | reverse complement strand
CTGAGTAACACTGAGCAGAACCGACACGTAGAACACTGACTGACTCTGAGCAGAACCGACACGTAACGCTGAGTGACACTGGAGCAGAACCGAGACGTGAAACATTATTTGACACGCTAGCATGATCGACACTTGAAACACTGTTTGACACGACACACGCTAGCATGGGCAACGCGTGAAACACTGTTTGACACGCTAGCAAGATCGATACGTGAAACACTGTTTGACACAACACACACTAAAAAGGTGACACGGTGGAAACACTGTTTTACACGCTAGCAAGATCGATGATCGATGCGTGAAACACTGTTTGACATGCTAGTAAGGTTGCCGAATAAAACACTGTTTGACACGCTAGCATGGTCGACTTGTGAAACACTGTTTGACATGCTAGCAAGAGCGATACGTGTAACATTGTTTGACACGACACACGCTAGCATGGTCGACGTGTGAAACACTGTTTGACATGCTAGCAAGAGCGATACGTGTAACATTGTTTGACACGACACACGCTAACAAGGTCGACACGTGAAAACATTGTTCGACACGCTAACAAGGTCGACACGTGCAAAATGCTGCTGCAAGAACTGTCATGAAATGCAAAAAAAACAGATCACATCACTCCCATTCTTAGGCAGCTTCATTGGCTTCCTATCCAGAAACGGATCCGCCACAAAATTCTCTCTGCCACTTACCGGTCAGTTCATGATAACACCCCCCTCTACCTCTCTGATCTTCTCCAAAAACACAACCCTTCTCGCCTTCTCAGATCAGCATCTAGATCTCTCCTTGATGTTCCCGGGCCCAGGGATTCCAAGACAAAGCGGTACGGCCAGCGAGCCTTCAGATATGTCGCTCCCTCCCTCTGGAATGTCCTCCCCCGAGAACATCAAGGAGAAGGACTCCATTCAGTCTTTCAGACCTTCGCTGAAAACTCATTTCTTTACCCAGGGATGATAGTCAATGCGATTGTGTACGTGCGCCGGCGATGGTGTGTGTGTTAAGTGAAGTTGATGTTGCCGTAATTACTCGGCGTGTGTGTGTGTGTGTGTGTGTGTTGTGTGTGTGTGTGTGTGTGTGTGTGTGTGTGTGTGTGTGCGTGTGTGTGTGTGATTCTTTTTTCTGTTATCATTATTTATAACTCTGTATATATTTTTATATTTAACTGTTATGTATAGTTCCACTTTTGGAAAGGGGTAGGTGGGTATGAGTGCATGTCCTTTGGTAGTTTTAGCTTGCGAGAGCTTACATGTATGCACTGTGTGTATCTGGCGCTGTGAACACGCAAGGTTTTGTGTGGAAGGTTTTTATGCGCTATATATAAATTTTCATTCATTCATTCATTCACGCTAACAAGGTCGACATGTGAAACACTGACACTCTGACCCACACACTCTAGAAAAGTTTATGCGTGAAACACTGACACGCTAGCAAGGTTGACGAATGAAACTCTGTCTCACACGCTAACAAGGGTCGACACGTAAACGCTGTTCGACAAGCTAACAAGGGTCGACACGTAAAACACTGTTAGACACGCTAACAAGGTCGACACGTGAAACACTGTCCGACACGCTAACAAAGTCGACACGTGAAACACTGTCCGACACGCTAACAAGGTCGACACGTAAAACACTGTCCGACACGCTAACAAGGTCGACACGTGAAACATTGTTCGACACGCTAACAAGGTCGACACGTGAAACACTGTCCGACACGCTAACAAAGTCGACACGTGAAACACTGTCCGACACGCTAACAAGGTCGACACGTGAAACACTGCATGCGAGAAAGGACGACACGTCACCACACATTGAGCATATTTCGCGATAAATTCATCAGCGGCGAACAAAATGCTGTTTTGTCTTGTTACTTTAATTTTAATCTTAATAGATGCATGCAGCAGTTTCAACCACGCATGCGCACCGAAGGCAGTGATTGAACCCAAACTCCAAGCACTGGTTTACGACATCCTTCCTCCAGCCACTGCCGGCCATAGTTGATTACGCCATAGGTCTCGAAAAACTGTTAGCTAGCGAACAGTTTTTCGATGATGCTCAAACGGCGAAAGTTTGTAGAAAATACCTCAAATTATAAGTAAGCAAACATGGTGCTTAACGTCCACATAAACCATAAGGCTTATTAGGGACGAGACTCAAATTATATCAGATGTTTCATTTATAACTGACCGCTGCTTACCCCAGCACAAACAAAACAATATCGTTTGACTCGAGACAGAACTTTTCTTTTTCTTTTTTAACCCGAGGCGGATGCGTCTCATGTTTACGTGGGTTGCTTCTCCGTCTTATTAGTACCCAAACTCCAAGCACTGGTTTACGACAGCCTTCCTTCAACCACTGCTGTATTTAGTTACGCCATATAGTCTATAAAACTGTCAGCTAACGAGCAGTTGTTTGTTGGTGCTCAGACAGTAGTAAGTTTGTTACAACTCAAATTATATCACACGTTTGTTTTCTAACTGACTATGTTGCTTACGGCCAGC
>OY757546.1:13086145-13094238 GCA_963584105.1 Alviniconcha strummeri | reverse complement strand
TTTCAGAGGATTTGATTTGTTGGTTGGTTATTGGCATCCTCTGGTCGTGTTGTTGACACAGGCATATTCGTCGACAGTTTAGTGGGTGCTGATACCTCTGTGGTTGTTGTAGCACGTTTTGTATCCACACAAGCCTAGTTTCCAGTTCCAGTTGTGTGTGTGTGTGTGTGTGTGTGTGTGTGTGTGTGTGTGTGTGTGTGTGTGTGTGTGTGTGTGTGTGTGTGTGTGTGTGTGTTTTGGTTTTTTTTACTAGTAAGGTTCTTTAAACGAGGTGCGGCTTGATAGGACACGTTGACGACACTGCATAAACAGCACTACCACTGCAGTCAGAACACACATTGTCATCAACAACTCTGATCGTTCAAGTGACTCCCATGGATAACATACCATTCCTGTGCTGTCTGCTCTTCAATGGCATCAAACAAAAATGCACAACAAACAGCATGAGTAATGTTTAACGAATGAATACATCCACGGTGCATTTTCTGAAAACACTTTTTCTGCCATGGACTCCAGATCAAACGGCAGCAAAACAGCCATTCTAGTAGGCTAGAAGATAACTAAACTAACAAAGCAGTGCAGTCGATCCTGAGGAATTTCCTGAACGGTTTACAAATTATGAAAGAAACCTTCGACCGTAGCGCTGGTTCGCTGTGTAAGAGCAAAATGAAGGCTTCCTTTACGCATGACGTCATTTGCAGTCTGATGACACTAAAGTCTGCTTGGCGTCATTGGCAGCCGGAGATCTTCTCGTAGTTAATATTATAATAAGCGTTCGAAAGACGTCGCACAAGCCCAGCAACAAAGACAGTCTGAATCTCTCTCTCTCTAAGTTGTTATTATTATTATTTTATTTATTTTATTTTTATTTTTTACTGTTGCTGTATTTGCCTTCTGTAATAATATTTCACTGTGAATGTCTTGGTTATTAGTAGTATTGTAGCAACTGCAGTCGGCCTTTGTGCTAATATCTTCACCGTTGAGAAATAAAGTTCAATCAGTCAATCTCTCTCTCTTTTGCAAGAACTTGGGCACTGGCTCGGTGTTGATGCCCCAGCTCCGTATTCTAAAGGCTATTTGGTCAAACTAATGGTGAAGAAAAACGACTCCACTTGATGTCAAATTAAGACAGTTTAAGACAATTCGCAGATGGTGTTTTTGTCCTAATTAACAGCGTTCTTTCGAACCTTTTATGTGTTTGGATCTTGCTTTAGGACGCTAGCAGTAGCAGTCATTTTCATTTCAGATTTAGATATTTGCATTTGAAATATTAATATTTTGTTCGTGTTTTGTGGACAGTACCCTCCGTTTATTAATTTCATACATGTTTAAAAGCACGCGCGTGTTCGTGATTGTCAACGTGCAAGACAAAAGTTCCATTGTGCTCTGTCTTTTTTTCCCCTTTTTTTTTCCATCTTTTGTTCCCCCTCCCTTCTTTTCTTTGTGTGTGTGTGTGTGTGTGTGTGTGTGTGTGTGTGTGTGTGTATGTGTGTGTGTGTGTGTGTGTGTGTGTGTGTGTGTGTGTGTGTGTGTGTGTGTGTGTGTGTGTGTGTGTGTGTGTGTGTGTGTGTGTGTGTGTGTGTGTGTTGAAGGCTTTTCATTTTTTGTGGGGCTCCTCTATCTTGTTTCTATTCTCGTCCTACTGTCTGAAGTTGAGTGCTAATTAAACGCTAATTAACTCCCCTGTTTGTTGATTCTGCACAGGCGCTCTGGGCCTGGTTCTGTTTCAGAATGTTTCAGCTTGCTATGAAGTTTAGTTTTTGAGCTCGTGTGCACTTTTGAAAGGCACTAAAATAATGTATCATTCAAAATGCTTTGTTGTTGTTGTTGTTGTTGTTGTTGTTTGTTTTTAGTTCGTTTTTGTTTTTTGTTTTTTGTGCGTGTGTGTGTGGGGGGGGGGGGGGGGGGGGGGGGATCGGTACTCTTTCGGAGAAAAAACTGACCCTCAAAATAACAATACAGCACGCTGCTTCTGGCACATGTATGGATTTCACCTTCATGGCCTAACCACCGTCCGGCGTCATACACAGTTCACACTACTGCACGGACGACTCGTCTCTCCTTTCTGTTGACTACATTAACCCCTTCACTGCCGCAGCCTGTAAAACCTCCGGGATGAAAGATGCACGGACGCGCCCTGCAAACAGCATATGTTCCGGCCCTATGAAACATCTGCTTTCAAGCTTTCAATGCTATGCGTTTTGATGAAAATCCTTTCACATGTCAGTGTGAAAATAGAAGAGAAGGATGTTTAAGGGTTTCAAATTTCGTACTTTTATGGGTCGTTTTCAAACGGCATCATGGCAGTGAAAGGGTTAAGCAAACTAGCACTTAAAACTCATCGGTCCTCCTCGAAGTAGACGGAAATAATTACAAGGCATCGTACGTAGGTTCCCAGTAAACATGCCGGATCCGATTCGCATCCGGTCCGGATCGACTGGGAAACATTGGCCAGAAGCGGGATGGATGGTTCTTGCACACCGGCTTGCTTCCGGACCGGATCCGTTTGACACAATCAGACATAACGAAATCTGATCCAGGCTGGTTTTGCACAGTATTTTCCTGGAGGTCTGTGGAAGAACGGAACCGAGTGTGAAAGTAGGAAACTGGTAGCGGGCCGGTTGCGTCCTGCCAGAAACCGGGCCAGATGATTCCAGCACACCGGCTTGCTTCCAGACCAGATGCGTTTGGCCAAACCTTAACAAGGTCGTCCAGATTGGATACGGGTCGGTTTTGCACAATATGACCCATGCCTTCTTTGGAAAAACGGAGCTGAAGTGGCTACAGGAAGTCGGATTCGGCATATACGATCCGGTCCGATTCTGGCTGCACGCTGGTCGTAATGGCTATAACTGGCCGTAACCGTAATGCTTCCGGTTCGGATCAGACATGTTTACTGGGTTCCTCAGAGACAGTCCCTTCCGCCAACTCTCGTCTCGCGAAGCTCCTCGAAACTGTAGCAGAACTGATACACAGCTTATCCTGCAGAAGGTACTGTGTTTCAAACTCCGGGTGTAAAACACCACACCAGCATTACGTATGACCGACTTTCAGCTACGTAAGTTGATACCCAGTATGTTGACTCAGAACGCCCATTTCGTCGACCGGTTTAGCCAGACAAGTAAATTGGAGTTTTTGACTTTTGCACGCGCTCTTGTGTGTGTGTGTGTGTGTGTGTGTGTGTGTGTGTGTGTGTATCATGTGTGTGTACGTGTGCGCGCGTGCACGCATTCGTGCGTGTGTGTTTGCGTGTAAGCAAGCGCGCGTGCGTGCATGTGTGTGTGTGTATGTCTGTGTGTATGTGTGTGTGTGTGTGTGTGTGTGTGTGTGTGTGTGTGTGTGTGTGTGTGTGTGTGTGTGTGTGTGTGTGTCCTTGAGGTAGGCACTGTGACATTTATCGTCCTGTTTCAGTTTTATAATCTCCTATCGTTTTACTAATGAAAGTACATACAATCAACTGTAATTTTTTTTGTTTTTTACTTGTTTTTCTCCTCCAAACCATTCAGTCGAAAAGAGCAATACCCAACGAGCACAAAAGGCACCTGTAGCTTAAAGTCTCGGTGTGCATGTGTTTGGTTGTTTGCTATTTTTGTGTGTGTGTGTGTGTGTGTGTGTGTGTGTGTGTGTGTGTGTGTGTGTGTGTGTGTGTGTGTGTGTGTGTGTGTGTGTGTGAGAGAGAGAGTGTGTGAGTTTTTTTTCTCTGTATGTATGTGCGTGCATGCGTGCGTTTGTGTGTATGTGCATGTGAGTTTGTGTGTGTATGTGTAATGGAGTGGAGTGGTAGAAGGACAGGACACAGGCAGCGGAGTCTGTCAAAAATGGAGACCACAGCAGGCGTACGCAAACAGGTTTTATTGTACAGCAGCAGAGAATTTTCAGCACACCCAAAATACTTATTCGCACGCATAGATAAGAGAGCGGCGCGGGCCGCAAGGAAAGCACGCTATCGCTACACTCAAATCGGCCCTCTGGACCACAAAATGGCTGAAAATTGTGTTTCCTAGGCCCTCACAAATACAGTTTCCTCTACTATAACTAAGATAATTATATCATGAAAAACATCAAATAAAAGCTAAAGTTGCAATCTTTTAAACCGTATAAACAAAATACACAAATTACTTATTTTATTTACAACAAGAGTGGGAAGCATGGGAAGCATGGTTTGCGCCTGCCTATAAACAGATTCAGACAACTAATTAAATCACAACTAACACAATGTACAAAATATTAATGTTACTAGAACTCACATCAGAATAACGAGCACGCTCCCACGGTTAAAATGGTACATAACAATTATAATACAACGCTCTGTAAGAGAAGCAATTAGTCAAAGACTAGCACTAAAACAATCGGTGCGAACTTTAGCCTGGGACGAATTATCTAGTCGCAGCATCGCTGATAAAGTGATATCAAGTAGTCTATGAATACAACTTAGCTTCTACGTGAAAGTAAACAATACTTAATAAGTTAATTTCAACCCAAAATAAACACTAAACATGAAGTCAGCTAAGCAAAATACTATACGACAAAGCATGGGTCGACACAGAATTACTTTAATTGATTCAAAACAACGATTCACTACTATATATTCACTAGTACTAAACGGAGAACGCGCCGTGCAGACGACGTCTATACAAAGAATAGACCTAGAGAGGCATCGGCTACTGATTAAGCTCTATCCTGCGTCTAAATAAACAACACGTACACATTCTAAGATCTAATAGATGCCAAATTATATTACACATGGCTGGGTGCATAAAAAGGACTAGGTAAACAAAGAGTAGCTAAACAAACAAGAGGTCAAAACAGATTTGAAAGTGGCGCGCACCGGCGGCTATCGCCGGTCGGCTGTGTGAATTAAGGCCATATGTGACGTTACGCTACACGCAGTGCTTCAAAGCAAAAGCATCGTCTGCTCCGGTTCCCGGGTTACTAACAGTACAGTAATGAAACTGCGTGGATCTGTTAACCGGGGCGGGATTATTGTAAAAACATGTACAAAGAGCACTTGCTCACATCCGTATGTGCATGATTGAGTGCGTGTGCGCGTGTGTATGTGCATGCGTGTGCGTGTAGAGTAGGAAACAAACAGACAAAACAACAACAAAACCGGAATATTTGCTGACGGTTTAATGTTACATTAGTAAGTGGTTATCCGTTATTGAAAGCTTGCAGACATTTAATAATAAATAACAATAGTCATATACACATAATAATTAGTGCATGTGTGTGTGTACATGCATGCGTGCGTGTGCGTGTGTCTATGCATATGCATGGGTGCGTGCGTGTGTGCGTGTGTGTGTGCGTGCGTGCGTGCGGTCGTGCGTGCGTGCGTGCGTGCGTGCGTGTGTGTGTGTGTGTATGTGTGTGAGTGCGTGCGTGCGCGCGCGTGCATGTGTGTAAACCGCCCTGCACTCCCACCTTGTGTGGTAATAGGCCCTACAGAAATCCCCTCCATTAGAAAGGCCCTACAGAAATCCCCTCCATTTGATAGGCACTACAGAAATCCCCTCCATTAGACTGGCCCTACAGAAATCCCCTCCATTAGACTGGCCCTACAGAAATCTCCATTCTTCTCCTCCTGATATATACATGCGGCCTCACAACACGCTTCGACCGACAGCTGCACCTGTAGTGCCTACTACAGAAATCCCCTCCATTTGATAGGCACTACAGAAATCTCTATTTGACAGGCACTACAGAAATCTCTATTTGACAGGCACTACAGAAATCTCCTTTATTTGATAGGTACTACAGAAATCTCCTCTATCTGATAGGCACTACAGAAATCTCCTCTATCTGATAGGCACTACAGAAATCTCCTCCATTTGTTAGGCACTACAGAAATCTCTATTTGATAGGCACTACAGAAATCTCCTCCATTTGTTAGGCACTACAGAAATCTCTATTTGATAGGCACTACAGAAATCTCTATTTGGTAGGCACTACAGAAATCCCCTCCATTTGATAGGCACTACAGAAATCTCCTTTATTTGATAGGTACTACAGAAATCTCCTCTATCTGATAGGCATTACAGAAATCTCCTCCATTAGATAGGCACTACAGAAATCCCCTCCATTAGATAGGCACTACAGAAATCCCCTCCATTAGACTGGCCCTACAGAAATTCCCTCCATTAGACTGGCCCTACAGAAATCCCCTCCATTCTTCTCCTTATATATATAAATATACATGCGGCCTCACAACACGCTTCAACCGATAGTAGCACCTCATCTTCAAGAAAGCACACACTTTGATTCCGACTTTCCACCAGCGGCTGTCGAGGGCGACGTGGGCCTCGGGCTTCCAGGCCGGGCCTCAGACGTCCCCAAAGAACCACGTTCCGCCCTCGTGTCAGTCTCCACCAACAGCGAACGTCGGTGGATGTTGTGGGCCGCGGCCGAGCTGCCGTAGTAAGCCGCGGGCAGCTGCGAGGAAGGGCTGGTGGCAGCGGGGTGGACCCCCTTACCAGCAAGGCTTGTCGCTGAGCTGCTTCCCGAGTTGACGACGAGAGACCCTGCCTCCCGGGACTCCGCGCAAGACCTACCGGCATGGGCAAGACCAGGGCGGTTTTCCGAAGAGGATGGCGTTGACCGGGAGGGGGTCAGTTTAGCTGATGAGACCGAAGCGGGTCTGGTAGATGCAGCTTGTTGGGGTGTTGGTCTGGTAGATACGGTTGGTTGGGGTGCTGGTCTGGTAGATACGGCTGATTGGGGTGCTGGTCTGGTAGATAAGACTGGTTCGGCCGTGGGTTTTGTAGATACGGCTGATTGGGTTGTTTGTCTCGTAGATACGACTGGTTGGGGTGCTGGTCTGGTAGATAAGACTGGTTGGGACGTGGGTTTGGTAGATACGGCTGATTGGGTTGTTGGGCTGGTAGATACGACTGGTTGGGGTGTTGGTATGGTAGATACGACTGGTTGGGGTGTTGGTCTGGTAGATACGACTGGTTGGGGTGCTGGTCTGGTAGATACGACTGATTGGGGTGTGGGTCTGGTAGTGATTCCAACTGACGTGGAGGGGGTCGCTTTGGCAGCGCCAGAAGCTGGTCTAGTGGTTACGACTGGCTGCAGTGTTGCTGTGGTAGTGGCTGCGACTGACGAAGAGAAAGAGGAGAGGGAGAAGGGTTCGAAAGCGAGCGATGCGGGTTTGGTGGTTGTGGTGGATCGTGGTGTCGATGTGGCTGTGGCTGCAGCTGGAATATTCAGGACGATGTCGCAGAGATCCTGCAGACAGACAGAAAAATGATAAGGAAGAAGAAGAAGAAGAAGAAGAAGAAGAAGAAGAAGAAGAAGAAGAAGAAGAAGAAGAAGAAAACCACGTGTACAAAAGTATAAGCACTTGTGCGTGACAGAAGAGCATAGCATAACTGGAACCAGCCATTAGCCATTTATTGTTCACAAGTCAATCAGTTAATTTAGTAATCCAGCCAGATAACTGCTGTGAGTAATTAGATCAATATATACATTATATATATAAAAACAAGAACTCGAACACTTTAATACTCAAGGAGAGCAGATTTAGGTCTATTTGGACCTATCTAACTGCCAGTCCTTGTTATATTACAAACACTAAAACGCTAGCAAGAATAAATGCTAGCGTTCTGAAACAAGATCCAAACGCATGAAAGGTTCAAAAGAACGCTATTTGTTATTGGGACAAAACACAATTTAGTCCCACAGAGAGCTGGAAGTGTAATTAGTCCGCCAGACAGGTGTAAGTTATCATAAGTAGGTCAATCGTGTATGCCTAATTACTCCGGCAGACAGCTGTATGTTATCGTCGGTCAGTCAATCAATCGCGTATGTACAATTAGTCCGCCATACAACTGTGAGTTGTAGTCAGTAAGTCATCAATCGTGTATGTATAATTAGTCCGTCAGACTGCTGTAAGTTATCGTCAGTAAGTCGATCAATCGTGTATGTCTAATTAGTCCGCCATACAGCTGTACGTTATCGTCAGTAAGTCAGTCAATCGTATATATGTATAATTAGTCCGCCAGACAGCTGTAAGTTATCGTCAGTAAGTCAATCTGTTGTGTATGTATAATTAGTCAGCCAGACAGCGGTGGGTAATTTTCAGTACGGAATCA
>OY757546.1:13078645-13081145 GCA_963584105.1 Alviniconcha strummeri | reverse complement strand
GGGTTAGTCAGTTAGTTAGTAATTGGATTTTAACGTCGTGCCAGTTTTACCGGGTCACCCCAGGCCGATCAAACTTTGTTATAAGCAAATGCATATTTCAAAACTCTTCTCAGTATTATACCCCCCCCCCCCCTCCAAGTTTTGTTGTTGTTGTATTTGCACACACAAACACCAAAACACAATTTCGAAACGTTAGTCCCTTCAATTCAGTTTTGCCATTATTACAGATTACAGAAAGGACATGACGGTCTTATCGACCATTCTGTTTAATTGATCAATGCTGAAAAGGGCTTATACCAAAACTGGACCGATTTTCAGGGTAAAAACCCGTCGTACAGGTAATGAACAGGCACACAACACTAACAAACGCAGTGAACAGACAGACACATAACACCAACAAATGCAATGAACAGGCACAAAACGCTAACAAACGCAGTGAACGGACACACAATACTAAAACGCAATGAACTGACACACAACGCTAACAAACGCAGTGAACGGACACACAACGCTAACAAACGCAGTGAACAGACGCACATCACTAGCAAACGCAATGAACACATCACTAGCAAACGCAATGAACACATCACTTGCAAACGCAATGAACAGACACACAACGCTGACAAACGCCGTGAACAGACATAAAACACTAACGAAAGCAGTGAGCAGGCACACAACATTAACAAACGCAATGAACACACAACGCTAACAAACGCAGTGAACAGACATACAACACTAACAAATGCAGTGAACAGACACACAACGCTAACAAACGCAATGTACAAACATACAACACTAACACACGACGATAGAAATTTAAATTGAGCTACTTGGCTTTCAGTTGCTGAATCAGTATCAATCAATAATTATCTGGAAGCGCCAGTTTTCCCACAAAGCCATTTGCCCGATAACTGGTGTAGCAGCTAGCAAAGCCATTGACCTGATAACTGCAGCTAGCAAACCAAAAATAATGCTTTCAATGATGTGACAATTACAAACGACTAGCCAAATTAATTTCAGTTGTTCATATTCTCTCAACACATAGCTCGACTCCTCCTCCTCACCTTCCTCTCATTTTGACACGGTAATTGATTTACTGCATACTGCGCACCGACGACACCGTCTCAGGTGGTCAGAAACTGACCCCGCTCCCTTAAAATTAAACCAACCGACAACAGCAAACAAGCAATACACCAGAAAACACAACAACAAACAGAACAACAGAAACATCGAATCAGCAAAGGGAGTTAATCGGCGCTCGAAAGAAGTCACATGAACACAAGTACAAAGACCAGACTCGCATTTAGTAACTCTCACCTGACAAAGTACACGAATTCTATCAAAGCTATATATATGCAGACGTCATCCTCTAAAGGTACAGCAGAAACTTAAATACACCAACAAGGATAAAGAACACCGAAAGGATGAAGAGATTGAAGGACACACCTCCTCTGTGCAGACGACACTGTGGCTTTTGTTCGTGCGACAATCCCCGCAACTCCCACTGCACTGGTGGCCACAGGGTAGCTTCCCTTCGCAGCGCTCCTGGCACTTCCAGGTGTGGGGGTCTTTCTTGCACTCCATGGTGGCCACGTGACCACACATGGGCACAGTCTTCTCCACCTTGTACAGACACTGGCCGCA
The DNA here is from genome assembly GCA_963584105.1 of Alviniconcha strummeri. Taxonomy (NCBI): domain Eukaryota; kingdom Metazoa; phylum Mollusca; class Gastropoda; family Provannidae; genus Alviniconcha; species Alviniconcha strummeri. Next base: position 13,079,501 of record OY757546.1, on the reverse strand, counting down.
GTCCTGGAAACACTTCTTGGTGCAAGGATGACCCAGCTTACAAGGCCGGCGTTCACATTTCTTACGACACCTGCAAAGAAAAAAAGCACACTTGGATACTGTGACTGGGTGTTGAACAAAAAGTGGTGGCTGAATTCTCAGTTCTCTTGAAACATAAAGTGGCGTGTAAAACAGTGAATTAGACTGAAGTAGTCTTGGATGTTGTTGTTGTAGCCTTCCTCGGATGCCAATTCTGGAGGTCACCTGGTAGACTATATTATGCGATTGTACATTAACAAAGTCACCCCATGGGGTGAGAGGGTTGTGTGTGTGTGGCCATTTTATATTAAAGGAACAGGTGAAAAAACTCTGACAACTTGCATACCTGGAGATCAGGCGGATCGGTTCAATCCGAAACTATCTTTCTTTTGAAGCCACCGAAACTCTCGTTTCGTCTCTTGTTCTCTCCAGGCTTCATTACTATAATGCTCTCCTTGCTGGCTCTCCTCGGGTTCTCTTTGATAAAATTCAATAAGTAATCAACTGCTCAGCTCGCTTCATTTTCAAAGTTCCTAAAACTGCCCACGTCACTCCTTTTTTCTACGATCTCCACTGGCTACCGATCAGCAGCCGGATTCAATATTAAATAGCTCTCATCTGCTTCCACATTGTCTCTGGTACATCTCCTCCATACCTCTCTGAGTAACTTCATCTCTACTTTCCTCGCTCTCTTCGCTCAGCCGCGGATACTCGCATCTTCCGCGTTCCTAGGGTGGGCAGGAGGACCCTGGGGGAGAGATAATAATCTCTTCTTCTTCTTCTTCTCTTACTACGCAATACAGGCAGCCACACGTCGTCTTCGGAGGGTGTATCTCAA
>OY757546.1:13043645-13076145 GCA_963584105.1 Alviniconcha strummeri | reverse complement strand
GGTGAGCAACCAAATGCATGACAAACAAATGGAAACAAAGCAACCAAATGCATGACAACAGTGAGCAGCCAGATGCATGACAACAGTGAGCAGGTAAGTACATAACAACAGTGAGTAAGCAACAGTGAGCAAGCAAGTCCATGGCAACACTGAGCAAGCAAGCAGGTACATGGCAATAGTGAGCAACCAAGTACATTACAACAGTGAGCAAGAGTAAGCAACGGTGCGCATCCAAGCGCATCCCAACAGTGAGCGACCAAGTACATGACAACAGTGAGCAACCCTGTGCATGACAAGAGTGAACCTAGAGCACGTCAACGGTGAGCGACCAAGTACATGACAACAGTGAGCAACCAAGTGCATGACAAGAGTGAACAACCAAGTGCATGACAACAGTGAGAGCAACCATCCGCAGATCACATAACATGGAAGGTTCACACGCTGATCTCCCGCGGAACGCTCACTCGGATAATTCTTCACAAAAGACTAACCCTGATAATTCTCCTTCGAACACATATATATATATATGAGCAACCAAGTGCATGACAAGAGTGAACAACCAAGTGCATGACAACAGTGAGAGCAACCATCCGCAGATCACATAACATGGAAGGTTCACACGCTGATCTCCGCGGAACGCTCACTCGGATAATTCTTCACAAAAGACTAACCCTGATAATTCTCCTTCGAACACATATATATATATATATAACATTGGAGGCTCGCACACTGATCTCCACAGAACACTCACCCTGATATTTCCCCGCAGAAAACATAACATAGGAGGCTCACACACTGATCTTCAAAGAACGCTTACATTGATAACTCGCCTCCGAACATATAACATAGGAGGCTCACACACTGATCTCCACAGAACGATCACATTGATAATTCCCCTCCAAACACATAACATGGGAGGCTCGCACACTCATCTCCACAGAGCGTTCACCTTGATAGAAGGTCTGCTCCTTCTTCATGATGTTCTTGAGAGCGAACACCTGCCCCGAGTAGGCGGTGAGGATGGTGACGGTGTCTGGGGGGTAGCCCTGTTGCAGCAGGTAGCGACACAGTCTCACGCACAGCTCCGCCTCGTGCTGGTTGGACTTGCTGCTCGTCTCGTCGTTGCGAGTCTCCCGCATCTGGAGAAGACAACATTGGATTGGAATCAGTTCTAGAGAACTATATCGATAGAGGCTCGCCTGGTGGGCGTGTGTGTGTTCTGTGATCAGAGTAACCATGGTGGCTGCTCTGTAAAGAATGATCAGGGTGAGTTCTGTGAGGAATTATCAGGGTTTTATGAGGGTTACTTCTGTGAGGAATTATCAGGGTGAGTTCTGTGAGGAATTATCAAGGTATTATCAAGGTGAATTCTAGGAGGAATTATCAGGGTATTAACAGGATGAGTTCTGTGAGAAATTATCCGGGTATTATCAGAGTGAGTTCTGTAGGGAATTATCAGCGTATTATCAGGGTGAGCTCTGTGATGAATTATTATGGTATTATCAGGGTGAGTTATGCGAGGAATCATCAGGGTATTAACAGGGTGACTTCTGTGAGGAATCATCAGGGTGAGTTCTGTGAGGAACTATCAGGGTACTATCAGGGTGAGTCTATGAGGATTTATCAGGGTATTACCAGGGTGAGGTCTCTGAGAAATTATCAGAGTATTATAAGGGTGAGGTCTGTGAGAAATTATCAGGGTATTATAAGGGTGAGGATTGTGAGGAATTATCAGAGTATTATAAGGGTGAGGTCTGGGAGGAATTGTCAGAGTGAGCTCTTTTAAGTATTATCAGTGTGAATGCGTTGTGGAGATTTATCTAGATGTCTTTAATTTTGTGAAGAATTGTGAGGTGAATGCTCTGTGAAGAATTAGCAGGGTGGGTGTTCTGTGGATATTTATCCGGGTGGGTCTTCTGTGCAGAATTATTAGGCTGGGTGCATGCTCTGTGATCTGTGTGTGTGTGTGTGTGTGTGTGTGTGTGTGTGTGTGTGTGTGTGTGTGTGTGTGTGTGTGTGTGTGTGAGCGCGCGCGCGCGCGCAGATGTTTGGATACCTCATGATGGAAGAGAAAGACGTCTTGCTTGACACCTCGGATGTGAGGTCTTCCCACCGTAGTCCCATGATCCTTCAGTTCCGGATACACGTGACGCACGAGGCGCGCCACTTCCGGTCGCATGCGGTGCTGCACGGCGAGGGTGGAGTGCGGCAGATTGTTGTTGACGAGTCGCTCAAAGAGCGAGAGGTCCAGCTTGTAGTGACGGCACAGTTCGTACACAGTGGGGGACGGCCTCAGCTGCTGGTGGTCGCCGATCAGGATCAGGTGTTGGCACTTCTTGTGCAGGGTCGTCACCACGTGGGCTTCCATCACCTGCAGACACAAACACAACACCTGATGTCACAATCACAACACCTACAGACACAATCACAACACCTGCAGACACAATGACACAATCACAACACATGCAGACACAATCACAACACCTGCAGACACAATCATAACACCTGCAGACACAATCACAACACCTACAGACACAATCATAACATCTGCAGACACAATCATAACACCTGTAGACACAATCATAACACATGCACACACCTGCAAAAACAATCATAACACCCGCAGATACAACCATAACCCTGCGATCACAGCACATGCAGATACAGTCACACCACCTGAAGACTCAATCACAGCACCTGCAGACACAATCACAACGCCTGTAGACACAATCATAACACCTGTACACAACACCTGCAGACACAATCATAACACCTGCAGACACAACCATAACCCTGTAATCACAGCACACACAGACACAATCACAACACCTGCAGACACAATCACAACACCAGCAAACAGATTTAAAGCATTTGCAGACACAAAGACGATACCTGTAGACACAATGTCAACACCTGGCGACACTTGCAGACACAAACATAGGCAAACAGAGACAGCGACGGAGGAACCATTGATAGAGACAGAGTGCGACAGGAAGCAGATACCTCGACCGCTTCGTCCAGGATGACAATGATACAGACAGACAGACAGGATAGAAGGCAGACAGACAGCATGCAGGCAGACAGACAGGATAGAAGGCAGACAGAAAGCAGGCAGACAGACAGGATAGAAGGCAGACAGACAGGCAGGCATGCAGGCAGACAGGATAGAAGGCAGACAGACAAGCAGGCAGGCAGACAGACAGGATAGAAGGCAGACAGACAAGCAGGCAGGCAGACAGACAGGATAGAAGGCAGACAGACAGCAGGCAGGCAGACAGACAGGATAGAAGGCAGACAGACAAGCAGGCAGGCAGGCAGGCAAGCATACAGAGACAGGATAGAGAGACAGAGTGCAACAGACAGAGTGCAACAGGAAGAAGATACCTCGGCCGCCTCCTCCAGGATGACAATGGGACAGGCAGATAGACAGGCAGGCAGGCAGACAGGCAGGCAAACAGAGACAGAGACACAGGACAGAGAGACAGCGACAGTGTGTGACAGGAAGAAGATACCCCGGCCAGGCTAGCAAACAGAGACAGAGACTGAGGACAGAGAGACAGACAGAGTGCAGCAGGAAGAAGATACCTCGGCCGCCTCCTCCAGGATGACAATGGGACAGGCCACAGCGGCCAGCACCCGGCGGTAGCGAGCAGCCCCTGTGGTGGTCATGCCGATCACCGTTCCCTCCACCAGGATGTCCTTGTCCTCCCCCAGCCTCAACTCACGAAGCTGCCTCGATTCCTTTGTCAGACAGGAGTTGGAATTAACAGCCACCAAGGCCTTTATTTTAACTGACTGATCATTTTTATAATGATAATTAAAGTATATGTAAAGCGCAAAACCTTGTCCATAGACACACACACACACACACACACACACACACACACACACACACGCAGGCACGCAGACACGCACGGACACATACAAACAAACACACAGGCACCCCCACCCACGAGCATTGTGACTATATAAAGCTTCATCGACACAGCTTAAAACGGGCAGCAGACGCAGACATGAGATGGATGAAGGCAGCAGCACGGAATAGAAAACAGACAAGTTTTTAGGTCACAATCTAAATAAGTCAAAAGAGGTTTTCTGTCGGAGAGGAAGAGGAAGGCCATTCCATGCAGATGGACCAAAAACAGAAAAGGAGCCAACAGCGGGGAGTCTGGTGCGAGGAATCTGAAGGCTGAGATTATCAGTATAATCAAAAACATTTTGAAGGAAGCATACAGGATAAATATTAACAGTAATGAAGGCCTTTATATTAAGCGATTGATCATTTTTATAACAAAAACAACAACAACAACAAAAGTGTGGAAGGAAGCATACAGGATAAATATTAACAGTAATGAAGGCTTTTATATTAAGTGATTGATCATTTTTATAATTAAAACCAGTATGGAAGGAAGCATATAGGATAAATACTAATAGCATCGAAGGCCTTTATATTAAGTGATTGATCATTTGTAAAATCAAAAACAGTGTGGAAGGAAATATATAGGATAAAACCCTCTCTCCTGCTCTGTGAGCCAGTTTGGCCTAGCGGTAAGGCGTTAGGCTGGTAAGCGGAAGGACCTCGGTTCGATACCGCTTCGGCTTTCCTTTCTCTTTAGAAAGGATGTGGTTTGTGGACACTGTCTTGTGACTTTGTCCCTCACTTCCTACTGAAACATTAAAATGGCTCTCATCGCTGCCCATCTTAATGCAGAAGTCATTCTGGTGGTGACAGTGTAGCGACAGGTATATAATCTCCCTCTTCCCCAACCTCTATGCCCCCTTCCCCCCTTCTCCCCGTCCCTAATAAACCTTACGTTTTCTGTGGACGTTAAGCACCATGTTTACTTATTTACTCCTGCTCTCCCCCTCCCTCTCTTGAACTGCATTGAACTGAACTGACATTCTAACACAGTGGGACACGGTGCTGCATGCCTACCTGGTTGTACTCGTCAGCCTGGTACCTGACGGACTCCCGGAGCCGGTCCTGGTAGTTGTGAAGCCAGAACAGGTACAGTCTCACTCGCTCCTCCACACTCAGCTTCTCGCTCCACAGGTTGACAACGCGCTCAGCCTCTTCCTGCCGCATGGGTTTAGATGACGTCAGCAGGTGCTGCAGCTTCTTGGCTTGCTGTTTCTTCTGGTAGTTGGGAACGATCCAGGCGTCGTCGTCGTCCTTGGGGTTTTGTGGGCGTCTTGCGGTGGAGGTTGGCTGCACCCCCAGCGCCTGCATTGCGGCGTTCACGTCCAGATTTCTGCCAAACAAACGTTGGAGTAAGATTTGGCATAGTTTCTTTTTCTTTTTCTGCCACCTCGGCCACCTCCCCCCTACTGACCCTCCTCCCCTTTCCTTCATCCCCTATGTGTGTGTGTGTGTGTGTGTGTGTGTGTGTGTGTGTGTGTGTGTGTGTGTATAAGTGTGTGTGTGTGTGTGTGTATAAGTGTGTGTGTGTGTGTGTGTGTGTGTGTGTGTGTGTGTGTGTGCGTGTGTGTGTGTGTATGCATATGAGTGTGTGTATGTGTGTGTGTGTGTACGTGCGTGTGTGTGTGCGCGCGCGCATGTTTGTGTGTGTATGTGTGTGTGTGCGCGTGCGTGCGTGCATGCGTGTGTGCGTGCGTGCGTGCGTGTGTGTGTGTGTGTGGTGGTGCTGGTGTGTGTGGTGGGTGTGGTCGTGGTGCGCGAGGAATAGAAGATAATGTTTATACATTGTTTTTGAGGTTTTATGTATACTTTTTAGTTTGATCTTGTAAAGCGCGGTGTGGTCTCCCTTGTCGGCGAAATACCCCGCTACAGAAATGACCACTATTGTCATTACGATTATTTGGACCCAGGCCACAGAACCTTGTCTGCGTCACATTTGTTTTGGTTTTCCATGGCGAATGTTCCCACCTCCCATTTCTGTGACACAAAACATCTGCCGAAATAGGAAGATATTTACTTATGAACGAAAAATTACCAAACACATTCGCATCTCTAATGGTTGCGGAATCCCCACACAGGCAAGACAATCTGATTTCCAAAGAAAGATTCACAAAAAAGAGCTGAAGAAAAACCTATCGACTTAATATGTCAGATTTGTTAAAGTTGTTACATTGTAAGTGACAATGATACTGTACGTCCATTTTCTTAACGATTAAGATCTCATTTCTCTTCTTGATATCGCATTTTACATTGTGTAGTATAAGCTTAACACTACTGCAAAAACTGAAGCCTGTAATTTTACAGTCTCTCCTTTGAAACTAGAGACCACTTCGTAAGCCGCGTCTGTTTAAATATTCTCATTGTGAGAAACGTTTGGTCCTACTTGGAGTGTTTCTGGCCAAAGTCGAAGAGATCGTCTTCATCGTAATCGTCCAGCTGACGTTCTTTCTGGATGACATCAGCCTCTTCCTCCACGTTCAGTCGTCCTTGCTCGTCCCCGTCTTCATCTTCGTCTTCCAGCTGACGCAGGAGTTTCTGGCATGGATGACGGTGAAATCAAGCTCATGTCTTCTGGTCGATTTAACTAATGGATGTAGCAAACAATACCATCAAGCCCGCATCTCCCCTCCCCCGCACCCCATAAAGAAAAAGAAAGTAAGTAAGAAACAAACAAAATCAAAACACAACAACAACAAAACACAAGCAAGATAAACAAAAACAAAGGAACAACAACAACAACAAAACACAAGCAAAGAAAACAAAAACAAAAGAACAAGAGAAACAACAAAACGACAAAACGTTGCTTCACGTCCACACAGACCCTACGGACTATTAGGGAAGGGGAACCCAGGACGGCCACCTCGACTTTCACACAGCTGCTTTCTTTTCCTGGTGCTTTTTACGTCCACAAAAACCGCATGGCTTATTAGGGACATGAAAGGTGGGGGTGGGGGAGGGTACCTATGTATAGCTCGTCCATGCCTGTAAAGATCCTAGAGAGCCGGTTTGGCCTAGCGTTAAAGCGGTAGGCTGGTAAGCGGAAGGACCTCGGTTCGATACCGCTTCGGCTCTCCTTTCTCTTCGAAAGTTGTGGCCTGTGGACACTATCTTGTGACTTTGTCCCTCACTTCCTACTGAAACATTAAAATGGCTCTCATCGTTGCCCATCTTAATGCAGGAGTCATTTCTGGTGGTGACAGTGTAGCGATAGGTATATACTCTTCCTCTTCCCCCACCTCCATACCCCCTTCCCCCATTCTTCCTGTCCTTAATAAGCCTTATGGTTTCTGTGGACGTTAAGCACCATGTTTACTTCTTACGTAAAGACCGAAGAGACCGTCCACCACCGTCCGAACAACAATGTTAAGGAGGTGGGGACCCCGCCAGTGCGAAACAACTTGTGTACTCCGCTAATAGCCGTTTTAACAGTTGTGCGGAACACAGACACAAAGACAGTGTCCGAAACGCAACTGTTGAGGAACATCTGAGCAGCAAGACAATTAATTAATCCATCAGCTATGATAGCCCAGCTCCACCTCCTTTCTCTTGGTCTCTCCTGGGCTATGTGAGCTCAGCTTATGCTTCTTCCACGGTGCTTTACGTCCACAGAAGCCGTAAGGCTTATTAGGGACACAAGCCCAGGACGAGCACCTCGACGGCCACCAGGACGGCCACCTCGACTTTTACACAGCTCTTGAGCTTTGCGGGCTCAGCCCGCTGCCCTTTCTGTATAGTACCCACCTCCAGGTCCAACGGGTTTTGGCAGAACTCCTGCAGTCCGATCCAGGCACGGATGAGGTACTGCGACTGGCGTTCGTGACGCTGCAGCATCTCCTTCCTGATGGCCGTGAACAGCTTGAGATCACGTAGTTCTCCAAAACCTCGTCTGGCAGGACATCTCGCTGGGCGAGTTCCAGAACGCTGGCCAACGTCTCTGGGTCTTGCTTCCGTCGCTTCGCTTGCTGCATCTGATTCTTCAGATCCTTCTTGGCTCTTTGCAGCCAGAACCTTCATGCAAAACGGTCAAAGCACGCGTTCTTGATAAGCCAAAATGCGACACAATCGCCGTTTTCCCTTCACTCTTTGGAAGCGAACTCTGTTCCGTCCCCCAAAAAACAACAAAAACAACACACAAACAAATAAAGACTAAAACAAACAAAACAACAACAACAACAACAAAAAACTAAAAGCCGAAAAAACTACAAAACACAAACAAACAAACAAAACAGGAACAAACAAATACACAAAAATCTCTTAACCACTGTACGCCTTCATCCGCCCCTCATTTCCCCTCCGCCCCCCCCCCCCCCCCCAACGCCTCCCACCCTCCCCCAACCATATTAATAATAATCGAAATTTGTAAAGCGCCTACCCTGCGGCTCAAAGCGCTGAACAAGCATACACACATAACGTACACCGAGATGGAGATTGTTATCAAAAAAGAAAAGAAAAAAGAAGAAAAGCTATCGACAAAGGTTTTTAAACACTATGCTAGACACACACACACACACACACACACACACACACACACACACACACACACACACACACACACACACACACACACACACTGTACAGACTGATAGGAATGAAGGACAATACGGCTTAACTGAAATATTCTGAGAAGAGAAATGTCTTGGGTCTTGCTTCCATAATAAACTGGCAAATTTCTCTACACCGAGACAATGAACTTTAATTGTATTGTAAATCTTTCTAGGCCTTTCCTCACCTGTATACCTCACCTGTATAACTGAACGCGTGTTTTCGAGGCAAGCCAGTCACTTCGTCCGGTGACACCTGCGCTTCGTTGACCGTTTGGCCGCCTCCCGTGATGTGTGACGTCACTTCCGGCGACGCTCCCTCCGAGACGCCGAGCCAGGCCCGGAAGCAGAACTGCGTCAGCTGCTGGTGCTGGTGCATCATGGGAGAGGTGATGGCGGCGTAGAGTTGGCGTTGACGACTCGCTGCAGGAGGGAGTCGGGGAGAACCTCCCGTCTAGCGGCCTGCTGCCACATCTGACTCACCGTCTCGCCCACATCCTTCTGGAGCGTTGTTAATACCCTCTGCAGCCATAGCCTTGGAGTAAAAAAAGGGAGGAAAAAAAAGGGTGAGTGATTATCAAGGCCCCGTGCTTGTGCTTACCTGTAGAGATGGCTCACTCATCCGGGGTGGCTGGAAGTGATTAAGGTCCCATGCTTGCTCTTAACTGTAGAGATGGGCTCATACCCGGGGTGGTTGGAAGTGATTAAGGTCCTGTGCTTGTGCTTACCTGTAGAGATGGGCTCACACCCGGGGTGGCTGGAAGTTATTATTAAGATCCTGTGCTTGTGCTTACCTGTAGAGATGGGCTCACACCCGGGGTGGCTGGAAGTGATTAAAGTCCTGTGCTTGTGCTTACCTGTAGAGATGGGCTCACACCCGGGGTGGCTGGAAGTGATTATTAAGGTCCTGTGCTTGTGCTTACCTGTAGAGATGGCTCACACACGGGTGGCTGGAAGTGACTAAGGTCCTGTGCTTGTGCTTACTTGTAGAGATGGGCTCACACTCGGGGTGGCTGGAAGTGACTATTAAGGTCTTGTGCTTACCTGTAGAGATGGGCTCACATCCGGGATGCTGGAAGTGATTATTAAGGTCCTGTGCTTACTCTTACCTGTAGAGATAGGCTCACACCCGGGGTGGCTGGAAGTGATTAAGTTCCTTTGCTTGTGCTTACTGTAGAGACGGGCTCACACACGGGGTGGCTGGAAGTGATTATTAAGGTCCTGTGCTTGCTCTTACCTGTAGAGATGGGCTCACACCCGGGTAGCTGGAAGTGATTATTAAGGTCAGTAAGGGGGGCAAGAAGTATGATTAACAAGATATGTGTTTCACGTGCTCACCTGTAGAGCTGCTCCATCATGGGTGCGGTGGGGCTGGTGTGGGAGGCGTGGTGGGGGGGGGGGGGGGGATGAGGGGTTGCAGGAAGTGTGATTATCAAGATCTGCGTTTCACGTGCTTACTTTTAGAGCTGGGCCTTCATATAGGACTTGGGGGGGGGGGGGGGGCACAGGTGGGGGAGGGGGTGTTGGGGGGGGGGGGTTAGACAGGAGTGATTATCAAGTCTCGTGTCTCACGTGCTTACCTATACAGCTGGGCTTTCACCCGGGGCGCCAGGAGGTGAACCCCGTTGGGATCGACGTCGCTTTCCTGACACGTGCCCTCGCCCTGCAGGATCTGCCTCGTCACTTCCGCTGCCAGGACAGCGTATGGGTCGCCTCCTCCGTCTCCTCTCCGGCCAGCGTGATGGCGCCGTTCGTCAGCCATTCATCATCACATTCCTGGGGATGCTGAGGTGGGCGGCGCAGTGAAGTGGCTCCTTCTCATCAAGGAGTCGTACTGTTCCGGCAGCATGAAGGGCTGAAGAACGCCTTCACCTACGACTCCTTTGGTAGTAGCCTCCAGTTTGGCCGACACCGCCATCACCTCCACTTCCAGATCTGAAGACAAAGAAGAAGGTGAGGCACCCGATGTCTGAAACAGGTCCCCTGAAACAGGTGACTGAAACAGGTACCCTGAGAGGTAGCTGAAACAGGTACCATGAAAACAGGTGATCGAAACAGGTATCGGAAACTGGGTACCATGAAACAAGTGACAGAAACAGGTACCCTGAAACAGGTATCCGTTAAACAGGTGACCGATAAATGTACCCTGAAACAGGTGATTGAAACAGGTACCTGAAACATGTGCCTGAACAGGTACACTGAAAGCAGGTGACCGGAACAGGTACCATGAAACTGGTGACTAAAATATGTACCCCTTCCTCTTGCTGTTTTGTTTATTTTTGTCAGCTAGTCAATGGTTTCGCTCGTTCCTTCATATAATCGTTTTCATCTCAGATTAGAAAAATGCGAGATTTTTTTTTTTTATCGTAGTGCCATTGTATTATATATAATTACTGATAGAAGATGGCAAGGTACAGTCTTAGTTGAACGTAACAGCTGTATGTACAAATTAAGTTCAACATCGACACAGTGTGTACTATGCAAAGTGCAACAGAAACACGATGTCTATGAGCGACCGATGGCAAGTACATTTACGAACGCCAAAGAAAAAATAAAGAAAAAGCAGACGGAGCAAGCGCACCTGTGTTGCTCTATATCAGCCGATGTTGCCTACTTACACTCTCAAGTACCACAGCTACATACAGCGTATTACCTTGAGGTTCCGGACGCAGTCTCGGATGCTGTTCCTGACGGACAGGCTGATCTTCCTATCCGTCCTCCTCTCCTTGCGGATGTTCTTCAGGTTGAACTCCTCCAGCTGCGGGTTCTGGCAGCGGCTCCCCACTCGCACGATGCCGGTGGGGCAGAAGTCGAGGATGCCCTCCAGGAACTGGTCCAGCGCGTGGTTGGTGTAGCACACCACCAGGATAGGTCTGCTGCCCACCTCGGGGTCCGTCCACACCTCCCGGTTCTCCAGCAGGACCTTGGCCACCTTGAGACCCACGTACGTTTTGCCCGTGCCTGGAGGGCCCTGGATGATGGCCAGCTCTTTGGACAGAGCAGTGCGGACTGCTTCCAGCTGAAGGTTATAAAAGGGTTAGCTCAAAAAGCGCCTGTATAAAAAAAATGTAAATACGTCTTGCATGTAATATGCACCAAAGTTGAATTATATCGCAACGTGTGACAGAGAAGCAGTTTTTACGAGATGCGGCTGCCCGTCGGTAGCTAGCGAATGTACAACAGACAAATGAGCACAGAGAGAGAGAGAGAGAGAGAGAGAGAGAGAAGAGAGAGAGAGAGAGAGAGAGAGAGAGAGAGAGAGAGAGAGAGAGAGAGAGAGACAGACAGACAGACAGACAGACAGACAGACAGACAGACAGACAGACAGAGACAGAGAGAGACAGAGACAGAGAGACAGAGACAGACAGACAGACAGAGGAACAGAGAGAGAGAGAGAGAGAGACACACACACACACACACACACAGACACAGACACAGAGACAGCGACAGACAAAGACAGACAGACAGACAGACAGACAGACAGAGAGAAGGAAGGTGGGGACGGGGGGGGGGGGGGGGGGGGGGGGAGTGTGAGAAAAAAGAGACAGACAGACGAAGACAGTGAGGGAGAAAAGAGGGAAAAACAGAGGGGAAAACAAAGGGACAGAGAGACAGAGAAGACACAAACAGTGACACAGACAGACGGACGTACCGACGAACTGGCAGACAAACAGACAGACAGACAGACACACACACACACACACACACACACACACACACACACACACACACACACACACACACACATACACACACCCCTACCTGAGATGCGTTCAGTTCCGTTTCCTTTAGGGGCGGCCACCGCTGCGGGTTGATGATAGTCACGACGGAAGCGTCCCAACGACTGTCTTCACGCAGCAGAGAGGACAGGTCCATCTGCCCCGTGCCCGTAGCAGACAGCAGGTACTGGGCGGCTTGATGGTGGGGTTACACTCCACCAGGTAGCGGGCCATGGGCAGGACGTCCTTCATCTCCTGCAGGCCTTCCAGTACGTGTCGGTACGCCTCAAAGTACGCCGTCGTTTTCCGCCATCGTGAAGGTCTCTCCCGAGGACATACCCATGATGTCGTCCAAGCCGTTTTCGAAGTGACCTGAATGTATGCCCTGGAATTGTAGGACATGTAAAAGGCATCAGAGACAGACCGTATTATTATAATATATATCGTGCATAATGTAACCTCAAGATCAGATCTGCAAAACAGGGAAAAATGAACCTGGTATTCGTTGACCCTGCTTATCTTTCTAGCTCCGGATGGGACCCTTACACCAACCGGTTCACACACACACACACACACACACACACACACACACACACACACACACACACACACACACACACACACACACACACTCACGCACACACACACAGACACACACACACGCGCGCGCGCGCGCGCACACACACACACACACACACATGCACGCGCGCACGTACACATACACACACACACACCTGGCTCCGGATGGGATCATTACACCAAGAGGTTCACACACACACACACACACACACACACACACACACACACACACACACACACACACACACACACACACACACACACACACGCACACGTGCGCGCAAACACCAAGCTCTGCGACTATATTTTTTAAAGGATGAATAAATTCTTGCATGCTGAAAGGGGGAAAAAAGAAAAAAAAAGAAAAAAAATGTAGGTGAGCTGATTCTAAAATTTATAGGTGTTGACATAACTTGCATCAGTAAAGGCTTGAGGTATTATTGGCATATATAGTTTGGCTTTTGGTGTAGTGTCCGTTGGCAAAATGTCCTGCCGGTATACCATCCTTGACTGCCCACATAACTTTAGTTGGCATACTGTGCAGTTACTAAATGTCACGATTATAGCTAAAATAAATGACCTCTCTCAAAAAAAGAAAAAAAAGTCACTGATAAGATTGAATCAATACAGAGAACTAGTCTGAAATCGCTACAAGAGCACTTCGAGTGCCAGCGCAATGATGAGCCAGTTGAACTGGCCCACCCTCCAACAGAGGCGAAGGTTGGCAAGACCCCCCGTGCTGTGGAAGATAAAGAGCAAACTGCATGGTCTGTACTGAAGCACTCCCTAGCGAACTACAGCCGCTCCCAGATCGTCAGCGCCGAGGCCACGACCAGAAATAACCACAGAGGTACGTGTGTGTGTGTGTGTGTGTGTGTGTGTGTGTGTGTGTGTGTGTGTGTGTGTGTGTGTGTGTGTGTGTGTGTGTGTATACACGTTTTAGCGTAGTAATAATAATAATAACTTGGTACACTACTTTATAATTATGTACCTGTTTTAAATTATTGTAACGTCCCTATGTTTTATAACAGTTATTTTATGCGCCGTTTTACAAGTACTTGTTTTACATTAGTGTAATTTATTAAGTATGTATTATGAGATTGCTTGTATTATATATGTTAGTAAATGTAAATGGTATATATTATGTACATGTGTGTGAACAAGCGCGTTGCGCTCGCTCAACGGGGAATAGCGCTATAGAAAATGTATGTATTATCACCTTCCCCAGACCCGGTAAGGCAACAGCTGGTGCCACATAAAACTGCCACATAAAACTGCTGCCATCTCGGCGCAATATCTGTATACTATACAACCATGCACCATGTTACCTCATGCAAAGCCACATACGTAAAGTGCATGCGTATTTAGCTGTAACCTACCACCTGCACTTTTGGCAGAATGATCGGGGCCTTTTACGTGCTACTGCGGTAACACGGGGTGGATCGGATACCGAAATAAGAGAAGCACAGAAAGTTGACCATGGAGAAGAAAATTCTCCCACAGCTCCTGCAGAGATTCGAACCGGCGGCCTTTTGATCACGAGTCCGGCGCTCTAACCACTGAGCTATACCCGCTGCCCTTGTCAATCTCGCTAGCAGTTGTTCGCTCATTCCTCTGTAATATGTCAGTTAGTTCTTAAAGTTTAACGTCCTGTCGACTGCACCAGTAAGAAGATATGAAAGTGATTTTAACGTCCCATTAACCGCACCAGTAAGAAGATATGAAACTTAATGAAATAAAACCAGCAACAACGAGTAAGTTATTAGATATTAACGTCCTGCCGACCGCACCAGTAAGAAGATATGAAAGTAAACCAATAAGGAGATATGACAGTAAACTAGTCAGAAGATATGAAAGTAAACCCCTCAGGAGATATGAAAGTAAACCAATAAACCAGTAAACCAATAAGGAGATATGAAAGTAAACCAGTCAGGAGATATGAAAGTAAACCAGTCAGGAGATATGAAAGTAAACCAGTCAGGAGATATGAAAGTAAACCACTCATCAGGAGATATGAAAGTAAACCAGTCAGGAGATATGAAAGTAAACCAGTCAGGAGATATGAGTGTAAACCAGCAAGGAGATGTGAAAACGTTTGAAATCAAAGGGGTCACAGGATGATTAGAGTCAGTGGAGTTCTGTTGGTTTGGTACCCCATCCGCATCGTGTTTGTGTCACAACTGCTTTAATAGTCTGGTAGACCCAATCATGGAAGCCTTTCAGCAACTAGAACTACTACAACTAATAGTCTGGTAGACCCAATCATGGAAGCCTTTCAGCAACTAGAACTACTACAACTAATAGTCTGGTAGACCCAATCATGGAAGCCTTTCAGCAACTAGAACTACTACAACTAATAGTCTGGTAGACCCAATCATGGAAGCCTTTCAGCAACTAGAACTACTACAACTAATAGTCTGGTAGACCGAATCATGGAAGCCTTTCAGCAACTAGAACTACTACAACTAAGGTTGGCAACCTCTTTTCTGCTGTTACTATTGTTTCATGAACGTAACATTCCTTCACCCAATGTTCTGGCTTCCCCATTCCTTTCACAAGGAAATCGGGCGGCAGCGGTGCGGCGCTATACTCTCCTCGCTGTGCTCGTTAAATGTATGTATTTAATTGGACACAAACTGCTGAGCACAAAACACACCTAATCTTGTCTAAAACAGCAAACACAGAGAGAGACAGAGACAGAGGCAGAGAGACACAGAGAGAGACAGACAAACAGACAGAGATAGAGAGAGAGAGAGAAACAGGCAGAGACAGAGACAAAGATAGAGACAGATACAGAGAGACAGACAGAAACAGAGACAGAGAAAGCCAACAGGAAGAACATAACCACCACCACCTCCGCCACCACCATCAACAACAACAACAGCAGGGTACCTTCTCCAAATCCTTGGTGTCGCGGTTTGTGACGATGGCGAAGAAGATCGTGTCGAAATCATCGGGAGTGAGGCAGACTAGAGATCCATAAAGAAGTCTCTTGGAGGACTGCCACCTCATCCTTTGAAGCTGCGGAGTCATGCTGAACTCCAGACGATGCTCCAGGCTGTCCTTGCAGATCATGCTGATGATGTGCACGTCGTGGTACAGCCTGCGAGAAGATAAAGGAGTCAAGAACAGCGAAGCAGCCTCCTCTGATGCCAGAACTCACACGACTAAAACATTCGTACGCCACTTCAGATCGTTTTTTGGTTGTGTTTGTGTTTTACTCACCTTCTGAGTATGATCAGAACATTTTTGGTTGTGTTTGTGTTTTATTCACCTTCAGTTTAAGTATGATCAGTTCGTTTTCGGTTAAGTTTGTGGTTTATTCACCTTTAAATATAATCATACCATTTTTGGTTGTGTCTGTGTTTTACTCATGTTTAGATATGATCACATCATTTTTGGTTGTGTTTGTGTTTTACTCACCTTTAAATATGATCACATCATTTTTGGTTGTGTTTGTGTTTTATTCACCTTTAAATATGATCAGATCATTTTTGGTTATGTTTGTGTTTTACTCATCTTTAAATATGATCAGATCATTTTTGGTTGTGTTTGTGTTTTACTCACCTTCAGTTTAAGTATGATCAGATCATTTTTGGTTGTGTTTGTGTTTTACTCACATTCAGTTTAAGTATGACCAGATCATTTTTGGTTGTGTTTGTGTTTTACTCACCTTCAGTTTAAGTATGATCAGATCATTCTTGGTTGTGTTTGTGTTTTAGTCACCTTTAGATATGACCAAATCATTTTCGGTTGTGTTTGTGTTTTAGTCGCCTTTTAAGTATGATCAGATCATCTTCAGTTGTGTTTGTGTTTTATTCACCTTTTAAGTATGATCATATCATTTTCGGTTGTGTTTGTGTTTTATTCACCTTTTAAGTATGATCATATCATTTTGGTTGTGTTTGTGTTTTATTCACCTTTTAAGTATGATCAGATAATTTTTGGTTGTGTTTCTGTTTTACTCACCTTTAAATATGATCAGCTCATTTTTGGTTGTGTTTCTGTTTTACTCACCTTTTAAGTATGATGAGATCAGTCTTGGTTCTGTTTGTGTTTTATTCACCTTTTGAGTATGATCGTGTCATTTTTTTTATTGTGTTTGTGTTTTATTCACCTTTTAAGTATGATCAGATCATTTTTAGTTGCGTCTGTGTTTTACTCACCTTTTAAGTATGTTTTTGAAATCTGTACATGTACCAGTTTTAACACGTACACATTTTTTTTTTTTTTATTAAGGGACGAGAAAGTATGTCTCGCCCTGATGTAACCGTACTGGTTGATTGGGCGTAAAACACCAAGTTATTTATTGCCCCCCCCTCCCCCCACCAACACCCCCACGCTGCTCCCTCTGTCTGGAATTACCGTGACATTAGACACCTTTAGCCAACCGCTGCATTTAAAACCTTTCAGTCTAAGACATACTATTACCCCCAATCTCTCTATCCCATCGAACTTGTTCTGAAATTATACGAGTTCAGCTGATTGTTTTTGGTGCGTTTGTGCTCGCGCGCGCGTGTGTGCATGCATGCGAGTGCGTGCATACTTCTTCATACAACGAATTCATGGATAATTCGGTAATTTCACCCTATACCATGTGAAAGGTAACATACTTCATTTATTCCCTGGACTGAGGTATGGGAGCCGCACACAAATATTACATTTCCTGGTGGATTTTCATAGGGCATTTTCCATGTTTCATGCGTATACAATTGCAAAACCACTAATTTTCATTTCTCACTCAATGATTTATGTGTCTCTGCGTCGCCATTATAACCAGCTGCTGCAAATTCGTTTGAAGTAGCTGAGGTGACTTTAAATTTCAACGAGGATCAAGTGTGACCGAATACATTTTGTCTGTTAAATAGTAATAAATGATTTTATTTTTTAAATCAACTTGCAGGACTTTTAGACTGCACCAGGTATGCCAAAATGAAATGACAGCGATGCCTAAATATTTTGTGTGTGCAGAATCATCAAAGGTTTAGTTATTGTACTGTTAGCTGCCGTATGCTGTTTGGATCATCGTTATGCGTCTCGTTGCACGGCGAGTGCTGTGAACTCATGTTGTGAAACTGAGAGCCTCTCCCTCCCTCCCAACTTTCAAACCTAACGTAAAAACGCATCTATTCCGCCAAATCTTCTGATTGATCAGTACCTGCCAACCACTACTTGTTTCATATTCATGTGTGTGTTTAATGTGTGTGTGTGTGTGTGTGTGTGTGTGTGTGTGTGTGTGTGTGTGTGTGTGTGTGTGTGTGTGTGTGTGTGTGTGTGTGAGCTGGGGGCGGGGGTGGGGACTGGGAGGGATGGAATTAAGGGTAGGTAGTAATATAATGGTTCATTTTCTTTATATATTGCTATTTCCCATATGGCACATGTACGTGTCTATTATACATTGTTAGTTGTCATAATTATATGTATTCTGTTTGTGAAACTTAGAAAATGTTGGAGAATGTTGTAAAGCGCAGTGAGTTTGGGTACACCGCAGAATAGCGTTATACAAAAGATATCTATTATCATTATTATTGTTGGTCCATACAACAATGACTGAGAAATGATATCACATTTTAAACAGCAAAGTGCAGTCTTCCTATGTAAAACCCTGCGGCGTATGTTATACGTTCCCCATACGTAAAGGGTTAAAAAGAACGCTACTTATTATGACAAAACACAGCATCCGAATTTTCGGGGGTAAGCCCCTTTTTCAAACTGCAAAACAACACTACACAATGGTTAATGAAAAATAAGATTCTTTCAAACCAACAAACTGTGCTACTTTTATTGTTATTGTTGTTGATATGAGTGTATGTTTGTGTGTGTGTGTGTGTTTGTGTGTGTGTGTGTGTGTGTGTGTGTGTGTGTGTGACAACGTGTGTGTGTGTGTGTGTGTGTGTGTGTGTGTGTGTGTGTGTGTGTGTGTGCGTGTGTGTGTGTATGTGTGTGTGTGTGTGTGTGTGTGTGTGTGTGTGTGTGTGTGTGTGTGTGTGTGACAGCGTGTGGGTGTGTGCGCGTGTGGGTGTGCGCGCGTGTGAGTGTGCGTGTGAGTGTGCGTGCGTGTATGTGTGCGCGTGTGGGTGTGCGTGTGAGTGTACGTGCGTGTATGTGTGTGTGCGCGCGCGCGCGCGCGCGCGCGTGTGTGTGTGTGTGTGTGTGTGTGTGTGTGAGCGTGTGTGTGCGTATGTGTGAGCGTGTGTGTGCGTGCGTGTGCGTGTGTGCGTGCGTGTGCGTGTGTGTGTGTGTGTGTTAAGTTTGAAAATAAACTGCATTAATTTTTGGGATTCTGTCAGCTGTGACCTGGCAGTTATGATTCCCAAAACAAGTCAAGAGCCAACCTTAGGTCCTGACTCTTCTTCAGCTTCTCTCCCTTTGATTTGAGCTCCTTGAACTCCTTGATGCCTTGCCGTAGCGGTCTGATGTAGTCCTCTCTCAGCAGACGGAATTGAACGTCCAGGTAGTGGCTGACGTCACGGAACGCCCCTTCCTCCTTGTTGGCTCTGTAGACAACAGGTCAATCGGTCAGTCAGTCAGTCAGTCAATCAACGTCCAGGTTGTAGTTGACGCCACGGAACGCCCTCTCCTCTTTGTTGACTCTGAAAACAGGTCGATCAGTCAGTCAACGTCCAGGTAGTGGCTGACGTCACGGAACGCCCCCTCCTTTTTGTTGACCCTGAGAAAAGGTCGGTCAATCAGTCAGTCAGTCAACACACAGGAAGTGCTGTGTGAATTCATTGTTTTCTATTCCTTTCGACCTGAAATGTGCATGGCATTCAGATAACCTATGTTCTCACTAGTTCTGTTTTGTTCTGGTCTGTTTATCGTTGCTGTATATTGACTATGAGTATCCTACACTTAAAAACGAACTTGTGTACTCGTGATGTGAAGGAAAAGAAAGGACCAGCGGAATCATTATGTTATATATGGCACTGTGTTTGTGTCTGTTGAGCAGCAACTAAGTGTTCTCAAACAACCCTAACCCTGTAAATGAAACATGGACTCTTAGCAATAATGTGTAATAATAATAATAACAACAACAGTACAACTACAGCTCTATCACTAATTAAAATCCAAGATTCTTGTTCGCTCACCTCAGAAATATCTTCTCCGTCCAGTCCATATCCTTGTAGCTGGGAAACACCGGAAGCTCAGTGAAGTCTTCGGGAGGAATCTCGTCGTCGTCGTTGGGACCACGTCTAACTTTCGCCCTCTGTGCCTTCTTCTGCCCAGAATGGTGCAGCTGAGCCATGCACCGTCGGCTCTCCTCGAGCAGTTCCTTCACGCTCTCAGCGAGGCGCGGTTTCTTCCGTTCCAGCAGACTGACGACGCTGGGGACAGCGCTGAGCCCGGTCAGCAACAGGAAGGGCTTGGAGGCGTTGGAGGGCAGCTTGAGGCAGATCTGGGACAACAGCTGGTGAACGAGCTCCACGACCTCGATGACCAGCCCCTCAGACCTCAGCATGGACGGAAGCCCGATCTGGATGAGGGAGGTGAGGTGGGTGTCCAGGAAGCGAGACATGCAGACGACGTGGAGGACCTTCAGCACGCTCTCGCGCTGAAGGTCGTTCTGAACGACCCGGCTGAGGATCTGCAGCACCGACACGGTGTCGTCTGTTGACAAGGACTCGGCGCACAGGAGCAGCTCCAGCTCCGGCAGTTGGCTGGTGACGCGCATGATGACTTCATCCACGTCTTCCATCTTGGCGATGTGGCGAAGTGGGAAGAAGCTATTTCTTGGTCGGTTTCCTCTGTTCGGGCCCTGATTGCCACCTCCATCTCCTCCCCTATCGCCTCCTCCTCTTCCTCCTCCTTCTTCCCTTCCTCTTCCCCCTCCGGCAGAGCAAAGGTTGCTATGCCCGCTTCCTCCGTTGGAACCGCCCTTTCCTCTTCGGCCTCGGCCCCTGTCTTGTGCATCCTCATCTGTCCAGGCACTCTTGGGCTTTCCGCCTCTGCCTCTCCCTCCCTTTCCTCGTCCACGGTTTCCTCTGGATGAACTGCAAATAAATAGAGGTCATTGTATATATATATAGTCGATCAGTGTGGCAGATGTCGGTGTAATTCTCGTTGGTGACTCTATAAGTTGGGTTAGGCCCAGCAGTGTAACAGTAGAGTCCAAAGAGGAGTGTGGCTTCAGCAAATCAATATTAAAATCTCCGAATAAAAGAATGTCGGCATGAGGTTTTACAGCGCGGAGATTGTCTATCATCTGTACACATTTATCGAACCACTCATAACAAACTGAAGGGTTTCTATAAGAAAAGCAAACAAAAAGAGATAAGGCGTTTGCATTCGGTTTTAGCTCGAGCCAAATACATTCCACACACTCACTTTCAAGGTCATGACGTCTATATGTGATGTCTGCTATGGAGTCATGTATGTAGACTGCAATACCAGTCTGGCCAATGGCAGTTGAGTCTTTTCTTTGTATGCAGTAGTCTGGGATATTGACATCCTGGTCAGAAATTCTAAAGTCTAGTCTTGATTCCGTAACACCAAACAGATTGTAGGTCGGTGCTGATTGGTTAAGGAATACACTCAAATCAGGGACCTTACTGTGCAGATGGTATACATTTTGATGACCAACACGCAACATAACAATGAAACAGTGGATGTAAAGAAAACGTTAAAGCTACACAAATAAATCAAATAACACGCAGTTCAAACACAAAGGGAAACAATGAGAAGCAGCAAGAGATTAAACGCTACAAACTACTAATGGGATATTTAACCTGAACAATCCACGTGCAAAGTCCACCTGGTTGGATCAGTTTAGGCTAAAAGAAATCCCGAATGTCACACAAACTGTGTAACTATTAACAAAATGTTGGGCACTGGTTACACACAGCGGGCACTGACAGTAACAAGTGTCAGTACACACGATCAGAAGAAATTCTGGTTACTCGGCAATTACAACAGTGTCCGGTTGCATTTGAATCAGTACACGTACAAACTAACGAGCGGAGGAGCCTACGACGCTTGATCACACGCTAAGATATGAGAGAGAGAGAGAGAGAGAGAGAGAGAGAGAGAGAGAGAGAGAGAGAGAGAGAGAGAGAGAGAGAGAGAGAGAGAGAGAGAGAGAGAGAGAGAGAGAGAGACGCACACACACACACGCGCGCGCGCGCGCACGCACAATGGTGCCTATACACTCACACTGACCGCCATTAGTGCTTACACTCTCACGATGACCGCCATTGGTGCCTACCATCAACGCTCTCACCGCCAATAGTGCCTATACACTCATACCGACCGCCATTCGTGCCTATACAATCACGCTGACCGCCATTAGTGCCTACACACAGACCGCCAATAGTGCACAAGCACTCACATTCACCGCCATCAGTGCCTACACACTCAAATCCCACCGCCATTAGTGCCTACACACACTGACCGTCATTAGTGCCTACACACACTGACCATCATTAGTGCCTACACACACTGCCCGTCATTAGTGCCTACACACTCGCACTGACCGATATCAGTGCCTACACACTGACCGTCATTAGTGCCTCCAAACTGACCGCCAATAGTGCACACACACTCACATTCACCGCCAATAGAGCCTATACACACGTACCACCACCAGTGCCTACACACTCACACCCACCACCATTAGTGCCGCCTACACACATTGACCGTCAGTAGTGCCTACACACTCACACTGACCGTCATTAGTGCCTGCACGCTCACATATACCGCCATTAGTGCCTATACACTCACACTGACCGCCATCCGTGCCTACACACTCACATATACCGCCATTAGTGCCTATACACTCACACTGACCGCCATCCGTGCCTACACACTCACATAGACCGCCAATATTGCCTACACATTGACAGTGACTGTGTATCACTCACCCATTCAAGCTATCAGCAGAAGCGAACCTTCGTAAACCAGATCCGTCATCGTCTTGCCCCTCCACACTCCCGTGGCCCCTCCTGGCTCCTCCTCCTTCTCTTCCTCCTCCTCTTCCTCCTCTTCCGCCGTGGCCACACCCTCCCCGCTTTCCTCCGCCGTCCTTTCGAGGCAGGGCAGACCTGTTCGTCGAAATAACGTTGTGAGCCTGCAACTTTAACAGCAATGGGCTGCTCCTACCTGTCAAGACCTGCGTAGGGGGTGTTTGTGTGTGTGTGTGTGTGTGTGTGTGTGTGTGTGTGTGTGTGTGTGTGTGTGTGTGTGTGTGTGTGTGTGTGTGTGTGAGAGAGAGAGAGAGAGAGAGAGAGAAAGAGAGAGAGACAGAGACAGAGACAGACAGACAGACAGACAGAGACAGAGACAGACAGAGACAGACAGAGACAGACAGACAGACAGACAGAAACACAGACAGACAGACAGACAGAGAGAGAGAGAGAGAGAGAGAGAGAGAGAGAGAGAGAGAGAGAGAGAGAGAGAGAGAGAGAGAGAGAGAGAGAAGAATATACTTTATTAATCCCAGTGGGAAATTAAAGCTTTCGTTCGATCGCACAACGAAGAACATAATTCTAAATCATGAACCACTCGCACATACACACTCTTAGGCATACGCCCCTTATCTCTCAATCTACATACACTAATACTTATGTAACCGAGTGTATTGTATACATGTTTCGGGCCATGACCCTTTAATCTTTCTTTCCTGTCCTTTTCCTTTTTGATTGGGTGGGAGTTTTATGGCCCCAATTATCTAAGGCAGCCCAAGGTTCCAGGCGAGATCAAAAGATCAAGAGATCTTAAGGAGGGAGGTGGAGCTGGACCTCATAGTTCAGGAGCTGTGTGAGAGTCGAGGTGGACGTCCTGGGCTGTCCGTCCTAACGAGCCTTCTGGTTTCCGTGGACGTAAAGATTTATTGAACCGTGCTTCGGCATTGGTCACAACTTGTCCCTAATATGTCAACTGATATCTAAGGACACTAAGCAACACTTCAACCATCAAAGCTGGACCTTCAAATTTGCCCAGAAGAGATCATGAGTAGGGAGGTGGAGCTGGGCTGGGCAAACTGGACCTCTTTTGCTTCGAGTTGTCCAAGTTGTTCATCAACAGCAGTGCAACAGACATTGTCTTTGTGACTCTGTCCAGCACAGCAGTTGAAACAGCAATTGCGCAGTGTACAAGTCGCTGGGCAATGGCGAGGGGACACCGCCTTAACACTTCCATTGTTCTGGCGGCGGTCCATGGTCTCTCCTGTCTTTTCGGGCGGTTTCCGCGGTCGAGCCTTCACTCTGTCGTCCCCTTCCCACTTCCTAATAGGCCATCTCGCCTCCGTGGACAACATGAAAGAAGAAGCCGGCAGCGTCCCTTTTCCCCCAGGAAAGCAGGTTGTCATTTTCTGAGTTAGTAGTAGTTCGAGCTGCTACCTATGCATCTGATTCAGGGGAGAGCCTGTAAGTAGTTATTTTTCTATTGTTTCTTATTGATGTAAATAATGTATGTTTATAATGTTGCCATGTTCACAACGTGCCTTGATTTTGGTTCTTGAACACGTGGGTAATTTCGGCGTCAGATTGCCGCCTGGTTGCAGCCACCATGGCGTACGTCCGTGTACATTGTGTGGTTTCAGATTTTAAGCTTTTATGCCACAAGTGCCACAATGCTTCCAAAATGTATGCAGCTAACCATGGTTAGCTGAGATCTAGCTTGTATGTTATGTTGCCATTGTTGGATATTCAGTTTGAGTGGTGCTTTGCCGATGCAAAGTTATCCCTCAGTAAGGTATGGCTCCTTTGTGCGGCCGTGCAGATCTGTGCGGCATAACTTAATTATTTGTTTAGTTTCCTACCGATCCATTTTTCTACATGAAATCGATGGTGTATGATGGCTAACACTTTGAAGATATTGACTTCATAGTTGTCGAATGTTCATTTTACTAGTGGAATATGATTTAGTACATAGGGGTGATTGTATAAACTGTGAGACATGTTATTTCTGTTTGATCCGGCTTTTGTATGGCCGAGTCTTGGGCGCGCAGACTTTCACTCTGCTTAGCTTGTAAACCCTTTCCGGGTCTTTGTGCGTGTACCCGAACTGGCCGGTGACGCGCGTCAGTAGTGGCAATTAGGTCTTTGTCTCTGTTCACCAACCGAGCAGCCAGATCAGCATTTTAGATTCTTGCTGCGCTACCCGCGTCAGTAAGACCCTTGACGTTGTTCATTGATATGCTCTGCTAGTCAGCAACAGTGACATGCTGTAACGCATTGAGTAATGAGGCTGGAGCCGGTCAGTTGATGACTTCCTCCCGCTTACGGCATGATTCCAAGTGCCACCGTGTCATTGTCCGTCTCGTTGTGTGCTTAAGTGGAACTGCTGTAACGATTATCTCACTCTTCCTGTTTAGTTAAGAATGATCTTGGTAATCCGTATTTTTCACTGTTACTTTATTGTATACTATTATATACTGGGAGTTCATCAGTTAATTGACTGGCCGTCTCTTGTATACTCACCGCGACTCTGAGAGATACGGGTTTTAAGTGCAAGTTATGCACACAATTTATGTGCTTGATTATTAATCATTTTGTCACACTTACCTTCATGTGTTATAGTAACCTACTGGTAAACTACATGGTTACTGTATTTATTAGATAATTGCTGTTGTTTAGACTTTACATTTGCTTTCATGTTCTAAATGTTTTGTTTGCTTGTGTCTTTTCCAATACACACTGTTTTCTGGTTGGTATGCAAATAAAAGTTGTTATAGCAACCTCTGACTTGTGACTCTTCATTCGTGCTTCCAACCTGCTTCCCTTACTCCCCACACCGCTCCCCTACACTTAGTTACAGCAAACCCAAAGTTACCTGGAATAATGCTTTCTCTGTGTCAAACCAAAACGTAAAAACTCTCAAATTAAATAAAAATCATTAGGTTGACACATCACCAACCCTCCGTTAGAAACAGACGTCTTGACGCATGCGCACACTCAGCTAAGACTGGTATAATTTTCATTAAAACCTGACAGAGCCGAGGGTAAAAACGAGGCTTTTTAATGGTTTGTATTTGTTCTCGGAAGTAAACATCTTCAACTCCTGTTGCTACGTCTGCAATCAAAGTAGTGTCTCATTGGGTGTGTAGGGTCGTTTAATATTTGCATTAGTTTTCTGTACAGTCTCTTTTTTTATGTAAAGTCTTAAAATTGTCCAGTGGCTTTCCCACAACATGACCTGCTTTTTTTACAATCTTTTCCAAGCTCCCTCTATCTAATTTTGAAATATTCCCACCCCAACAGACTGAACCAGTTACAGCATTATAAAAAGTTACTAGCATATCTGAATTTACTCCAAATAATCTCAGCTTTCTCATGCAATACATTCTCGAGTTCACTTTTTTCAGCACAGAGTTGATGTTCTCTTTCCAGTTCAATTTACTATCAAAAACCACTCCTAAGTACTTACATGTATCTACTCTCTTTACTGCTTTTCCTTTAATGTACACTGGTGTGGGACATCTTTGATTCTTCCTAAAATCAATGCACCTCTCTTTCGTTTTGGAAACATTCAAATACAAGTAATTTTTATCACACCAATTCACAAAGTTTTCAATCTGCTTGTGGTATATTGCATCTTCATCATATTTAATTTTTCCAACCAATTCTGTATCATCTGCAAATTTTACTACAGGACATGACTCATCAGTGCTTCTACAGTCAGCTGTATACAGCACAAACAAAAAGGGTGCTAAAACTGGAGAGAGAGAGAGAGAGAGAGAGAGAGAGAGAGAGAGAGAGAGAGAGAGAGAGATGGGGGGGGGGGGCAGAGAAAGACAGAGACAAAGACACAGAGAGAGACGGACAGGCGGTAAATACATGCAAAATTGACAGTAAATAAACGACTAATAATATGTCCAATACTGAGAAAAGCCCCAACGTGCTGTTCCTGAGAGTGAGAGAAAGGTCTGACCCCCCCCCCCCCTCCCGCCACTCCACCCACCCATCCCAGAAAGAAAGAAAAAATGTATGTGTATTTGTGGAGTAAAGTCACAAGGCAGTGTCACAAATCTCAGCTGGCTACTGAGGAGAGAGAAGAGCTGAAGCTGAATCGAGCAGAGGTCCTTCTGCTTTGACCAGTCAATATCGCCATACCGCTAGCGCTAGGCCAAATGGGTTCTTCTACTCGATAAATTTTTTTTATTCAGACGATACTGTATAGCTTTATATAGTCAGAATGCTCGTGTGTGCGGGTGACTCTTTTTCCTTCTTCCATACTTCTTCGCTTGTTATTTGTTTTTAATGACGTCGAAATCATGCGATGTTCCTCAATAATAGAAAGTTAGTCTCTCTCTCTCTCTCTCTCTCTCTCTCTCTCTCTCTCTCTCTCTCTCTCTCTCTCTCTCTTTTCTTTTACAATTCAAATTTTGTTGTTTACCCGTCATTCACTCTAGCCGCGATTCTTTAATGGCCATCCGGGCCATCTCGGTTTCAGCACGTGCTCCGCAACAAAATAAAAAAAATATAAATTAAAACAATGAATTGAAAAAACTTACAAAGTGAGTATAAAAAAATGAAAAACTTACAAAGCGAATATTATCAATGAAATCAAAAACTTACACGAGTATAAAAAATGAAAAACTTACAGTTACAGAGCGAATATTAACAATGAAACCAAAAACTTACAAGGCGAATATTATGAATAAAAAATTTAGTGAGTATTAACAATGAAAAGTTTGTGAAAATCGTTCCATTGCTTGTTTGTTTTTGTTTTCGACTTTGTATGATTTTGTTTTGTTTTTTGTTGTTGTTTTTTTTGTCACATGTTCATCCTGCCTTGGTTACAGTGTGCACAATTTTCCTTTTCAAGCTTTTCCCAGTTAAACATTTCGAAGCCTGAGCTGATTTTCAAATATCATGGACAATGGAAGGAAGGCGTTAGTTTTTTTTTTTTTTTTTTTTGTAGACACTTATACACATTTTCCATATTAATATAACATGATTTATTCGTTTAGTTTTGACCTTCCTTATTCCGAACAAAACATCAACAACAGAGAAATGGATGTGAATGTCAAAAGTAATTAGAATATATTGTTCAATGGAATTCCAAAATTTCGTGATCGTCGGACAGTCGAAAAAGAAGTGATCAATGTAATCAACTACATCATTACAATATGATCACATCTGATCATCTCTCACTTCCATCTTGCATAGTAATATGTTTGTGTGATAAATATTATGCATAATTTTTCACTGTAGAACCCGTAGCCTTGTTTCGTTCGTTACTATAATGATGGTATTGGCCATATGTGTTCTTCTATTTCTATCCAAACTTCCTGCTCCAGAAGCCATTTGCACACGGAACAAAGTCGCGCATAAAAATTAGCGCCTTTCTAAAGTCTTTCCCTGTGTTTATTTTTCTATTACAAAAAAAAAGAAAAAAAAAGTGGCTGATCTGACAACTCAATATCTACTGTATCACAAACATTATGACTGTGTACAAAAGTGTAAACAGCCGCTCTCACGACATTATATTCAAGAATTCGGCTGGGAGAGTTCCCTATTTTGTTACATATATCCTGAAATGGTAAGAATCCACTTGTCGCTTAATGTCTTTTACATACAATATTTTCCCAGTAATTCAATCCGTAAACACGAGTACATTTCCTTGATACTTAATATGGCTGTTGTTCCATAACAAAGTTGGCACAGGCATAGAAGGGTCGTGATAGTTCAAGTCTAGCCACAGTTTTAACACAGAATTCCAAAAGTGAGAGGTAATCATCTGTAATCCTTTAAAAGCACGACTTTTCAGATTCGAAAAGAAACAAGTATTTTTCACCAAAGGGAGCAAAAATATTGTTAGGAATATGACTCCACTTGGTTTAAACAAACATTTATTGGAGACAAAATAAAGATACAAAAAATCATTATGTGCTCATCAACAAGCTATAGCTTATAGGCGATGAGCTCATACTCCACTTATCGAGCGCCAGCGCTTGGAACAGACCCACTGCAGCAAAAACGCTGCTTGCATCTGTTTCAAATTGATTCATGTTGAGTCCTCCATTTTCTAAAGCACCTCAAACAAAAGTTCTCTTCACTTTCTGAAAGGCCTTGCGATTAAAGTCTTTCTTACAACACAAAAATCTAAATAATATTCTGTTTACCTGAGTGAGAAAGGATCTGGGACTACCAATACATGATATATAAAAATTGTGAAATTAAAAATGTTTTTTATAATGCAAGCTTTAATGTTTTTTATAATGCAAAGTTTTTTTCTTTCTTTTTTCTTCCCATACATTGATTATTCTTTTAATGTTTTCCACCCTTCCCGTCCAGTTCTCTTCAACTTGAGAAGCACATTTGTCACAGGCATAATATACACCAAGAATTCTGAGTCTACTCTTCCATACAAATCCAAAAAAGGTGTCAGTGCAGTTTTGTTTACTATCGAGCCACATTGCCAGTGCAGTTTTGTTTACTATCGAGCCACATTGCCTCTGATTTCATCCGATTTATTTCCAGGCCTGAGAGTGTGGAAAACTCAGCCAAAATTTCATGTGCCTGTTGCATATCTTGCTCATCCTTAAAAACAACGTTAAATCGTCTGCATATAGTGCAGTTTTTATGATACTTTCCAAGATGCCGTTTCTTGCTTTCCAATAATTTAATCCTTTTATGTTCTCTCAATGTCATATTTTTATTGCAAGCAGTTCTACCGGAAGAACAAAGGCTAGTGGTGAAAAAGGGCAACCCTGACGTATTCCAGCCTCTACGGCAAAATACTCGGATAACCAACCGCAGTAGACAACACAGCTTTTGGCGTCTGCCATAAGAACACTAACCCATTTCACAAAATCAGGTTCAAATCAGCGTATGTATCATTTGATATTCTGTCAAAAGCTTGACAATAATCGATCGTAAGCAAAAGTCCTGGTTTCTGCCGTACATTCAGTTGATCAGTAACATCATCGATCAGTTTCAGTAGCATCGACACTCTGCGTCCCTTTATACAGCCAACTTGATCACCGCTGACAACATCATTTATAACGTCTCCCAAACGGAGAGCTAAGCATTTTGCTAACAGTTTATAATCACTGTTTGATAGCGATATGGGTCGCCAGTTCTTCAGGTTATCTCTTGCTAAGTTTTTTCCTTCGTGTATCAAAGTAATAACAGCTTTTCTTTGTGATGAAGATAAATTCCCCATTTTCAAACGCAGAATTAAACGACAAGGTCAAAAGTTGACTAATGCGTGCCCAGAACATTTTCAAAAACTCGACTGTAATCCCATCACACCCCGGCGCTGAGCCGTTTTTCATTTGTTTTAATGCATATAAAAGTTCACTTTCGACCACAACCCATTCACATTTATCTTTCTGTGCTGCAGAGATTGTTGGTGTTGTTGTGTTTCCCATAAAAGTAGTTATTTTTTCTTCCATCCCTTCCTTGTCTATCTTATTTTTATACAAAAGAAGAAAAAAAGAAAAGAAAAAAGTGTCTGAACGTTCATAATGTCTACCTGCTTCGTAAACGTCCGCCCCTTTTCGTCCGTTACCCTTTCCATTATCTTTGAATTAGCCCTAGATTATTTATTTTTTAAATACTTGGTGTTTTTTTCCCCCTCCCTTCCTCTGCCCACTTGACCCGAGAATGCACCTGTACTGCACGGGATTTCTATTGCTCGAGCAGTTCCATTTTTAGTTTGACCTGGTCACGCTGGTTTTGGGTAGCGACACATTCTGGGTTAGCGGCAAGGGCAGAGTCAGTGTCATTCAGTTTACCATACAATTCTGCCAGTGTATTTCTATTGTGAATTGATTTATGTTTTGTGTAAAGTCTTTAATTTTCACCTTTAGAAATACTGTTATTATATTCACGTTACGGGAGCAGCCATGTGATCGCTTGTGGGAGCAACTTGTCTTGGCCAGTCTTCGTCTCTATCCAGACTGCTTCTAGTTGGGGAATAGACAAGTCATATGCCTCTCTTTACAAATGAGACAGTTCTTAACATAAATTGCCACTCCTCTGTGCGGATCGTCAGATCGGTCTTTACCCATTATTTTGTGATTGAAATTTCCTTATTTTTAATATCTGCCAATAACCATGTCTGTGATATAATAATGACATCAAGATCTGTTACTTCACAGCCGAATAAATTTAATTTACCACGAAGACTACGGGCATTTATGTGAATTATTGCTAGGGGGTCGTGGGTTGAGGCGAATGTCACCAGCGGTTTGAAGAAACAGCTGAATAATTATAAGCAGTAACACGGTAAAACAAAGGGATTTTATGTCGGGGACTTCTTTGCGGCTAGCTATATATGAATAATCAAGCGTAAATGTTGCAGAGGTCTCATTTCGATGCTTTATGTATGCAGGTCATTGGATGCTTGATTATTATTTAACAAAATGAATAGTATCAATGCAACATTAATGCCTCTGCTACCTTCCAGATATAATACTAAAAACGGCCATATTTCTGAGGCAGAAATAAACGCTAGTTTAAAAACTAACAATTGGGCCGCCCTGTCATGGAAGCCTCCCACCCTAGCCCTGTATAAAGAGATACCTATTATTATGTAATGCCTCTCAAAAAACAAAAACAAAAAGGTTGTTGCGGCACGTTTTGTCACTACGACACGTTTTGTCACTAAGGTGACGTTGCAGAGAAGACATGGGTAAAGAGCCACAAGGTGACAAAACGTGTCAAATTTGATGCGCTGCCTGCACGTTTTGTCACTCCGGCACGTTTTGTAAGCTACATAGTGACAAAACATCCCGAAAGGTCCACTCGCTGCACGTTTTGTCACCCCTTCGCCAGCAACACTATAATTGGTCTTTCCCGTGTGTGTGTGTGTGTGTGTGTGTGTGTGTGTGTGTGTGTGTGTGTGTGTGTGTGTGTGTGTGTGTGTGTGTGTTGATGTGCATTTGTCCGTGGCAGCGCGCGCGCGTCCGCGAATGTGTTGTGGTGTATTGAGTTGTGTTTTATTATCCCCGCCTCAGTCTGTGCTAAACTGAAATTCTGCATTGCTTGGAGTAGACTACGAGGCTACTGCTGCCAGTAGCTCTATGAGCTGTGTGAAATATGAATATAGCTATAGAGACTGATTAAAAATGTGGTTTGATTGTGTGTTGTGGCTGTCCCGTAGGTATAGTATGAATCTTTGATTGAATGGCTGGTATTTGTTGATGAAATAGAAGGTAAGCAAGGACTGGCTTTGGATGTGATGCATCATTCTATGCAGCGTCTTGCACATTTTGTACCAGAATATGTGCCTAACATGTTTTCTTCTCGCTTTCTGCCACCCTTCCCCACCTTCTCTCTCTCTCTCTCTCTCTCTCTCTCTCTCTCTCTCTCTCTCTCTCTCTCTCACTCTCTCTCTCTTCACACACACACACACACACACACACACACACAATATCACATGTACTGATAACCAAGTGGAAAAAAAAGAAGAAGGTATAATGCCTGCACGATTTGTCACTCTCTCGTTGGTGGCAAAAATCGCCGCACCTTAGTAACAATACGTGTCGTAGTGAAAAAACGTGCCGCAACAAGTGAAACAGAAACTGACACGGCCATGGGTGGCAGATGCAACTGTGGCAGGCGAGCAAGATAAACAGAAAATGGTTGACAAGGAAGTTACGTGTAGATGCAAAAACCGCTCAAATGACAGTGTGAAGTAACAGTAGCAACAACGACGAGGTATAACGAGTTGAGAGAGAGAGAGAGAGAGAGAGAGAGAGAGAGAGAGAAGAGAGAGAGAGAGAGGAGAGAGAGAGAGAGAGAGAGAGAAACGGGTTACGATAAACACCATGGGTGATTATGGTCATCACATGG
>OY757546.1:13027669-13037669 GCA_963584105.1 Alviniconcha strummeri | reverse complement strand
ACCGCCCATCTTAATGCAGGAGTCATTCTGGTGGTGACAGTGTAACGATAGGTATAATAGTCTCCCTCTTCCCCCACCTCCATACCCCCTTACCCCCATTCTCCCCGTTCCTAATAAGCCTCACGGTTTCTGTGGATGTTAAGCACCATGTTTACTTACTTACTATAATTTAAACACATAAAAGATTTAAAAGAACGCTACTTATTCGGAAAAGACCCAAACCAGCAAATTTTCGGGGTAATCCCATTTGTGAAACCACAAAACTCTGACGTCATTTAAACAATAGCTAAACGATCAAAAACGACGAGAATTTTATATATATATATATTGGTCGAGCTATGTTTTTTCCTATCCAGTCAATCCACTTGACAGAAAAACAACATAGCTCAACCAACTACAGATAGGCTAAAAAATTTTTTTGATCTTTTCACTTTATTTTTCATAGTTTTTCATCGTTTAGCTGTTGTTTAAGTGTCGTTTTGTAGCTTGCTGGTTTTGTCTTTTCATAATAGCATTCTTTTAGTCCCCATACTTCGGAACCATAAGTCAGAATAAGCTGTATCTGGCAATCAAACATTTTAAAGAAGAATTCTGGGGAATGCTCACCAATGGACCGTAAAAGTCTCATAATTGCTAGCATTCCCTTTCTGGCTCGACCTGCAAAGTCGTTTAGAGTAGGTGAGAACGTGAGCCTTGTGGTAAAGTAGACCCCCAGGTACTTGTACATGTTTACAACTTCAAGTTTCTCGTTACCAAAGTACCACTTTTCATTCAGAGCAAGATGACCCCCATTCCTGAAAACAACTATATTAGACTTATCCAGATTTACAATCAAATCGAGACTCTTGGCAGTGTTAAACAGAACATTCAGCTGAGTTTGAAGACCAAAGACACTATCAGACAACAAAACGACGTCGTCAGCAAATAACAAAATCAGCAATTCAATCAAATCAGGAGCTAACTGGATGCCATGCTTGCCACTTTCAATGATGTCCTTCGTCAATTCGTTAATAAACAACGAAAAAAGAACCGGTGAACACACTTCACCCTGCTTCAAACCACGAGGACATAAGAATACATCGGTTAACTCCCCCCTAGCACAAACTCGAGCCTTGACAATGGCATACATACTTTGTAGTGCAATCGCGATTTTGCCTCTAAGGCCGTTTTTGTGCAGTACAGTCCACAGTTTTGTTCTGCATATCGTGTCAAAAGCTTTACGAAAATCAATAAAAGCCACAAACAGTTTTCTGTGCCTGAGTAGCTGTTTCTGGATTAACGCTAACAGAGTAAAAATATGGTCAAAAGTACTACGTTCTTGCCTAAAACCAGCCTGTTCTTCTCCAATTATTTTATTATCATCTATCCACCTGGTAATCCGCTTATTCAACACAAAACTATACAGTTTACTGCATATGTTGAGCAAGGATATACCCCTGTAATTATCCGGTACGTTTATATACCCTTTCTTATGTAACGGATGTAAGATTGCCAACAACCATTCGTCAGGAAATAAACCATGATCAAAGATGAAGTTGAAGAACTTAACTAGAAATGGCAAAATGTGTACTGTGCTATTCTTATAAAACTCTCCGATAGGTCCATCAGGACCAGCTGCTTTTTGATCTTTTAATGCCCTCATTGCCGTTTTGATTTCATCTACGGTGATAGGCTGATTCAAGGTCCACAGTTCATTTCGTTATCAGCAAATGCCGCATCCCCTAAGTCTTCAGCAATTGGTTCAGATTCACTCGGTGGAGAATTAAATATGCTACTAAAATAATTATACCATTCTTCACTTGTTATAGCAGAATGTCCGCCAGACTTAGGGCGCACCGAACGAACAGTGTCCCAAAACTTCTTGGGGACTTTTATGTGAGCCTGCAAAGAATGAAGAATATTATTTTTGTGGGACTTTTTCTTCTGTCTCAAAAGTTCTTTGTATTCTCTTCTTTTTGTGTGAATAACTAAGCCTGTCTTTGTCACAATTAGACTTACAAAACCTCCGCAATCGCTGTCTAAGAATGTTTCTACTTTCCCTGCATTCTAGGTCAAACCAAGTTTTTCTTTTTTCACTCCCAATAAATATTGTTTTCTTCATACAGTCGCCAGCATATACAAAACATTCATTAAATTTGGAAAGAGCTTGGTTGATACCACAATCTATCAGTGACTCAGATTCATCCAGTAGGGCCTGTACGTGATTAGTTTGCATCATATTGGCAAAATTGACACTTTTTTTCTTCATCCCATTTGTATTTCACTACTGAAAAAGCTTTAGGTACTGTTCCTTTTACAGTAACATAATTATTAACAGTGACAATTGACATTTCTACTGCTAAATGTTTTGATTCTACCATAGGAATAACATTAAAACGCCTGCACTTTGAAAGCATGCTTGCTGATATAATAAAATAATCGACCAAACTACATCCTGTTTGCGAAATATACGTGAAATCTCCTGAAAAATTCAAGGATTGCAGTCCATTCAAAATCGACATCCCAAATTCTTCACAAATGCCAATCAAATAACGACCAAACGAATTTACAGTGTTGTCTTTGGATGTTCTTCTGGTGTCATTATCAGCTGGCGTTCTACTTCCCGAATGGTTGTCAGAGTTC
This sequence comes from Alviniconcha strummeri, assembly GCA_963584105.1. Classification (NCBI taxonomy): domain Eukaryota; kingdom Metazoa; phylum Mollusca; class Gastropoda; family Provannidae; genus Alviniconcha; species Alviniconcha strummeri. Next base: position 13,035,047 of record OY757546.1, on the reverse strand, counting down.
ATGTCGTAAATGTGATCGATTGGATCAACATCTCTAGCATTCATAGATGCAGTTCGTGCGTTAAGATCACCACAAATAATAAATGGGATGTCGCCACACACCCTTATCAAGTCTAGCAGACAGTCTTCTAATAAAGAGACTCCATTGTAAATGTCAGTTTCTTCATAATACGGCGACTTCTCAGGTGGCAAATAAGCCCCAACTAGCAAACAGTCTGTTGCAGTTCCAAGTAGTCTATGTGACAGCCGCAGTGTTATAATGTTGTCAGTTTCAACATCTATTCGCTCAACATACTCACATAACTCTTTTCTAACCAACAGGAAACCGCCTCCAGAAAGGCGACCATGTATACTGTAAGAAACTTTCACACCAGGCGAAACAAAGGGTTTCTGAGATGGGAACATCGAGTCCGGAACTGTCTCGGTAAATGTTTCTACCAGAAGAACAAAATCATACTTGACCACAAAAGACGCTAGATCTAGCTCGTTGCAGACACTCCATAAACCTTCGATATTGAAAGTAACGAATGATATAGCTTGATCAGTGTTTATCGTCTTTTGTAAACATGCAGTGTTAACATGATCACTGCTACCATTAAAAGAAAAAGATGTTTCTACCTACAGCCTAGCGACTAGGTCTCTAGGGCTTCGGCCTGACCATTATTTTCTGCGATGGGTGTCTCTGTCGTTGTTGCCGGCTGACTCACCAACCGGCGAAGAGTCACGTGCTCCGGCGGACCCCGAGCCGGTGTGATGCCAGGCACTGGGCAGTCTGCCCTGTCGGGAGGAGGAGGAGATAGAGCTGTGGGATCGGTTCCTGGTCAACATCGGCGAGGAGAGTGACTGGTATCTCGGGTTCCCTCTGGCCTGCAGGTCTGCACTACTGGGTCTTCCTCTGCCCCTCCCGCCACTGCCCCCACTTCTGCTGACGGTGTTCGGCTCCGTGGTGCCAGTGGGGGTGCCTCTACCAAAGCCACGTGGCCTTGGTGAGTGATCCATGCTAACGGCCGGGCTGGCAGATGGTCCTGAAACGGGAGGCTCTGCCCCGTCCCCCACTGAAGAGCTCCGGTGGGCAGGCACCTCACACTCCTCATCTGAAGGCTGGTCATCAGCGGGGTCTTCCTCCAAGGCGGCGTCCTCCATCTGCTCGGTCCAGCTGTCCAGCGGCGGACTGGTTCCGTCACGGGTTCCTGGGGGCGCTGCTGCTGCCTCTGCATAGGACGCTGCTCTGCTGTTCCGGCGGGACTGGACTGCATGGGGGGAGAGAGGGGAGGGGGGGGGCATGTTTGGTGGGGTTCTGGTCGTGGGTACTGCGGCTGTTGAAGCGGTTGGGGTATGGACGAGATTCCTGCACTACCAGCTTCCCCTTTGCCCCACACACTTAAAACACACTTAAGTATGCATGCTTTCCTTGGTTCCTGAGCTGTGACAAAGTGTCCCTTTGTTGTTTTGTCAGATCAGCTCCAACGCGTAGACCATCACTGTCTCGCATCAGGTTCCTTCCCTCTTTGTCCCTCATAATGATGATGGCGTCCCTCCACCTCTGGAACTTGATGATCACTGGGCGTGGTCTATCAGACTTCCTGGAAAGGGGCCCCAAGCGGTGAGCTCTTTCGACGTCCGTCTCGTTCCAGTCTTTCTGTGGAAAATGTCGACGCAGAGTTTTGATCACTCGTGCAGTACACCTGTCAAACGATTCCCCAGCCTCTTCTTTCATTCCGTACAGCAGCACGTTCGATCGTCGTGAATATCGTTCCTGTCTTTCAACTTCTTCTTCCAGTTTTCTCAAACGAGAAGACATGCTGTTTTGCTCGTTTCCTATGGAGTCCAGCTGCTCGTTGTTCTGTCTAACGGCTGACTGCAGAGCTGACACACTGTCTTTCAGAAGCGAAAACTACAGCTGTATCTGTTCATTGTTTGCACTAATACTCTCTTCAAGTTTCTGGAAATTTCGTTCAAGCTGTTTATTGTGGGACTGGGTCGTATTCATCATGTCAATCAGTTGATTGAGTTTTCCTTCCAGGCGTTCTGCTTGACTGTCGACCTTGGTTTCCAGGCACTTGACAGAGTCTTCAATCCGTGTAGGACCGGGGTGGGGTTCAATGTCGCCGCACAGCAACAGCAGAAATCTGAGGTTGGGTGGAGGGTGAGAGACAAGCGGGCCAGTTTGCTGCAGAGTCATTGTTGAGAAAGCCGAAACACCACTGTCCAGTAAAAGGTCAGTCTGCATGGCATCAAACAGCCGATTCGCGTTCGGAATTAGAAGGAAACTGTCATGCATACTGTGCTTTGCAGTGTAAACCTCCCCACACAACGCCATGTGAACACAAAACGGCGCACTGAAGAGAAGCGTTGTTGACAGTACAAGCCAAGCGAAAAACACCGCTATGTCCGTGCCACTGCACACTTCACCTGTGAACACTTCGCTGTCATGAACTTTGCGTGCCGTTTTGACCACTTTTTTCAAAAGCAATGTCACAAAAATCGATGCAAATTGACCCACCTCACAACGGTAGGCCTCAATGCCAACTGTCATGTTGAATCACACTCCTGTAGCAATTAAAATCACTAATTTTCAATCAAAATGAACAGAGAGAAAATTTCCGTGTCTGTCCTCGTCCGTGAACTCGAATTCACCCCACAGAGAGAGAGAGAGAGAGAGAGAGAGAGAGAGAGAGAGAGAGAGAGAGAGAGAGAGAGAGAGAGAGAGACACACACACACACACACACACACACACACACACACACACACACACACACACACACACACACACACACACACACACACACACACACGTTGATACCCAGTCCCGTTAAGGCTCCAGCACCAATCGCGTCCTGAAAAGCTGAGAGGACCCTGGTCATCACTTTAAAGAGTTCCACAGGCCCTTAGTTGGCTGCCAGTCCACTTGACACTTTCCCATGAAGTGGACTTTGCTGTGACAGATGGGCTGTTCACTCGAGGTGACGTCACCTCATCGTAATTAGACCCTTGCCCGCTCTTTGGTTGAGAGCCGATGTGTGGCCTGGCGAAGCGACTTCGATTACCTACACTGAACGTATCCACCAGACAGATGCCGAGACAAAAGTGGCTGACTTCGCGCTGAGAGTAAAATTAAAACGTCAGCTCCCGTGTCACTACGCGCTAATTTTAGACGGGGCTATCCCATCAGGGCATGCGCACTGACAAGCTTTGTAAATTTCCTTGCGACGTAGTTCCCACGTGTAATTATCGGTAAGCATGCGTGGCAGGCCCAGATTCTGGATGTGATTCGTTATGTTTTACTTCTGCAACATCCAAGCGATCTCGAAGATGTCACTAGTCGTGAAAACACTAACCTGTTGACAGTAAAAACAGGCAGTATAGCCCCGCGCGAAATCGCTAGCCTATAAAGTCTTGGGTGCCCTGGCCCAAGGTTCGGCTCGGACTTTGGCTATGAATAGCATGAAACCAATGCTGTGCAATAACAAACAAACAAACAGCCAGTGCCCCACTCCCCCCCACCCCACCCCTATCCCCCTAACCCTAGCCAACCCACCACGTGAACGTTCCTACCTAGCTCACGCAACTGCCGGACGAGTTCAGTGATCCACTTGACAGTGATGCACTTGACCCATCGCTGGCCCCCAAACTCTCTTTGTGCGCCGAAAGCACACCGACAGCTTCAGAGGTTACAGTTTGTTTACAAGTAGCATGCAACAGCGGCACCCAAGACCCAGTTTTATAAACTGCTCTTATCACCCACTTACTGTCGTTTTGACAGGCGCGTGGTTACTCCACTGACAAAGGGGGCCTCAGACCCGTTACCCTGCTTTTACTAGTTTCCGGGAGAGGGAACCAGAGAGAGATGATGATGAGTTGATGCTTAATGTCCTCAGATGTCATTTGACATATTAGGGACAAGTTGTGACCAATGCCGAAGCACGGTTCAATAAAAGCCACATACGTAAGGTGTATGCGTGTTTAGCTGTAGCCTGCCATCTGCACTTTTGGCAGAATGACCGGGATTTTTTACGTGCTACTGTGGTAACACGGGGGTGGAACGGATACCGAAATAAGAGTCAGCACAGAAAGTCGACCCTGGAGAAGAAAATTCTCCCGCCGTTCCAGCAGGATTCGAACCCGCGACCTTTCAATCACGAGTCCGGCGCTCTAACCACTGAGCTATCCCCGCCCCACCACAGAGAGAGAAAGAGAGAGCCGGTTAAGGCATAGCAGAAGGGCCGCGGCTCGATTTCGCTTCAGCTCTCCTTTTTCTTCAAAAAGGCTGTGGTTTGTGGACACTGTCTTGTAACTTTGTCCTCACAATTAATAAAACATTAAACTGGCTCTCATTGCTGCCCATCTAATGCAGGAATCATTCTGGTGGTGACAGTGTAGCGACAGGTATATATATAGATATACTCTTCCCCCACCACATAACATCCCCTCCCCTTCTCCCCGTCCCTACTATAGGCCTTAGGGTTTCTGTTGACGTTAAGCATCATGTTTACTTTACAAAGAGAGAGAGAGAGGGGGGGGGGGGGAGAGGGAGAGAGATAATAGATGTAAACAACTGATTTTGTGGTGCTATAACTAATGCTAGGCCTGAACGGTTAGGTCAGAGCTAAGGAGCTGTGTGAAAGTCGAGGTGGCCGTCCTGGGCTTCCCTGTCCCTAATAAGCTGTGTGTGTGTGTGTGTGTGTGTGTGTGTGTGTGTGTGTGTGTGTGTGTGTGTGTGTGTGTGTGTGTGTGTGTGTGCGTGCGCGTGTGTGTGCGTACGTGCGTGAGTGAGTGTATGCGCTTAAAATAGTATCTGCGCTTTATAAACACGTTTTTTGTTTGTTTGTTTTTTCGTAGTAGTAGTAGTAGCCGGAGGAGGAGGAGTATTATCATCACTATTATTGTTATTATTATTATTAAACTAGGTCTGGTGTTACAATGCACATCAGCACAGTGGTAAATTAGGTCGGGTGTACTAATGCTCAATAGGACAGCGGTAAAGTAGGTCGGGTGTACCGATGCACATCAGCACAGCGGTAAACTAGGTCGGGTACATTTTAGAAAAGGTCTGGGGTAACAAGGTACAACGGCACAGGGTCAGTACACTAGGTCTGGTGTGATAATGCACAACACGGCGGCAGTAAACTAGGTCTGGTGTGATAATGCACAACACGGCGGCAGTAAACTAGGTCTGGTGTGATAATGCACAACACGGCGGCAGTAAACTAGGTCTGGTGTGATAATGCACAACACGGCGGCAGTAAACTAGGTCTGGTGTGATAATGCACAACACGGCGGCAGTAAACTAGGTCTGGTGTGATAATGCACAACACGGCGGCAGTAAACTAGGTCTGGTGTAATAATGCACAACACGGCGGCAGTAAACTAGGTCTGGTGTAATAATGCACAACACGGCGGCAGTAAACTAGGTCGGGTACAGCAATGCACAACACGGCGGCAGTAAACTAGGTCGGGTACAGCAATGCACAACACGGCGGCAGTAAACTAGGTCGGGTACAGCAATGCACAACACGGCGGCAGTAAACTAGGTCGGGTACAGCAATGCACAACACGGCGGCAGTAAACTAGGTCGGGTACAGCAATGCACAACACGGCGGCAGTAAACTAGGTCGGGTACAGCAATGCCCAACGGGGGAAAGGTAACCCTCGTGTACCCACACACACTTCTCGCTAAATGGAGGTGTCATGCTGCTTAATACAATCTCAAACTACACCGCACAGTTTCGGTAATGTTAACTACCAACCGGATCTGATGAAATGCAACCTAGCTTCCTTCAAGTCACAGCTCAAGATGACTCACCTTTTCTCCGTCTCTTGCACCTAACAATTCCAACCGTCTCCAGCATGCCTCTCTCTCTCTGTTTTGTGTGTGTGTGTCAAACTCCAAACAGTGGTTTACGACATACTTCCTTCAGGAGGCAGGTGCCGGAAAGCGGTGTTCGGAGTGTGTGTGTGTGTGTGTGTGTGTGTGTGTGTGTGTGTGTGTGTGTGTGTGTGTGTGTGTGTGTGTGTATGTGTATGTGTGTGCGCGCGCGCGCGCGTGTGTGTATGTGTCTACATTGGGAGGGGGGCGATGTTTAATGATGAATTTGTGTAAATTAATCCGCAGGCTTCTCTGTAGACTGGTTCCTGTTCACATACAGATCCTGTAGTGACTGCTGCGCATGCAGAGTACAGTGTCAAAACCGATCGAAACTGAACTGCTTGTTCCTGGAACCTAATCCAACCGGAGCGTTTTCATTCCACGCCAGCTAGCTTCCTTCAAGTCACAGCTCAAGATGACTCACCTTTTCTCTGTCTCTTGCACCTAACACTTCCAACTATTTCCAGCCTGTTTCAAGTAAAACTCTCTCTCTCTCTCTCTCTCTCTCTCTCTCTCTCTCTCTCTCTCTCTCTCTCTCTCTCTCTCACACACACACACACACTCACACACACACACACACACACACACACACACACACACACACACACACACACACACACACACACACACACACACACACACACACACACACACACACACACACACACACACACACACACACACACACACGCAGAATAGGCAGAGCGAAACACTAGCACAGAGTCAGAGAGCGACACAGAAAGTCAGTGAGAGACACGCACAGACTTTGAGAGACACTTGCAGAGTCACAGATACATACAGAATCAGGGAGACACGCACAGAGTTAGAGAGCAGAGACACACAGAGCTAGAGAGACACGCACAGAGACACATACAGCGTTAGAGAGACACACAGTCACAAAGACACATACAGAGTCAGGGAGACACACACACAGAGTTAGAGAGACACGCACAGAGTTACAGAGACTCATACAGAGTCACGGAGACACACACAGTCAGAGTACATACAGAGTTAGAGAGACACACACAAAGTCACAGAGACACATACAGAGTTAGGGAGACGCAGACATAGTCACAGAGACACATACAGTCATAGAGACACACACAGAGTTAGAGAAACACACACAATTGTTAAGACGCATTGATTCGGAGAAACACACACAGCCAGAGAAACACAGAGTTAGAGAGACACATACAGAGTTAGAAAGACAGAAACAAGGTCAGAGAGACACACACAGTCAGAGAGACACGCACAGTCAGGGAGACGCACAAAGTTTGAGAGACACTTACAGACGGACAAAACAGGCAATTTAAGGACAGAGAAACAGCTAGACAAGACCGGAAAAGAGGGACAGACAGGGACAGAGAAAGGCGGACAGGCAGGCAAGACAGACAGACAGGAACATAGAGAGACAGATAGACCGGACAGGTGGTCAGACAGGTAAGGAGAGTGACAAAGGGGAATCTTTTATTGTCCAATGAGGTGTGGGCAGCAGGACGCAGTCACTTCTCC
>OY757546.1:13015169-13025169 GCA_963584105.1 Alviniconcha strummeri | reverse complement strand
AGTATTCGGCACGTACAAAACATGATCCGAAATTAAGCCAGATTTCTTGAATTTGCATGTGTCATGGGGAGCGGGGATAGCTCAATGGTTAGAGCGCCGGACTCGTGATTGAAAGGTCCACGGGTTCGAATCCCTGCTGGAGCGGCGGGAGAATTTCCTTCTTCATGGTCAACTTTCTGTGCTGACTCTTATTTCAGTATCCGTTCCACCTCCGTGCTACCACAGTAGCACGTAAAAGATCATGGCCATTCTGCCAAAAGTGGAGGTGTCCAGGTTACAGCTAAACACGCATGCGCCATACGTACTTGTGGCTTTGCATCAAATGACATGGTGCATGGTTTAATGGTGTATACAGAACGCGCCGAGACGGCAGCAGATTCATGTGGCACCAGCCACGCCAGCGCTGTAAGTATATACACCACTTAGGTGGATATTAAAAAACAAAAACAAAACAAAACAAAACGCGCTACTAAAAGCTATTCACATGCGAGTGCTGTGAGTGTGCTCGAGAGCGGAGAACAGCTCTATATAAAAGCGATCATCAGTGTTTCTTTCAAAGTAATTAGTGAACTAAGAGACAAGGCGTGGAAGCGTGTCCTTCACAGGCCATGCATCGGTTGTCGATTCCTCTGTCGTAATAGTAAACATTTAATTAAATATGAAAATCCCACAAGCATAAAAATAATGTAATTACACGAGTAAATACATAGGCTATTCAGCAAGAATAACTGCCAGTGACGGAGGGAGAGATCGAATCGTCTACTCCAGCCTAAAACACTTCTTTCGAAGAAAAATAATTGTGAATGAAACCGCACGGCAAATAATATCATTATGTAGACTACAGCTACACTAGTACTATACAAGAACTCAAAGGTAAACAAGGTGTTGGTAAACGATAATTATAGTAAAGTACATGCAAACAAGCAAATAATCCCAACAAGGTGTTGGTAAAGAAAATACTAAAGGACACACGAACAAGCAAGTAATCCAAACAAACTTGGTAAAAACAAATAGTAAAAACAAGCAAATAATCTAAACAAGCTGTTGGTAAATTAAAAAATTAAAAAAGTAACAGACATGTGAACAAGTAAACAATCCAAACTGTTTGTATAAAAAAATATTTTAGTAAAAGACATGTAAATAAGCAAATAATCCAAACAAGGTGTCGGTAAAAAAAAGAAAGAAAAAAGTAAAGGAACGTGAACAAGTAAATAATCCAAATAAGGTACGGATAAAAAAATTAAAAAAAGCAACAACAACAAAAGAAAAACTGCGTGCGTACGTGCGTGTGTGTGCGTTTGTGTCCGTGCGTTTGTCTCTGTCTGTTTGTCTGTGTGTTTGTTTGTTTGTATACATATAAAATAAAAGCATAATTCATAAACATAAATATAAAATATTTGAAAATTTGCAACAAGCACAAAGTAGGATACAAGGATTTTAAGATTTAAAAAAAGAAGAAGAAGATTTGTTTTCTTCTGTTTACTATGATAAAAATGAATGGACAGAAAAGAAGGAAAGAAAAACCAAAACCTTACACATATATTTGCTATTACACAAATAACATTCATAATGGATTGTATTTGCGGCAGGCAGAATTCAAATAAATTGTCTCCCTTGAATAACGATTACTGATAATACAAGGAACCAAGGATATTTAATCGCCAATGACATTTAAATGTTCAGAGGAATTTGTCATGGTGTTCCATTCATACAGTGCATTAACAAATATACAATTAGCCATGTATAAAAAAATATATAAAAAGATGAGAATGCATGTGTCAACTCTTTACACAGACCAGATAGCTAAATCTCGTATCAGCAATCAAAATTCAAAACACTTTATACGCCTGAATAACAGAATTTGTAAATATGTGCCAAAGTAGCGAAACCTCGTATCAGCAATCAAAATTCAAAACACTTTATACGACTGAACAACATAATTTGTAAATATGTGCCAAAATAAAAAATTGCCTCACAATGTAATGTCTTCGACTTTCACTTTCACAGAACGTGCCCGCAACTCTTGGAAAAGAAAAGAGGATACAACACATGCGAAAGTATGTCTCTATCTACCAAGGTTGCACAATGTCCTATATGCCTGTCCCTTGCCACCTTTCCGAGATGTGTTCCGGTTGGATACCTGCTTTGCCTTTTTGTTTGTTTGTTAACAATTATCGTAGGGCTTTTTTACAGAGCGATACCCCAGAGAGACTGAAATCGGTTAAAAGTTGTTGATTTTAATTAGGGGGGTGGGGGTGGGGGAGGTTAGTGTGTGTGTGTGTGTGTGTGTGTGTGTGTGTGTGTGTGTGTGTGTGTGTGTGTGTGTGTGTTTTGTATAAACATGTATACTACATTTGCTCGATTTTCTTTTTAACTTCAATTCGTTTTGATTTTGGTGAAGACCTATATCCACAGAAAAGCACAGCTGTCGTTTTCTTACTCATGCAACAATATTTGATGACACTACAGCTTTCGGTTTGATTTTATTTGTTGTTTATTCTTTCTGGTAGCTTTGCAGTGAATGTCAAAAGTGCAAAAAGAGTCCACATCTAAAATAAATCGGTAGAACGCAGTATAGTCTGTCATGTGTATAACGCCTTGAAACACCTCTCTAAACAAACCCGATTAGCACAAGCCTGCATAAACTGCATTTCAGTACGAAAACAAACCCGATTAGCACAAGCCTGCATAAACTGCACTTCAGTACAAAAACAAACCCGATTAGCACAAGTCTGAATAAACTGCACTTCAGCACAAAGACAAACCCGATTAGCACAAGCCTGTATAAACTGCACTTCAGTAAAAAACAAACCCGATTAGCAAAAGTCTGCATAAACTGCACTTCAGTACAAAAACAAACCCAGTTAGCACAAGTCTGCATAAACTGCACTTCAGTACAAAAACAAACCCAGTTAGCACAAGTCTGCATAAACTGCACTTCAGTACAAAAACAAACCCGATTAGCACAAGTCTGCATAAACTGCATTTCAGTACGAAATCCATAATTATTACTGACACAGCTGGTAAGATCATTAGCAATGTGAATTTTACAAACCTAGACAATCCAGTTTTTAAACGAAACTCTGTGGCCTCTCTCTCTCTCTCTCTCTCTCTCTCTCTCTCTCTCTCTCTCTCTCTCTCTCTCTCTCTCTCACTCACACACGCATACACACACACACACACACACACACACACACACACACACACACACACACACACACACACACACACACACACACACACAACACACACACGCACGCACGCACATCAAAACACAGTCCTGGCTCTGCGGCACAGCATTACAGTCAGCAGTGGCAACTCATTCTTCATTCTAGATCTCCACTTCGACGTCGGGAACGTATCCGCTCCATTACTTTTTCCAAGCTCATGTCTTGCACTCGGCGCTCCTTTTTAGCGCTCGCTGTCTCGCTCTCCTGCTCATTGCTGGCCTCTCTGGGAATGGTCGATTCCACTTCCAGTTCCTTCTGCCTCTCAAGCGCCGATCTTGACGGCAGCAGCACAGACGCCGAAGCGCCATATAGATTTCTAGCAGCTAGCGCTCGAAATCTGTCAGCGACAGTTAACCGGCTCGCCGGGCGTGGTGGGCGTGGTAGATCCATGGTTTTTTCTCCGAGATGTAAATTAGCAAACGCGTCTTTCAGATGGCGAGTAGCTTGCTGGGCGTCACTTTCGGCAGATTGGCTCAGGTGTGGGGACACCTTTTCTCCAAAAAGCAGACTAGACCTGGCTCCCGCCATTCCTTCAAGCGGACCAGTCGACGTGACGGAGGAGGAGTTGTGTCGGCCCTCAGCCGTGGCGGAAGTCCGCAGACGGTGTGACGTTGCCAATGACGTCGCTTCACGGGGGGAGGACGTAGTCGTCTGACAGGTACTGCCAGGATGCTGCTGTCGTGGAAGTGTCGGGGATCGTCTTGGGAACGCCGAGATGCTGACGCCTGTCGCTCCCTTGGTAGTCTTTCCAACATCGCACAGGTCCTGCAACGGAAATAGAAATCAAATGACTGCAAGGCTCCTTAGGCTTTAAGCCAGAGCTGTGGGCTGGAACGTAACGCCTTTGAGGACGATCATCACTAACTACACAATTGTTTTAATTATTGCTAGTTAATATGGTTTACGGTTAACCCCATTTGCATCTACATCGACTGTAGGTTCCCCTGAAGTATAGTATAGCTGTGGAAATGCCTGGGGCAATGCAAATGAAACTGCTGCAGTTTTTCACGTCTTCAAGATTCTAGCGACTCGGGATGCGGGTTGAAAGGCCATGGGTTCGGATCCTATCAGAATTATGAGAGACGGTTCGATTCTGACAGGCTCCTACCTAGATCTGGCAAATCAATGAGCCAAACAAAAAGGTTGGAGCCATTTCGTATAATTATGTGTGTGGTGTGCCTGTTTGTGTGCATGTGCATATGTATGTGTGAATGTATGTGTCTGTGTGGGTATTTGTAGGGGGAGGGGTATGTGTGTGTATATGCGTGCGTGTGTGCGTGTGTGTGTGTGTGCATGTGTGCGTGAGTGCGTGTGTGTGCGTGTTTGTGTGTGAGTGGGTGTGTGAGTGGGTGAGTGAGTGAGTGCACGAGAAAAAGAGAGGGCGAGCGAGAAAGAGAGAGAGAGGGTGTGTGTGTGTGTGTGTGTGTGTGTGAGAGAGAGAGAGAGAGAGAGAGAGAGAGAGAGAGAGAGAGAGAGAGAGAGAGAGAGAGAGAGAGAGAGAGAGAGAGAGCTCAGAACCGATAAAGTATGAGACAGATTTCAGAACCGATAAGCAGAACTCAAAGCATTCACAGATAACAGAATCGTTAAAACATTACTTTTAAACAGATCCATACACTTGCAAATGTTGACCGGTCCTAACATGGACCCTCAAGTCGAAGAAGAATCGTGAAACACATTCTCACTTGGTCAGATGCGGCATCCAGAATGGCAGTAATCGGTTCAAAGTAACTCTCCGTATTGGATAACCTCTGTGCAAGAGTTAGCTTGCTCGAGTCGACGAAACGTCTGGTGGCCAGTCTCAGCTCACGAAGTCTTTGCGCTGTCAGGTGGGTCATCGGTTTGTACAGAAGCTTCTGGAGGACTTCAGCGTCCCTGGCGTCCCTGACAACAGATATAGCAAGGTCAACGTCTGGATTAAGCAAGAATATATTCCAAACAAAACAAAGACATACTGAATGGTTATGGGCTCATCAATAAGCTTGCTGCTTATCTAAACGTCTGTATCGGGTGTTATCAAACTGGCAAGCCTGGCGAAGGAAACAATACCATGTGAAACTGACTGCATCCATTACAAAACAAACTAAATTCTGGGATTGTTAAAATTCGTACTGACTGCTCACAGCAAGCATTCTCAGAAATCTGAGCACATGCCTTAAAACCATCAGCAGTTAATAACGGAATCGTCTGCCGCAATGCGTATGAGGGTCATAGAAACTACAAACTAGCACGTGTTCAAAAGATCAAAACAAAAACTTTGAATTAACATCATCGTCCTGGTGCCCGTTTCATTTTAAATCATTTGTAAGCTGGCTGCGTTTATAGTTTTGTTTTGCAGCCAACACAGCTGGAATGTACAATTAGGATGATTTAAGGGACCCTTAAGGGACCCCAGTGCAGTGGTGTTTTTGGTTAGTGTGTGGGGTGCAGAGTCCCTGGAAAGCTTGCTATTCTACGAGTCTGGCAGGGCAGTCTGTATACAGATACCATGTTTTTGTTTCTGTATGTTTGGGGAGGGGAACGCTGGGAGGTTACACTGAGATAATTGTTATGTACACTCGAGAACAAATAACAACAAATCACCTTTTAGTGGGGTTTTCATTTTGATTATTCATCAAAATGGATAGGCCCAGATTGTCTCCCTTTGAATTGGCATCTATGGTATTGTAACGTTCCCCAGTTGAACACTCTGTAGGTTACCCCGTACTTGCTACTGGTCATTGACAAATGCATTCCGTAGGGTAGGAGGGTGCGTGCATGACGTTTATATATATATATATCCCTGGCACATGGGCAGCGCCTTGGGGAGATTTATAAATATGCATAATTATAAGTAAAGAGGCGTTGAAACAGAAAGCGCTAGACGATCTTCCTTGAAAGGACCAGAGAGGACCATCGTCAGTTAGACGAATATTGGAACCATTTCAAAGGCAAAACTGGGGAAACTTCTTAGAGAGACGGGGTGGAGCGCATATGGGCTTGTCCGAGCGCATAGATACCATCTTGAACTGAACTGAACTATAACGAAATCACAAATATTCACTTTTTGGTTACAAACGTGGAAACCCGTTGTAAAACTCCACTTGTCTTCTCGAAGACTCTGGCCAGTTTGATCTGATTGGTCAGCGCAAAAGCCGTGTTGACGTCAATGTCGTCCTTCTTGAAGATCTGACCACGTGCGGCTTTGGAGGCGAAGCTTTTCTCCTGCTCAGCGTCATGTGTCAGTAGGGCGAGAGAGTCCAGCAGCTTCTGGCGTCGTCCTCTGGAGATGGTCGTTGTGGTTATCAGCTCCTGTTTGGCCTTCTGAAACCTGGTGCAGCAGATCAGCATTAGTAGCCAAGGCTGACTTTATCAAATTAATACGACACTGTATAGATCTGACTGGATCAAACGTATAAAAAGTTGAAAAGAACGCTATTTATTAGGACAAAACACAACATGCGAATTTCGGGGGTAATCCCCTTGATCAAACTGCAAAACGACACTTAAACAACAGCTAAACTGTGAAAAAATTAGATGTAGGACTCAGTCATAAATATGATCTTGTTTCAGAACGCTAGCAATCATTCTTGTTTTAGAGTTATTATTTATTTATTCATTTATTTTACTCTGACTGGCTTAGTGTGTTGGGGAAACATGCCAAGATACCACTTTCACAATAGTTTGTTTTGCGCATCTAAGCGTGTGTGTGTTTTTTTTTTACTTTCAGGCCTCTATATCGACCATAAAGTGTGTCTGTAACTTGCACAACCTGTAAGGTGGTCAGAGCTACTTTGAGAAAATTAAGGCTCCCTACGAGCAACGTTACCAAAGGAGTATTCCAATTTTCGTACAAAATAGCCTCAGTCACTTTACCAAATGAGTATTCTCATTTTCATCCGACTGGACCGGTATTCTAAGATTTATATCTTTTATGTTCCTACGAATAATTTGGGTTGGAATGAGGAGGTGCTGCAACCAGACTACATTCTGTTCCACGTACCTGTCGTGACGTTCTCTCAGCAGGCTGTGGTATCGCCAGCAGTCCGCCTCCAGGATCATCTTGTTGCACGTGGCAACGGGGCAAGTCAGAGAGCCCCCCGGTGGAAGATTCTGACACTTCTTCGTGACGTAGACATCCAGGACGACGACGTTGAAGATGTGTCCGCAGCGCGGCAGCTTGATCAGTTTCGTGTCCTCCCCCACAGTCACACTCTCCTCTTCCGTCAGCACGCCATCGATCGACATGGGGACAAAGTTCTTCCTGTCGCACGTGAAGCAAAAACACTCCTCGCTGCACAGGCCGGAGCAGGCGTGACCTTGACCTTCCGGTGGGTCCTGGGGGCAGCACTTGAGTTTCTTGCCGCAGGGATGGGCGCAGGGCGGGCAGGGCTGGTGGCAGAGGGCGTCGCACTCCCGGTGCCGGCAGCTCTTCCAGGGACACGCCTCCTTGCACGGCGGGCAGGGCGATCCGCACGGCTGCTTGCAGTTGCTATGGCGACAGGACGTGCCGCACGACTTCTGGCACGGCAGACAGTCCGTTCCGCAGGGCAGGGCACACTTGTGACCGCAGCCTGGCAGCGCGCGACCGCAACTCTCCTTGCATGTGACGTGCACGCGTCCCGACCAGCACGTGCCGCACGTGCCTTTGCACACGTGACCGCAGTCGAGAGTGACGCCGCATGGACGATTACAAGGCCACTCCCCTAGCTGGACTTTGCAAACAGTCTTGACAAAGTGACCACAGGGCCACAACTTTTCTACCTGGGGACAAATTGGACAACGCTCAGCTAGGTGATTGCAAAAATACGTTTATTAATCCTTCCGCGGAAATTATGGGTCAGAGCAGATAAAAATACACAACAGGTTAGTCGGTTAGTTAGTAATCTGATTTTAACATCATGTCAGTTTTACCGGGTCACCCCAGGCCGATCAAACTTTGCCATAAGCAATTGCACATTTAAAAACTCTTATCAGTGTTAGAAGGAAACCCCTTTTCAAGTGAAATCCACAAAATACAAATATATAAAACAAAACATACATATACACAAACACCAAACACACAATTTCGAAACTTTAGTCCCTTCCATTTAATATTGCCATTATTACAAATTACAGACAGGACATGACAGTATTGTCGACCATTCATCAATGAATTTAATTTATCAATGCTGAAAAGGGGACAAATTTTCAAAAATCTGAAAAGGGGACCAAAAAAAAAAAAAAAAAAAAAAAAAAAATAGAAAGAAAGAAAAAAAGCACCGTTTTTCAGGGTAAAACCCCGTCTTGCAGGTAATGAACAGGCACACAACACTAACAAACGCAGTGAACAGGCACATAACATTAACAAACGCAATGAGCATGCAGACACATAACACTAACAAATGCAATGGACAGACACACAACGCTAACAACTTAGTGAACAGACAGACACAAACTAGTAAAACGCAATGAATAGACACACAACGCTAACAAACGCAGTGAACAGACAGACACACAATACTAAAACGCATTGAACAGACACACAACGTTAACAAACGCAGTGAACAGACACAACGTTAAAAAACGCAGTGAACAGACAGACACACAGCACTAGCAAACGCAATGAACAGACGCACAACGCTGACAAACGCAGTGAACAGACATACAACACTAACAAAAGCAGTGAACACGCAGGTACATAACATTAACAAACGCAGTGAACACACAACGCTAACAAACGCAATGAACAGACAACGCTAACAAAGCAGCGAACAGACACACAACGCTAACAAACGCAGTGTACAGACATACAACACTAACACACGACGATAGAAATTACATTTTAGCTACTAGGCTTTCAGTTGCTGAATCAGTATCAATCAATAATTATATGGAAGCGCCAGTTTTCCCACAAAGCCATTTGCCCGATGACTGGTGTAACAGCTAGCAAAGCCATTTATCTGATAACTGGTGTAGCAGATAGCAAAGCCATTTGCCCGATAACTGGTGTAGCAGATAGCAACGCCATCTACCTGATAGCTGATATAGCAGATAGCAAAGCCATTTGCCTGATAACTGGTGTAGCAGCTAGCAAAGCCATTTACCTGATAACTGGTGTAACAGCTAGCAAAGCCATTTACCTGATAACTGGTGTAGCAGATAGCAAAGCCATTTGCCTGATAACTGGTGTAGCAGCTAGCAAACCTAAAATAATGCTTTCAGTGATGTGACCATTACAAATGCCCAACAAAGTTAATTTCAGTTGTTCACGTTCTCTGAACACATAGCTCGACTCCTCACCTTCCTCTCATTTTGACACGGTAACTGATTTACTGCATACTGCGCACCGACGACACCGTCTCAGGTGGTCAGAAACTGACCCCGCTCCCTCAAAATTAAACCAACCGACAACAGCAAACAAGTAATACACCAGAAAACACAACAACAAAATCAACAAACAGAACAACAGAAACATAGGATCAGCAAAGGGAGTTAATCGGCGCTCGAAAGAAGTCACATGAACACAAACCAGGCTCGCATTTAGTAACCCTCACCTGGCAAGGTACACGAATTCTATCAAAGCTATATATCTGCAGAGGTCATCCTCCAGAAGTACAGCACAAACTTAAATACACCAACAAGGATCAAGAACACCGAAAGGATGAAGAGATTGAAGGACACACCTCCTCTGTGCAGACGACACTGTGGCTTTTGTTCGTGCGACAATCCCCGCAACTCCCGCTGCACTGGTGGCCACAGGGTAGCTTCCCTTCGCAGCGCTCCTGGCACTTCCAGGTGTGGGGGTCTTT
>OY757546.1:12968158-13009969 GCA_963584105.1 Alviniconcha strummeri | reverse complement strand
CCATGGGCAGGGCGTCCTTCATCTCCTGCAGGCCTTCCAGTACGTGTCGGTACGCCTCAAAGTACGCCGTCGTTTCCGCCATCGTGAAGGTCTCTCCCGAGGACATACCCATGATGTCGTCCAAGCCGTTTTCAAAGTGGACCTGAATGATGCCCTGGAGATGTAGGACACGGAAAAGGCATCAGAGACAGATCGTATATAATAATTAAGCTGGTGTTCGCTGGACCCTGCTTGAACTTTCTAGCTCCGGATGGGACCCTTACACCAAGACGTTCACACACACACACACACACACACACACACACACACACACACACACACACGCACGCACACACGCACGCACGCACGCACGCACGCACGCACGCACGCACGCACGCATGCACGCACGTACGCGCGCGCGCGCACACACACACACTAACACACACACACACACACACACATACACACATATATATCAAGCTCTGCGACTATATTTCTAGTATGCTTTGGTTCATTGTTTTGTGGGTATGTGAAAACTGTTTCAGCTGTGGTTATGTGGGGAAAAACCTGTTGTTAAAAATCTACCAAATTTACCTGACGACTGACAGTTAAGGCTGCTGAGGCAGTCTTTAAAAATTTTTTTTTTAAAGGATGAATAAAGTATTGTATGCTGATTTTTTTTTAAAATAATCAAGTCCTATATGAAGGCCCAGCATTAGCAACAGCTTGAAGTATTATTGGCATATATAGTTTGGCTTTTGGCGTGGTGTCCGCTGGCAAAATGTCCTGCCGGTATACCATCCTTGATTTCCCACATAAAGTTGGTTGGCATACTGTGCAGTTACTAAATGTCATGATTATAGCTAAAATAAATGACCCCTCCTCCCCTCTCAAAAAAGAAAAAAAGATCACTGATAAGATTGAATCAACACAGAGAACTGTCTGCGCGAATAGTCTGAAATCGCTACAAGAGCACTTCGAGTGCCAGCGCAATGATGAGCCAGTTGAACTGGCCCACCCTCCAACAGAGGCGAAGGTTGGCAAGACCCCCCGTGCTGTGGAAGATAAAGAGCAAACTGCATGGTCTGTACTGAAGCACTCCCTAGCGAACTACAGCCGCTCCCAGATCGTCAGCGCCGAGGCCACGACCAGAAATAACCACAGAGGTACGTGTGTGTGTGTGTGTGTGTGTGTGTGTGTGTGTGTGTGTGTGTGTGTGTGTGTGTGTGTGTGTGTGTGTGTGTGTGTGTGTGTGTGTGTGTGTGTGTACACGTTTTAGCGTAGTAATAATAATAATAACTTGGTACACTACTTTATAATTATGTACCTGTTTTAAATTATTGTAACGTCCCTATGTTTTATAACAGTTATTTTATGCGCCGTTTTACAAGTACTTGTTTTACATTAGTGTAATTTATTAAGTATGTATTATGAGATTGCTTGTATTATATATGTTAGTAAATGTAAATGGTATATATTATGTACATGTGTGTGAACAAGCGCGTTGCGCTCGCTCAACGGGGAATAGCGCTATAGAAAATGTATGTATTATCACCTTCCCCAGACCCGGTAAGGCAACAGCTGGTGCCACATAAAACTGCCACATAAAACTGCTGCCATCTCGGCGCAATATCTGTATACTATACAACCATGCACCATGTTACCTCATGCAAAGCCACATACGTAAAGTGCATGCGTATTTAGCTGTAACCTACCACCTGCACTTTTGGCAGAATGATCGGGGCCTTTTACGTGCTACTGCGGTAACACGGGGTGGATCGGATACCGAAATAAGAGACAGCACAGAAAGTTGACCATGGAGAAGAAAATTCTCCCACAGCTCCTGCAGAGATTCGAACCGGCGGCCTTTTGATCACGAGTCCGGCGCTCTAACCACTGAGCTATACCCGCTGCCCTTGTCAATCTCGCTAGCAGTTGTTCGCTCATTCCTCTGTAATATGTCAGTTAGTTCTTAAAGTTTAACGTCCTGTCGACTGCACCAGTAAGCCAACAGGAAGAACATAACCACCACCACCTCCGCCACCACCATCAACAACAGCAACAGCTACAACAACAACAACAGCAGGGTACCTTCTCCAAATCCTTGGTGTCGCGGTTTGTGACGATGGCGAAGAAGATCGTGTCAAAATCATCGGGAGTGAGGCAGACTAGAGATCCATGAAGAAGTCTCTTGGAGGACTGCCACCTCATCCTTTGAAGCTGCGGAGTCATGCCGAACTGCAGACGATGCTCCAGGCTGTCCTTGCAGATCATGCTGATGATGTGCACGTCGTGGTACAGCCTGCGAGAAGATAAAGGAGTCAAGAACAGCGAAGCAGCCTCCTCTGATGCCAGAACTCACACGACTAAAACATCCGTACGCCACTTCAGATCGTTTTTTGGTTTTGTTTGTGTTTTACTCTCCTTTTGAGTATGATCAGATAATTTTTGGTTGTGTTTGTGTTTTACTCACCTTCAATTTAAGTATGATCAGCTCGTTTTGGGTTGTGTTTTATTCACCTTTAAATATAATCATACCATTTTTGGTTGTGTTTGTGTTTTACTCAGCTTTAAAATATCATCAGATCATTTTCGGTTGTGTGTGTGTTTTACTCACCTTTAAATATGATCAGATCATTTTTACTTGTGTTTGTGTTTTATTTACCTTTTAAGTATGATCAGATAATTGTAGGTTGTGTTTTTGTTTTATTCACCTTTCAAGTATGACCGTATTCATTTTTGGTTGTGTTTGTGTTTTACTCACGTTTAAATATGATCAGATCATTTTTGGTTGTGTTTGTGTTTTACTCACCTTTAAATATGATCAGATCATTGTTGGTTGTTATTGCGTTTTATTCACCTTTAAATGTGATCAGCTCATTTTTGGTTGTGTTTCTGTTTTACTCACCTTTTAAGTATGATCAGATCAGTCTTGGTTCTGTTGGTGTTTTATTCACCTTTTAAGTATGAGCAGATTCTTTTTTTGGTTGTGTTTGTGTTTTACTCACCTTTTGAGTATGATCATATCATTTTTGGTTGTGTTTATGTTTTACTCACCTTTTAAGTATGATCAGATCATTTTTGGTTGTGTTTGTGTTTTACTCACCTTTTAAGTATGATCAGATCATTGTCGGTTATGTTTGTGTTTTACTCACCTTTAAGTATGATCAGATCTTTTTGGTTACTCACCTTTTAAGTATGATCAGATCAGTCTTGGTTCTGTTCGTGTTTTATTCACCTTTTAAGTCTGAGCAAATACCTTTTGCTTGTGTTTGTGTTTTACTCACCTTTTGAGTATGATCATATCATTTTTGGTTGTGTTTGTGCTTTATCACCTTTTTAAGTATGTTTTTAAAATCTGTACATATACCACGTACACATTTAACAAAATTATTAACGGACGAGAAACTATGTCTCGCCTTGATGTAACCGTACTGGTTGATTGGGCGTAAAACACCAAGTTATTTATTGCCACCCCCCCCCCCCACCCCACCCACCACCAACACCCCCACGCTGCTCCCTCTGTCTGGAATTCCCGTGACATTAGACACCTTTAGCCAACCGCTGCATTTAAAACCTTTCAGTCTAAGACATACTATTACCAGCAAACTCTCTATCCCACCGAACTTGTTCTGAAATTATACGAGTTCAGCTGACTAGTTTTTGGTGCGTTTGTGCTCGCGCGCGCGTGCGTGCGTGCATGCGAGTGCGTGCATTCTTCTTCATACACCGAATTAATGGATAAAATAGTAATTTCACCCTATATCATGTGAAAGGTAACATACTTCATTTATTCCCTGGACTGAGGTATGGGAGCCGCACACAAATATTACATTTCCTTGTGGATTTTCATGGGGCCTTTTCCATGTTTCATACGTATACAATTGCAAAACCACTAATTTTCATTTCTTACTCAATGATTTCTGTGTCTCTGTGTCGCCATTATAACCAGATGCTGTAAATTCGTTTGAAGTAGCTGAGGTGACTTTAAACTTCAACGAGGATCAAGTGTGACCAAATACATTTTGTCTGCTAAATAGTCATATTTTTTAAATTTTATTTTTTAAATCAACTTGCAGGACTTTTAGACTGCACCAGGTATGCCAAAATGAAATGACAGCGAGGCCTAAATATTTTGTGTGTGCAGAATCATCAAAGGTTTAGTTATTGTACTGTTAGCTGCCGTATGCTGTTTGGATCATCGTTGTGCGTCTCGTTGCACGGCGAGTGCTGTGAACTCATGTTGTGAAACTGAGAGCCTCTCCCTCCCTCCCAACTTTCAAAGCTAACCTAAAAACGCATCCCTTCCGCCAAGTGTTCTGATAGATTTGTGCATGCCAACCTCTACCTGTTTCATATTCATGTGTGTGTGTGTGTGTGTGTGTGTGTGTGTGTGTGTGTGTGTGTGTGTGTGTGTGTGTGTGTGTGTGTGTGCGGGTGTCAGCTGGGGGCGGGCGTGGGGACTGGGAAGGATGGAATTAAGGGTAGGTAGTAATATAATGATTCATCTTCTTTATGTAACCGAGTGCATTGTATACATGTTTCGGGCCATGACCCTTTAACCTCTCTTTTCTGTCCTTTTCCTTGTTGATTGGGTGGGAGTTTTATGGCCCCAATTATCTAAGGTGTTAAAACCTGTGCGCTCTGGAAGCCGCCAGGGAAGCTATACCGGTGGCCGGTGGTGGGCTGTCACGGTCGAATAGCAACCCTTGGTGGAACAAAGAATGCGAGGAGGCTGTCAGACTCAAACGGGTAATGTATAGGCACTACTCCAAAGACCAGAACGCTGAGACTCACGAAAGAATGAAAGCAGCCAACAGAGACTGCAACAAAATCATAGCACAGGCCAAGAAGGATCACTGGGTAGCCTTCGCGGATTCTATTTCGGCTGGGAAGGCGGACTTAGGATCTGTGTGCAAGAAGATCAGAAGAATGAAGCAACAGTGCGTTGTTCCTGATTCTGACCTGCAACACGGCAGCACAAAGTACACCACTGCCCAGAGCAAAGCGGACGCTCTCGCGAAAGCTTTCGCTGAGGCCAGTGACACCGACAGTCTCCCGGCGGACAGGCAACAATTCCGACGAGAGATGGAGGCTACCTTCACGCACCCGGTGCCAGATGACAGTCTGGCGGTTAACACCCCACTGACCTGCACCGAGCTAAGACGAGCCTTGGCTTCCATCAAGAAAGTCAAAGTCTCCACCGGTGTGGACACCGTCTCGTATCGGATGCTGAAAGAGGCCCCCGAGTCGTTTCTGAAGATCCTGCTGGATTTCTTCCAAAGATGCTGGGATGGGGGCACAATTCCCGCGGGGTGGAAACACGCCATTGTCGTCCCCATCCACAAACACGGCAAACCGAGGAAGGAGCTCGGCAGTTACAGACCCATCTTCGGCAGTTACAGACCCATCTCCCTGACATCCCACCTAGGGAAAGTGTACGAACGGGTGATCAAGAACCGACTAGAATACCACTGTGAGTCAAAGAAAGTGTTACCCGCGTGTCAGGCCGGTTTCCGACGGGGACGGGGTGTCACAGACCACCTGGTGAAACTGGATGAGCACGTCGGGAGGGCAATAGGGAGGAAAAAGGTCCTACTGACATGCTTCTTTGACATCTCCCGTGCCTGCGACCAGGTCTGGCATGCCAAGCTGCTACAGAAACTCGACAAGATCGGAATTTCTGGCAACATGTACAACTACATCAGATCCTTACTGAGCGACAGATCGATGCAGGTCAGGTGGAAGGGAGCCACGTCGACCACCAAAGGAGTAAGTATGGGCGTTCCTCAGGGATCTGTGATCGCCCCCCTGTTGTTCAACACCACGGTCCACGACGTGGACACGGCAGTGAAGGGAAAGGTAGTGCTGACCATGTACGCCGACGACCTGGCGATATGGACGGACACCCACATCAGACGTCTCCACACAAACAGCTCGTGGGTGAAACAAAGCATGAAACTGTTCCAGGAAGCAGTGGACGGGGTGGTCCACTTTATGCAAGTAAATGGATTCGCTCTCTCTTCCCAGAAAACGGTGTTCGTCCCATTCCACACCAACACCTCTCAGAACACGGAGGTGCACATCAGGGTGAACGGGCAGAGCATCTTTGCATCGAAAGAAGTCAAGTACCTGGTGTGCACTTCACTCGCTGGGGGCGTACGAAACAGCAGGTCGCGCACAACGCGCGGAACGCCTCCCGAGCCCTCAACGTGATCAAGGTACTATCTGCTCAGCCCTAGGCGAACACCCCCAAGATCCTAGTGAACGTGGTGCGGGCTCTCGTGCGCTCACGCCTGTCGTACGGACTGGAAGCCATGCCCCACCTCTCGAAAACGGGTCTAGCCAGTGTCACCGCCATAGAGGTGCGCGGTCCTGCCACTGGCCCTCGGGCTGCCGCAGTCAGTGCCGCAATGCCTGGTGTACAGAGAGGCCGGGCTCCTCCCGTTCCGCCGCCACATCCAGCTCGTCTGTAGTAAGTATGTTTTTAGATGCCAGACTTCTTTCTTCCATTGGACATGGGATCTTTAACGTGCGCAGCGATGTTAGAGTGTACTGTGCACACGAAGGCGAGACAGGCATGCAGTGACGAAGCAGCACATGCACAAGCGTTGAATCACAGGAACTGAAAAACAACCCTTTCACCCCGTCTCGTCCGGGAGTCGAACCTTTGCCACTGGATCTAGTCCAGCGCTTTAGCCAACCAGCTACGAAAGTCACACAGGTAGTGCAGCCTCAGATCGTTTGGGACTGTGCACAAACGCCTTCCGCAAAGTGACCAAACAACAGCCCATGCAATGTTGGTTGCTTGATCGACAGCGCCCAATCGGTGCCGGAGATGCCGCCCAGTTGCGTGGGGGGGGGGGGGGGGGGGGGTGCGTGCGTGTATGTGTATGTGGGCGCGTGCACGGAAACCTGTGAACACGTGTGTGTGTGTGTGTGTGTGTGTGTGTGTGTGTGTGTGTGTGTGTGTGTGTGTGTGTGTGTGTGTGTGCGTCAGTGCGAGCGCGCGCGCGTGCAGGCGACTCTGTGAGTGCTGGGTGTTTGTCAGTGTGCGTCAGTTTCACTTTGTTTTGTATGACTAAATATGTGTAGTGATGTATTATTATGCTACTGGTTTTGTGTGTGAGTATTTATAGATTCCATACTTTAATTAAATGACAAAGCTCTTTGACACCCCCCCCCCCACACACACACACACACACACACACGTGTTCACAGGTTTCCGTGCACGCGCCCACATACACATACACGCACGCACTCCCCCCCCCCCCCCCCCCACGCAACTGGGCGGATCGCGCGCACTTGTGCTGGCGTACACTTAATGCCCCCACCTTCTACCCCACAGTACCGGCTCACCCCGAAGGGATTTAAAAATAAATAAATAGATAATAACAACAACGGCCAACCAGGTGCCGGAGTTTCTCTGTCAGTCAACGGATCGAATTAACTGGAAATTTTACGAAGTCTGTGGGTATCTAAAATGATTCAGCCGGGT
Organism: Alviniconcha strummeri; assembly: GCA_963584105.1. Lineage (NCBI taxonomy): Eukaryota > Metazoa > Mollusca > Gastropoda > Provannidae > Alviniconcha > Alviniconcha strummeri. Next base: position 13,002,492 of record OY757546.1, on the reverse strand, counting down.
CAAATCTCAGTACGCTCTAAGTCAGTGTCAGCACGTTCCTCCCTACATCCGCTTTGAAGGAGTTGTAGAACTTTGTAGCCGACTCTGATTGGTTGTCGCTGTGCGACAGCGAGATAAACGAAAGGGGTCTATTGCTGTTTCAACTGCTGTGCTGGACAGAGTCACTAAGACAATGTCCGTTGCCCGCTGTTGATGAACAACTTGGACAACTCGAAGCAAAAGACGTCCAACTTGTTCAGCCCAGCTTCACCTCCCTACTCATGATCTCTTCTGGGCAAATTTGAGGGTCCAGCTCCACCTCCCTCCTCTAAGATCTCTTGATCTCGCCTGGAACCCAAGTGCCACCCGTGACACTGTCCGTCTCGTTGTGTGCTTAAGTGGAACTGCTGTAACAATTACCTGTTAAGAATGAGCTTGATAATCCGTATTTTTCACTGTTACTTTATTGTATACTATTACATACTGGGAGTTCATCAGTTAATTGACTGGTCGTCTCTTGTATACTCACCGCGACTCTGTGAGATACGGGTTTTAAGTGCAAGTCATGCACACAATTTGTGTGCTTGATTATTAATCATTTTGTCACAGTTACCATCATGCATTATAGTGACCTACAGGTAAACTTCATGGTTACTGTATTTATTAGATAATTGCTGTTGTTTAGACTTTACATTTGCTTTCATGTTCTAAATGTTTTGTTTGCTTGTGTCTTTTTCCAACACAGACACTGTTTCCTGGTTGGTGCAAATAAAAGTTATGTTATAGTAGCCTCTGACTTGTGACTTCATTCATGCTTCCAACCTGCTTCCCTCACTCCCCACCTCACTCTTCTACAAAACCGGTTGCTATAACATAACTTTTTATTTGCACCAACCAGGAAACAGTGTAGGCTCTACCCTGAATCAGATGCATAGGCAGCATCTCAAACTACTACTAACTGACAACCTGCTACTGCAGGGACTCTGGGAGGAAAGGGACGCTGCCGGCCCAGCGCACAGGTTTTAACACCTTAGATAATTGGGGCCATAAAACTCACACCCAATCAAAAAGGAAAAGGACAGGAAAGAAAGGTTAAAGGGTCATGGCCCGAAACATGTATACAATACACTCGGTTACATTTATATATTGTTGCTTCTCATATGGCACAGATACTTGTTCATTATACATTGTTAGTTGTCATAATTATATGTATATTGTTCGTAAAAATTATAAAATGTTGGAGAATGTTGTAAAGCGTAGTGAGTTTGGGTACACCAGAGAATAGCGCTATACAAAAGTTATCTATTATTATTATTGTTGGTCCATACAACAATGACTGAGAAATTGTATCACATTTTAAACAGCAAAGTGCAGTCTTCCTATGTGAAACCCTGCGGCGTATGTTATACGTTCCCCATACGTAAAGGGTTAAAAAGAACGCTATTTATTATGACGAAACACAGCATCCGAATTTTCGGGGTAAGCCCCTTTTTCAAACTGGAAAACAACACTACACAATGGTTAATGAAAAATAAGATTCTTTCAAACCAATAAACCGTGCTACTTTTGTTGTTATTGTTATTGATATGAGTGTATGTTTGTGTGTGTGTGTGTGTGTGTGTGTGTGTGTGTGTGTGTGTGTGTGTGTGTGTGTGTGTGTGTGCGTGTGTGAGACAACGTGCGTGTGTGTGTGCGTGCGTGCGTGCGTGCGTGCGTGCGTGCGTGCGTGTGTGTGTGTGTGTGTGTGTGAAGCTTGAAAATAAACTGCATTAATTTCTGGGATGCCGTCAGCTGTGACCTAGCAGTTATGATTCCCAAAACAAGTCAAGAGCCAACCTTAGGTCCTGACTCTTCTTCAGCTTCACTCCCTTTGCTTTGAGCTGCTTGAACTCCTTGATGCCTTGCCGTAGCGGTCTGATGTAGTCCTCTCTCAGCAGACGGAACTGAACGTCCAGGTAGTGGCTGACGTCACGGAACGCTCCCTCCTCCTTGTTGGCTCTGTAGACAGCAGGTGTGAGTGAGTGAGTGAGTGAGTGAGTCAGTCAGTCAGTCAACGTCCAGGTAGTGGCTGACAACGCCCCTTCCTCTTTGTTGGCTCTGTAGATAGCAGGTGAGTCAGTCAGTCAGCCAGTCAGCCAGTCAGTCAGTCAGTCAGTCAGTCAACGTCCAGGTAGTGGCTGACATCACGGAACGCTCCCTCTTCCTTGTTGGCTCTGTAGACAGCAGGTGAGTCAGTCAGTCAGCCAGTCAGACAGTCAGTCAACGTCCAGGTAGTGGTTGACGTTACGGAACGCCCCCTCCTCCTTGTTGACTCTCTGAACAGGTCGGTCAGTCAGTCAATCGGTTGGTCAGTCTGTCGGTCAGTCAGTCAGTCGGTCAGTCAGTCAACGTCCAGGTAGAGAATGTTGCCTCCGAATGCTCCTCCTCAATGTTGATTCTATGAACAACAGGTCAGTCAGTCAGTAGTCGGTCATTCAGTCAACGTCCAGGTAGTGGTTGACATCACGGAACGCCCCATCCTCTTTGCTGATTCCGTGAACAGGTCAGTCAATCAATCAGTCAGTCAACACACGGGAATTGCTGTGTGAACCCATTGTTTTCTATTCCTTTAGACCTGAAGTGTACATGGAATTCTGATAACGTATGTTCTCATTAGTTCTGTTATGTTCTGGTCTGTTTATCGGTGCTGTATAATTATTAATTATTAGTATTCTACCGTTAAAAAAAACAACCCAAAAAACCTTGTGTACTCGTGACATGAAGGAAAAGAAAGGACAAGCGGAATAATTATGTTATATATGGCACTGTGTTTGTGTCTACTGAGCAGTGACTAAGTGTTCTCAAACAACCCTGACCCTATAAATGAAACAGGGACTCTTAACAATAATAATAACATAGCAGTACAACTACAGCTCTATCACTAATTAAAATCCAAGATTCTTGTTCGCTCACCTCAGAAATATCTTCTCCGTCCAGTCCATATCCTTGTAGCTGGGAAACACCGGAAGCTCAGTGAAGTCTTCGGGAGGAATCTCGTCGTCGTCGTTGGGACCGCGTCTAACTTTCGCCCTCTGTGCCTTCTTCTGCCCAGAATGGTGCAGCTGAGCCATGCACCGTCGGCTCTCCTCGAGCAGTTCCTTCACGCTCTCAGCGAGGCGCGGTTTCTTCCGTTCCAGCAGACTGACGACGCTGGGGACAGCGCTGAGCCCGGTCAGCAACAGGAAGGGCTTGGAGGCGTTGGAGGGCAGCTTGAGGCAGATCTGGGACAACAGCTGGTGAACGAGCTCCACGATCTCGACGACCATTCCCTCAGACCTCAGCATGGACGGAAGCCCGATCTGGATGAGGGAGGTGAGGTGGGTGTCCAGGAAGTGAGTCGTGCAGACGACGTGGAGGACCTTCAGCACGCTCTCGCGCTGAAGGTCGTTCTGAACGACCCGGCTGAGGATCTGCAGCACCGACACGGTGTCGTCTGTTGACAAGGACTCGGCGCACAGGAGCAGCTCCAGCTCCGGCAGTTGGCTGGTGACGCGCATGGTGACTTCATCTACGTTTTCCATCTTGGCGATGTGGCGAATTGGGAAGAATCTAGTTCTTGGTCGGCTTTCTCTGTTCGGGCCCTGATTGCCACCTCCATCTCCTCCCCTATCGCCTCTTCCTCTTCCTCCTCCTTCTTCCCTTCCTCTTCCCCCCCCGGCAGAGCAAAGGTTGCTATGCCCGCTTCCTCCGTTGGAACCGCCCTTTCCTCTTCGGCCTCGGCCTTTGTCTTGTGCATCCTCATCTGTCCAGGCACTCTTGGGCTTTCCGCCTCTGCCTCTTCCTCCCTTTCCTCGTCCACGGTTTCCTCTGGATGAACTGCAAATAAATAGAGGTCATTAGTGAAGGTCACCACACACACACACACACACACACACACACACACACACACACACACACACACACACACACACTCACAGTGACCACCATCAATGCTTACGTATTGACCGCCATTGGAGCTTGCACCCTCACAGTCACTGCCAATGGTGCCTACACATTCACATTCACCAACAATAGAGCCTACACCGCCACTAAAGCCCCCACACTAACCCCTATCGGTGCCTACACACTCACACTGACCGCCATTAGTGCCTACACACTCACCGCCAATAGAGCCTACACCGCCACTAAACCTACACACTCACCCCCATCGGTGCATATACACTCACACTGACCGCCATTAGTGCCTACACACTGACCGTCATTAGTGCCTACACACTCGAACTGACCGACATCAGTGCCTACACACTGACCGTCATCACTACATACACACTTACCGTCATCAGTGCCTACACACTGACCGTCATCAGTGTCTACACACTGACCGTCATTAGTGCCTACACACTCGCACTGACCGACATCAGTGCCTACACAGTGACCGTCATCAGTGCCTACACACTCGAACTGATCGACATCAGTGCCTACTCACTGACCCTCATTAGTGCCTACACACTGACCGCCACTAGTGCCTACACACTCGTACTGACCTACATCTGTGCCTGCACACTGACCGTCATTAGTGCCTACACACTGAACGCCAATAGTGCACACACACACTCACATTCACCGCCAGTAGAGCCTACACGCGTACCACCATTAGTGCCTACACACTAACACCTACCGCCATTAGTGTCTACACAAATTGACCGTCATTAGTACCTACACACTGACCGCCAATAGTGCACACACACTCACATTCACCGCCAATAGAACCTACACGCGTACCACCATTAGTGCCTACACACTCACACCTACCGCCATTAGTGTCTACACACATTGACCGTCATTAGTGCCTACACACTCACAGTGACCGTCATCAGTGCCTACACACTGACCGTCATTAGTGCCTGCACGCTAACATACCGCCATTAGTCCCTACACACTCACACTGACCGACATCAGTGCCTACACACTGACCGTCATTAGTGCCTACACAGTGACCGCCACTGTGCCTACACACTCGCATTGACCGTCATCAGTGCCTACACACTGACCGTCATTAGTGCCTACACACTGACCGCCAAAAGTGCACACACACTCACATTCACCGCCAATAGAGCCTACACACGTACCGCCATCAGTGCCTACACACTCACACCCACCGCCATTAGTGCCTACACACACTGACCGTCATTAGTGCCTACACACCCACCGTCATTAGTGCCTGCACGCTCACATATACCACCATTAGTGACTACACATTCACAATGACCGTCATTAGTGCCTGCACGCTCACATAAATTATACCGCCATTAGTGCCTACACACTCGCATTGATCATCATCAGTGCCTACACACTGACCGTCATCAGTGTCTGCACGCTCATATATACCGCCATTAGTGCCTATACACTCACATAGACCGCCAATGTTGCCTACACACTGACACTGACTGTGTCTCACTCACCCATTCAAGCTATCAGCAACACCGAACCTTCGTAAACCAGATCCGTCATCGTCTTGCCCCTCCACACTCCCGTGGCCCCTCCTGGCTCCTCCTTCTTCTCCTCCTCCTCCTCTTCCGCCGTGGTCACGCCCTCCTCGCTTTCCTCCGCCGTCCTTTCGAGGCGGGGCAGACCTGTTCGTCGAAATAACGTTGTGAGCCTGCAACTTGAACAGCAATGGGCTGCTCATACCTGTCAAGACCTCCGTAGGGTGTGTGTGTGTGTGTATGTGTGTGTGTGTGTGTGTGTGTGTGTGTGTGTGTGTGTGTGTGTGTGTGTGAGAGAGAGAGAGAGAGAGAGAGAGAGAGAGAGAGAGAGAGAGAGAGAGAGAGACAGAGAGACAGAGAGAGACAGAGACAGAGACAGAGAGACAGAGAGAGACAGAGAGAGAGAGAGAGACAGAGAGACACAGAGAGAGACAGACAGACAGACAGAGACAGAGAGGCAGACAACGGACACACAAACACATGCACAGAGAGAGAGAGAGAGAGAGAGAGAGAGAGAGAGAGAGAGAGAGAGAGAGAGAGAGAGAGAGAGAGAGAGAGAGAGAGAGAGAGAGAGTTATTGCAATGGCGATCACTCGAAAACCTCAGAGAGAGAGAGAGAGAGAGAGAAGGAGAAGGAGAACTCGAAAACTTTATTTTACAAAGATTGTAGTTTAGGTTCAGTCAAAAACTAACAACTAGTCCTTGCTAAGTACTGATAAATATATATCAAATTACAGGCATTACTTATATACATAATATAGGCATGAATGAGTGAGTGAAACGTTATACATGAGAATTTCCACACAAAACATAGCGTGCTCACAGCGCCAGATGAACACATGCCATACATCATTCAGTTACGTATTATGAGCATACGGTGAGCATATTATGAGCAAATGAAGCAGCATGAACATCTGATCAATTCATATGACTAGTATCGGAAAAGAAAACAGAAGCAGTCAATGCTTATCTTATAAAGAACAGTCAAGGAGAAGGGGGTGAGGGTGGGGCGGGAACGGTGGGGGGTGGGGGTGGGGGGGTCGGAAGGCAGTCGGAAGGACTGGGGGAGTTGTATGGGTATATAAAATAGGTCTCAAATGACCAGTTATTGCTCATAGTTCAGGAGCTGTGTGAGAGTCGAGGTGGACGTCCTGGGTTGTCCGTCCTAACGAGCCTTCTGGTTTCCGTGGACGTAAAGAATTATTGAACCGTGCTTCGGCATTGGTCACAACTTGTCCCTAATATGTCAAATGACATCTGAGGACATTAAGCATCAACTCATCATCACCAGTTATTGCAATGGCGATCACTCGAAAACCAAAGAGACAGAGAACTGGAACTCGAGCTCTAAAACTTTATTTTACAAGGATTGTAGTTTAGGTTCAGTCAAAATCCGTCTAACAACTAGTCCTTGCGAAGCAACTGATGAGTAAATATAAAATTACAGGCATAATTTATATACAGACAGGCATGAATGAGTGAATGAAGCTTGATACATGAGAATTTCCACACAAAACATAGCGTGTTCAAACCGCCAGATGTATACATGCATACATCACTCAGTTATACATTACGAGCATACAACCTGTAAATGAGGCAGCAGAACATCTGATCAATTTAACACCCGTATTGGGGAAAGAAAGGAGAAAAAAGAAAGAAAAAAAGAAAGAAGAAGCTGTCAATGCTTATCTTATAAAGAACAGTAAGGGGGAGGGGGGGGGGGGGAGGGTACTATCACAAGCAGTCGGAAGGACTGGGTGGAGTATTATATCACAGTCCAGCCTATGTAACTACTTAAAGGTGTGCGCGAAGTTTACGCTTATCATTATCACACCAATTGGATACCTGATCTAAGCTGTCTTGCATATTGCTTCTGTTTTGCATAATATCTTTTCCAGATGTGTGCAGTGTCGTGTCATCTGCCAGCATGTCACAGTCAACAGATATATCTTTCACGTGTAATGGAAAGTCATTGATAAAGAGACTAAAAGGAATAGGTCCCAAAACAGAACCTTATGGTACACCATACTTTACTGATTCTATGGAGGAGTAAGAGCCATGGAGTAAGACGCATTGCGTTCTATTATGAAGATATGATTTAAAAAATGGTAGAAAACTTGATTTTTTAAGATAAATGGCGAGTTTCTTCAATAGAATATCGTGATCAACCAGGTCGAAAGCTTTCTTCAGGTCTAGGAATACTACTCCAGATACCTCAGATTTATTCCTGGCTGTAGCCAAGAATTTGTGAGACGTGCCAATGCAGTGTTGCAGAAGTATTTACGTCTAAATCCAGACTGAAAGGGGTGAAGGAGTTGCCGCTTTTCTAAGTAATCATTTAAGTAAATGTGCACATGCTTTTCGAGAAGCTTTGACAAAAGAGACATAAATGATATTGGTCTGTAATTGGTTGGATTTGTTTTATCCGTAGATTTTGGAAGCGGAACCATTTTGGCTTTTTTAAGCTCAGACGGAAAAACGTTTTTTGCAATGCATAAGTTAAAAACATATGTAAGCGAATCTATTATGTATGGCAATGACAATTTTAGTAGCTGGTTGCTTATACCATCCAGACCAGACGACTTTTTGTTTTCCAGCCTCGATATGTATTTGCCTAGTTCCGAAACGGAGAGATATGGGATAACAAATGGGTCTTGCCCGCTAGTTTTTTGTTTGCAGAAATCATGTAGAGGATTTGAGCACTCATATACATTTGTTCTTGGTTTTATTAATGACTCTGACACAGACAGGAAATGATTATTGAAAACATTTGCAGTTAGATTTTTCGGGATGTCGGCAGAAATAGAACGATGTCCTTTCGTAAACACATTTAGAACACGCCACACAGATGCGATATTGTTATCACGCTGTATGAGCTTTCGGAAGTATTATTTTTTGGCGTTTCTTACAAGAGTTTTTACTTTATTTCTTAATTTCTTGTATTCAGGGAATTATTTTTCTCTCTTTAGTTCGTCTCTCTCTGCCATTGTTTCCTTGATGTCTTTGTTAGGTCATGGTGGTAACTTTGGATGTTTTACCCGCTTGCGCTTCAAAGGTGCATGTCTATTGACAACAGTGAGATAGACATTGTACCATGTCTCCAAGGCTTTATCGGGATCAGTACAATTCAGGACTTCAGTGAACGGGGCCCAGTGCAGGTCATTGAAAAAGGCAGCCTTGTTAAAATGTTTGAAATATCGAAATGATATATATGAATGGGTTTTGGGCTCACATTTTGGAAGCTTAATCAATCTTGGACAGGAGATGGGACAATGGTCACTTATGCTCAGGTCAGGTACACTTTTTGTGGGTTGTTTGTATACATATATGGTCAATAAGAGTGGCAGACGTGTGTGTAATTCTAGTAGATGATTTCACAAGTTGGGTTAAGTCTAGCAGTGTTATAGTAGAGTCCCAGGAAGAGTGTGGCTTTAGTAAATCAATATTAAAATCTCCTAGTACCAGAATATCAGCATGGGGTTTAACAGTATGGCTGTTATCTATCATTTGTACAAAACTGTCAAATCATTCATAAGAAGCAGAAGGGTTTCTGTATAAAATACACACAAAAATATTAGGAGCGCTCGTACTTGGTTACAGTTCAAGCCAAATGCATTCGACAAGATCATTTTCAAGGTCTTGATGCCTGTGTGTAATGTCAGCAATAGAGTTGTGTATGTATACTGCAGTAAAAGTCTGTCCAATAACAACTGAATCTTTTCTCGAAATACAATAATTTGGAATGTTAATATCCTGGTCAGAAATTCTGGAGTCTAGTCGTGACTCTGTGATACCAAAAATGTTATAGTTAGGCGTCGGCTGGCTAAGGAACACACACAGATCAGGAACCTTGTTATAAAAATGGTACACATGCTGATGACCAACGCGCAACATTGTAATAAACGATGGAAATTATGAGAGGAAAAAAGAAGAAGAAAAAAAGAAGAAAAAAAAAAAAGAGAAAAAAAAAGAAGAGAAGAAGAGCAAACCGGAAAAAGAAAAGAAAATAACACTCGAAAAAAAGTACGTTTACACAAAGAGAGTGCAAAACCAAAATTCAACAGAATCATAAAATTAAAGAAAATAAAAAGAAGAAAAAAAAAAGCACGCAAAGGTGCAGCAAAAAGACAATAGAACAAACACGCTCGTAAAATGAACTTCTAGGATATTTACACAAATAAAAAGGTCCAACTGACTAGATCCGTTATTATTACGCAGTACACTATTATTGTAATAAATGTTGGACGTCGCAGTTACGCTTGTATACCTTGTTATAACGGGAACAGTAACACTTTTATACTTTTTTCAGAAGGGAAAAATGAGCTTTAAATAAGCCTGGAGGAAGCTGCGCTACAAAGATCATTTACTGAGATTCGGGTCGGGGCTGCTGGACATAGTTATGATGCGGAGGCCATGGGTTGTAGGGGTTGAAGTGCCAGGGGAAGGGACAGGGGAAGGGAGGCATGGGCGGGCCGCCGGAGTGGTGCCACTGGAATGGTGGGGGGCCCCTGGGCGGCGTCATGCAGTGAGGACCGTCATAAAGGCCATGATGGCGCAGCTGCGACCCCCGGTTCTGCTGGTTTCCCCCGGTTCGCATCGACATGCCGCTAGCAGGGTGCCGTGGCCATCAGTCCTGTGGACAGCCATTGGGTGGTGGCTCATGTGGCAGCGGGCCTCCAGCAAGGGGAGGCCACTGGGCAGGTGGGGGGCCACTGTATGGTGGCTCGAGGCGTGAACCGTCATGAGAACCGCGGGTCACAGCAGCACCACCCTCCGGCAATGATGGGCCGCCTGGGTGTCGCCGGTGGATAGCAGCTGTGCCAGTGGACGATTTCGTGCGGTTGGTATCGACACGGTAGTGAGGCTGATGTGACTGGTGGCCATCTTTGTGGTTGACTTTGTGACTGTCCCTGTGGGGATCTTGCGTTCGTCGTGAGGCCGACTCCAGTTTTGGACAGTAGCATCACAAGCACTTTTAACGTTATCTCCACCAGGTCGTTGCTGGCGCGTTTGCTTTGTGTGTGGCAATTGCCTCTGGCTACGAGGAAGAAAGGAAATTATTCTCCTCAGAAGGATCGCCAGTCCTCTTTGGTTTAGATGTACCACATCGGAGAAGAGCTGCTTCAGCTTATGTCGGGGTTGCTTCACGCTGAAAGTGGGCTCCAGCAGATATACAAAGCCATATGAAAAGCACATGCTGCTTAGCATTTGGTTGGTATCTTCTATGGCTTGTGTATATCCACTGTTTAGACGTAGAATGGAGGTGAAGGCTATGGCAGCTTTGGGGTAGACCCTCACTAGTTGTTTGGCTAGCGCCCAGAAGCTGACAGTGACCAGCTGCTTGTCATAGTTAGTGCCCGAGCAGTCGCTGGTGCCAATGTGGACAATAACATGACTAGTGTACTCTCGGGGTGACTGGTTGGTCAGGCTAGCTGAGAAATCAACGGCTGCCCTCAACCGTCCTGACATGGATTTACCGTTTTGGTCCAGCCTTCGTCTGTCCACATGGCGCAGATTGGAGTCACCAATCAGGAGGGCAGCTAGGCTGCATTCCTTAGGGAGTCGCAATGAAGGAGGAACCTGTCTGGATCTGTTTACTCGGATGTCAGGTATGGTGCTGTCGGCAGAGCTATCAGCCGCTGTTTTGTTTGTAGACAGCTGCTTTGATTGTTCCGAGTTGAGGGTGGAAAGGTCCGTGGTCGTGTCAGTGGTGGTGGAGAAAAGGGATGTTGTACTTTTATCGGTCGGAGGGGTTTGGGGCATCGGCAAAAGGCCTGTTTGGGTCTGTCCATCCAGCTTCTGTGCACTTCTGTGTACTAGGCCTGATGTGATGTGGCACTGCATTCCGGTCTGACTATTCACAATGGGAGAAACTGAACATTTAGAGAGATGGTTTTCAAGAGCCTTTATTTTCCTTGTGTTGCGTTCAAGGGTAGCTTTCATGTCGGTGGTGATGCGCGTGCTGGTGGTGATGACAGCTGCAGTGGCAGTATCACCACCGGCAGGGATGGCGTTGTCGCTGTCGTCAGTGGGGATGGGGTGATGACAGCTATTGGGGCTATGGCAGTATTCCTACTGACAGAGATGGCGTTGTGGCTGTTGTCAGTGGGGATGGGCGTGCTGTTGGTGATGACAGTGGCCGGGTCTGAGAACCCTCGAGACCCAGCAGCAATGGCAGTATCACCACCGGCAGGGATGGCGTTGTCGCTGTCGTCAGTAAGGATGTGGGTAGTGATGGCAGCTGCCGGGTCTGAGAGCCCTCGAGACCCAGCATTGCGAGCATCATCACCACCAAATGACACGGTGTTGTCGCTGTCGTCGGAGATGATGGTTGTTCCAGCAGCGGTTGCATCAGCCGATGGGGCCACCTTACTGCTCACGGACGCGATGTTGTCGTCGCTGTCGTAGGAGACTGCAACGGTGGCATGAGCCGATGGGGCCGCATCACTGCTGACGGACGCGGTGTTGTCGCTGTCGTCGGAGACAGCAGCGGTGGCATGAGTCGATGGGGCCACGTCACTGCTGACGGACGCGGTATTGACGCTGTCGTCGGAGACAGCAGCGGTGGCATGAGCCGATGGGCCACGTCACTGCTGACGGACGCAGTGTTGTCACTGTCGTCGGAGACAGCAGCGGCGGCATGAGCCGATGGGGCCGCATCACTGCTGACGGAAGCAGTGTTGTCGCTGTCATCGGAGATAATGGTTGTTCCAGCAGCGGTGGCATCAATCGATGGAGCCACATCACTGAAGGACGAGGTGTTGTCGCTGTCGTCAGAGACGATGGATGTTCCAGCGGCGGTGGTATCAGCCGATGGGGCCACATCACTACTGACGGCTGCGGTGTTGTCGCTGTCGTCGGAAGCAGTAGCAGCTACAGCAACAGCAGCTACAGTATCGTAACTGCCGACTGAAGCAGTGTTGTCAGTATTGTCACAAGTGGGCGGTGTACTGGCAGTGATTGTAGCGGTGGCACCACCATTGCCGACTAAAACTGAGACTGGAACTAGGTAATTACTGTCATTCATTGTGTTCGATGAACAAGGCCTCAGTTTGTCAATAGCATTTACAACGACCTTATGGCACTCAAATCGTGATTCACCCATCTGCGACAGGCACGGCCTTGAAGCATGATGGTGCCCGTGGTGCAATACAACGTAATGGTGACAAGTTTTGTTGTGTCTGTGTGAATCTGTATGATCGACAACAGTATGTCTTCGGGGGCATCATTGTAACAGTCATCTAACGAGTCATTGACGTTGATAGTGCACGGCTGCTTTTGTTTGTTTTGATCGCGCCATATGCATCTAATGTGGTTTACTGGTGTTCTGCAATAGCATTCTTTCAGGACTGCCCTCCAGACCGACAGCTTCCTTACAGGCTGAATATGTATTCTATTCTGTATAGGGTCTAATGTGTGCGTAATAATGTCATAGCTGAGTGAGTCTGTGTGTGTGTCTGTGTATGATCTGGATGATGATCGAGTCGGTCGACGCCGCCCTAGCGCCGGCTCCATCGTTCATACAGCCGTACATAATTATCGTCAGCGAGGACGAACAGTGTAGAAAAGGAGGAGATACGGTAGAACGGGTACAATAAACCTACACAGGTCACGTATGCATGGCAGACAAGTAGCAGCACATGGCGCCCATCGTGAAAGGCCGGGTTATATAACACGGGAAGAGACACTAAAAGTGACACGTACAGTTAGTTAACATGGTCTTGTGTTCGCAACTGAACGCTTCACAGCCGCTGACCACGACAACGAGGTATCAGGCCGGATGCGATTATGCCATAGCCACTCCGGTCAGCGCGTGGGCTTGTAGCCCATGAACAAATAATGGTGCAATGAGAAAAAATAAATAATACTAATAGATCACTCGGTTACCGTTAAAATTGCAAACTAATCAAACATTTCGAGAGCCGAAACTCTTACCTTTTCAGAGATCCATTTTTCAGTCGAATCGTGGCATTGTTTCGCGGGTTATACTCACAAACTGACGGAGCAAGTTGCTGCACGTGCACGCCGGTCGGAAGGTGCGGGGAAAACTCTGAGAGAGAGAGAGAGAGAGAGAGAGAGAGAGAGAGAGAGAGAGAGAGAGAGAGAGAGAGAGAGAGAGAGAGAGGGGGGGCAGACAGACAGCCAGTCAGACAGAGACAGACACAGAGAGAGACACAGAAAGACAGAGATGGACAGACAGACATAGAGGGAGAGAGACGGAGACAGACAGAGAGGGAGAGAGACAGAGACAAAGAGAGAGAGACAGACAGGCGGTAAATACACGCAAAATTGACAGTAAATAAACAACTAATAATATGTCCAATACTGAGAAAAGTCCCAACGTGCTGTTCCTGAGACAAAGAGAGAGACAGACAGAGACAGACAGGCGGTAAATACATGCAAAATTGACAGTAAATAAACAACTAATAATATGTCTAATACTGAGAAAAGTCCCAACGTGCTGTTCCTGAGACAGAGTGGGAGAAAGGTCTGACATTTTTTGTTGTTGCAAGTATCAACAATGAATTGAAAAAACTTACACAGCGAGAATAAAAAATTAAAAAGTTACAGAGCGAATATTAACAATGAAATCAAAAACTTACACGAGTATAAAAAACGAAAAACTGATTTTTTTTCTCTCTCACATGTTCATCCTGCACTATGCCTTGGTTACAATGTGCACAATTTTCGTTTTTAAGCATTTCGCAACTAAACATTTCGGAGCCTGAGCTGATTTTCAAATATCATGGACAATGGAAGGAAGGCGTTAGTTTTTCTGTGTGTTTTTTCGTTTTTGTTTTTTGTTTGTTTTGTTGTTTGTTTGTTTTGTTTTGTAGATTCTTATACACATTTTCGCTATTAACATGATTTATTCGTTTAGTTTTGAACTTCCCGCAGTTATGCTGTTTTATTCCGAACAAAACATCAACAACAGTTAAATAGGTCTGAATGTCAAAAGTAATTAGAATATATTGTCCAGTGTAATTCCAAAATTTCTTGATTGTCGGACAGTCGAAAAAGAAGTATACAACCTCATTACAATATGAGCACATCTGATCATCTCTCACTTCCATATTGCACAGTAATATGTTTGTGGGATAAATAGCATGCAGAATTGTCCACTGTAGAACCCGTAGCCTTGTTTCGTTTGTTACTAATGATGGTATTGACCATATGTGTTCGTTTATTTCTAATCCAAACTTCCTGCTCCAGAAGCACATGGAACAAAGTCGTGCATAAAACTTAGCGCCTTTCTAAAATCTTTCGCTGTGTTTATTTTTCTGTTACAAACGTGGCTGATCTGATAACTCAGTGTCTACTGTATCACAAACATTACACTGTGTACAGACGTGTAAACAGCCGCTCTCACGACATTATATTCAAGAATTCGGCTGAGAGAGTTCCCTATTTTATTACATATGTCCTGAAATGGTATGAATCCACTAGGTCCCTTAATGTCTTTTACATGCAATATTTTCCCAGTAATCCAATCCGTAAACACGAGTACATTTCCTTGATACTTAATGTGGCTGTTGCTCCATAACAAAGTTTGCACAGGCATAGAAGGGTCGTGACTGTTCAAGTCTAGCCACGTTTTTAACACAGAGTTCCAAAACTGAGAGGTTCATATATGTAATCCTTTAAAAGCACGACTTTTCAGATTCGAAAAGAAACACAAGTATTTTTCTCCAAAGGGAGCAAAAATATTTTTCGGAATATGACTCCACTTATCGAGCGCCCGCGCTTGGAACAGACGTCCAACCCACTGCAGCAAAAACGCTGCTTGCATCTGTTTCAGATCGATCATGTTGAGTCCTCCATTTTCTAAAGCACCTCAAACAACAGTTCTCTTCACTTTCTCAAAGGCCTTGCGATTACAGTCTTTCTTACGCCACAAAAATCTAAATAATATTCTGTTTACCTGAGTGAGAACAGGATCTGGGACTACCAATGCTTGCATGATATATACAAACTGTGAAATTAAAAATGTTTTTATAATGCAGACTTTGCCAGCAATGCTCAAATTCCCCCCCCCCCGCCCCCCCCCCCCCCCCCCCCGCATTAATTATTCTTTTAATGTTTTACACCCTTCCCGTCCAGTTCTCTTCAACTTGAGAAGCACATTTGTCACAGGCAAAATACACACCAAGAATTCTGAGTCTCCTCTTCCATACAAATCCAAAAAAAGGTGTCAGCGCAGTTTTGTTTACTACCGAGCCACATTGCCTCTGATTTCATCCGATTTATTTATATGCCTGAGATTGTGGAAACTCAGCCAAAATTTCAAATGCCTGGTGCATATCCTGCTGATCCTTTAAAAACAACGTTAAATCGTCTGCATATAGTGCAGTTTTTATGATACTTTCCAAGAGGCCGTTTCTTGATTTCCAATAATTTAATCCTTTTATGTTCTCACAATGTCGTATTTTTTATTGCAAGTAGTTCTACCACAAGAATAAATGCTAGTGGTGAAAAAAGGCAGCCCTGACGGATTTCCGCCTCTACGGCAAAATACTCGGATAACCAACCACAGTAGGCAACACAGCTTTTGGCGTCTGCAATAAGAACACTAACCCATTTCACAAAATCAGGTCCAAATCCATTTTTTAACGTAAGTATAAAATGCTTTGATAGTCTGTCAAAAGCTTCACAATAATCGATCGTAAGCAAAAATCCTGGTTTCTGCCGTACATTCAGTTGATCAGTAGCATCATCTATCAGTCTCAGATGCATCGATTTGGTTAGTTGAAATGTTGCTTAGTGTCCTCAGATGTCAGTTGACATATTAGGGACAAGTTGTGACCAATGCCGAAGCACGGTTCAATAAATCTTTACGTCCACGGAAACCAGAAGGCTCGTTAGGACGGACAGCCCAGGACGTCCACCTCGACTCTCACACAGCTCCTGAACTATGCGATGCATCGATTTGTTCTTTTTTGTTCGTTCTGTTTTTGCTTAATGTCCTCAGATGCTAAAAGCATATTAGGGACAATCGATGCATCGACACTTTGCGCCTCTTTATATAGCCATCATTTATGACGTCTCCTAAACGGAGAGCTAAGCATTTTGCTAACAGTTTATAATCACTGTTTGTTAGCGATATGGGTCGCCAGTTCTTCAGGTTATCTCTTGCTAAGTCTTTTCCTTTGTGTATCAAAGTAATAATAGCTTTTCTTTGTGATGAAGATAAATTTCCATTTTCAAACGCAGAATTAAAAGACAAGGTCAAAAGTTTACTAATGCGTGCCCAGAACATTTTCAAAAAGTCGACTGTAATCCAATCACACTCCGGCGATGAGCCATTTTTCATTCGTTTTAATGCATATAAAAACTCACCTTCGACCACAGCCCCTTCACATTTATCTTTCTGTGCTGCAGAGATTGTTGGTGTTGTTGTGTTTCCCATAAAAGTAGTTATTTTTTCTTCCATCCCTTCCTTGTCTATCTTCTTTTTATACAACTAAAAAATAAATAAATAAATAAAGTCTCTTTGAACGTTCATAATGTCTAGCTGCTTCGTAAATGTCCCCCCCTTTTCGTCCGTCACCTTTCCATTATCTTTGAATTAGCCCTATTTTTTTTTCCAGTAAAAAAAAAAATACTTCTTGTTTTTTTCCCCCTTCCTCTACTCCCTTGACCCGAGAACGCACCTGTGCTGCACGGGATTTCTGTTGCTCGAGCAGTTCTATTTTTATTTTGACCTGCTCACGCTGGTTTTGGTAGCGACACATTCTGTGTTAGCGGCAAGGGCTGAGTCAATGTCATTCAGTTGACCATACAATTCTGCCAGTGCATTTCTGTTGTGAATTGATTTATGTTTTGTGTAAAGTCTTTAATTTTCACCTTTAGATATACTGTTATTATATTCACGTTACGGGAGCAGCCGTGTGATCGGTTCAGCTGAGAACGCGTAGTTACCCAGAGCAGAAAAGATGCTCCGTTTTTTAGTTGCACAGGAGGTGTTTGGGATTGTCTACTTATTAATTTTGGCAACACCCACACGGCATAGTATAGGTGCACCTCTGTGTAGGTACACAGGAGTTATACGAAAGGTACCGTTTAAGCTCCGTTTAAGCTCCACCCCAAAGATAGAAAAAAGGTATCCGATGGGTACTGAAAATGTGTCTTGCCCCTAGGGGAAACAAAAACCGAGGAAACAGAGGAATAAAAGTTGAGAAGACAGAGCAGTTACTCCCCTTCGGAAAAACTGAGACTGACTGAGTGTGACTTGATCTTTTCCACACATGCTTCGGAACGGACTTCAGACAACTGTGTTTTGGGGGGTTGAATTAGACAAAATCACTGGCTGCTTGGCCTACTTACAGCAGTAAATAGCATGCACGCCTCTTCTGCTCAGGTTTTCCTGAGTCTGTCTGGTGTATTTCCTATGTGGGCTTATCGCGTACAAATTATTCATTGGCCATTTTTGCATGTGGCTGCCCATGTGGCAAAATAATCAAAATCGCGGTCACAGACAATCCTCTCTCTACGGAATGCACAAAATGTGTCATACCATATATTTTGTTTAATGTCCTCGGGTGGTAAAAAGCATATTAGGGACAATAAAATTTGTCAATGTACAGTTGCACAGATATACCGGGTAACCCCCGAGTGTTCAGCTAGGGAAAGCTGCGACAACATTGGCCTTTTTTTCTCTCTCCCCACGGCTCGTGCATTTGCCTGGCAGGCGGTACATCAGAGACTGCTGTCCTTATTGGAATCAACTTGTTACCTTGATGACAAGAGGTTATGCAGGGATGAGGGCCTACTGCTTTGATAACTGACCGCTATCCACCTAATCCCGTTTAGCATAGGCTTTAATCTAGCCGCCAGGGCTTTCTCCCGTCTCTTCTCTTGCGAAGCGGTAGCGCTTTGCTGAACTTGAATGCTCAGAAGCAATACAGCATACTGAAACGAGAGATATAAAATGAGAATGTCTTGTTAACACCCTTTAGTCCCTAATAAGCCTTCAGGTTTCCGTGGACGCTAAGCACGATGTTTACTTTAACACCCCTTCCCCGTCCCTAATAAGCCTTGTGGCACCATGTTTACTTGTAACACCTCTTCAAATCTCATAGTCCATGGGCCAGGTATCGACACCCCCCCCTCCCGGGGGGGGGGATTTTTGGAGATTTTGGATAGCTCAGTATGTGTCTTTTCAATATCTGCTTGTCTGCAAGATGAACTACTCTGCTTTTAGGGATTATCTGAGATGGTACATAGCAGCTTAATGGCATCTATTAAAATGGGCGTGTCCCCTACAAATCCCAAACAACAGGCAGCTATACCATCCTTTCGACACACAGAAATACTGCACATGCTGGTATCAGTGGGTAGCACTGCTCTTGCGGCTGCTGTTGTCTTACCCAGGTATGGTGGCCTGAATTACGCGTGTGGGATTAATGAAGATTTAAAAAGAAAAAAAGAAATCACGTTGCATAATTTTTTTTTTACAATGCTTGTGTAAAAATATTGAACAAAATTGCTCCATTTACCGCCAAATGTATCATGGCGACTGAGAGAGTCACAGAGAATGTTTGATTATCACCTGCATTAATAGATGACGACACGGAATAGAATATATTCAAGTTCAAAAGTTAAGCAACCTTTTACAAAAATGCACATATGTTCATCCCTCAATAAACTGCTTCCACAAAACCGCTGCACGTGCTGTCTTATTCACTGGTCTACCTCCATTTAACCTAAAATCAGTCTCACAGTACTCTATACCCCATGGAAGATCGGGAAGAAACATGCCCGATGTATGTAAAACTTACCAGTTTTGCCTTTGTTATGTCTCAGTAAAACAGTTTAGGTTCAGGAGCCTGATGCCACCGGATCGCATCTCTGGTTTGGCTTAATTCAGCATGCAACTGCTGGACAGTTTCATGTATCGGCTTGCAGTCAGCAGGTTGTTTGCTATTATGCCAAGAATACAGACGAACAGCTAGAAAATGTCAAAGATATTCACCAAAGTGACTGTCCACACTGTCAATGATTTGACAAATCATTATTGACTTTCTGAAATTGTTATCTGACTTTGATATATAATTCTTTTTAAATGCATTACTCTCTTTATTTCTTACTGCTTATCATTATAGCTTGGGTGTATTTTTCCAAGCCAAAGATACCAAAGCCAGTGCCATAAAAGGTTGCCAAACCTGAATGTCCTTTACTTTGAGTGACACTGAATGCATGTCCAGCTTAGATATATATGTCAGTCTCAAACCTGAAGCCATCAAGATTCTCAAGCTCTGTGTATTCCTGATAGTCATCTTCCTTTTGGGGCTGCTCCACCTGGATTCCAACCAGGTCTTGCGGCATGAATAAACAGTCTGTTCAGTATACCTCCCACTTTTCCATTCACAGTATGCAAGCCATGGCCATCTGCTCGAGGAATGGTTTTAGTTGCCTTAACTGTGGAATATCAAGAGTGCTTGAAAGCTGTCCCTTTCGATGTGCATTATCAATGCATCTCTGCATGGTGGCATTGTTACTGTTCAGCAAGGATAAGGTGTGTTGACACATTTTGTTGACATCTATCAATTATTTGTCTCTACAGAGAAGATGCATGGAATGTTCCAGTTTCATAATTTTTCCTTAACGTGGTAATCTCCTTATCTCTAAATGATTCTGCCCATATCATACTGAACGAGGTACTGAAAATAATGTTTATATGGTCTTGTTGGAAGCTTGCTTTTCAATGATTTTAGCGTCTTTGATGGTTTCCTGGTGTCCTCTCGAGTGTAATCTCTCCGACAGGTGGCATGGTAATGTGCTTCTCGAGCAGCCAAGTCAATATCTTGCACCTTCAAAAGGATTTGCTGATCTTGTTTTCTTTTGGTTGCTTCTTTGGCAGATCCTCAGCTGTTTTTGCCATACAATTGACTAATGTTTTCAACATGTTGTTTCTTTGTATTCAAGGCTTTTCACAAACATCTGTCACTGGGCAACAGCTAGCATTGTAGTTGCTGACGGATCTGCTGTTCTCGCTTTTTGGAAGATCTTACATCACTCCCTTCCGATGGGTTCTTTTGTTTCAAAATAATTCTGCAGTCATTCATAAAGTAGCACAATATGTGATTCCCATGCAGATTCGGTATATACTCATATATTTCATCCACCAGATCAGGACTGGACCATTGCACATGTTTAAGTTATTTAGTTCTTGGATCTGTATGCCTCATCAACTGCAGATGGTCACTTCAGGACAAATCACAGTCATAGTTTCTTACGAGCAAAAAGCTGGCTCACTGTTCTACACAGAACACAATCAATGGCAAACATCCCAGGCAAAACAGTCAATAATTATTACATATCACTATCTACAACTGCAAAAGATGCTTCTAGACAGATTCCTTGTAACGCATTCAGTACAAAATGAAAGAACAATTGATTAGATCACAAGTATGTCTAAATCACCTTTTTGAGGCACAGTAACACACGTTTTGGTGCCTATTTATATTCTGCAGGCACTCAACATGAGAACCTGCTTAAATCAATTGACTATGAGCAGTGTGACCTATTTTATTTCGCAGGCTAACGTGGGAATTCGCTTCAGCCAAGACTAACGCAATTGAAAGGTATGGAGAGGATTTGGGGAAAATGAAGGTGAATGGACAGGGGAAGCGGAAATTAGGACAAGGAAGAAATTATGGCATTGACTAAGCATACTGGGTTATATTCTGACCTACTCCGTGCTTTTAAGGGAAAACATTCGTCAGCTCTGGGCTTTTAACAGAGGGGACCTTAATATTTCTGCGTCCGCAGTGCCCAGTAACAAAGACACATTTAAGACAAAGAGAAATGGAAAGCTACAACATATTAAACTGTTCAAACAATAAAACAATAGATGGAAATGGCCTTTTTTGTCATAATAAATGAGTTGCTAAGAGACAAGGTCATCGCAATTTGGAATTCTATATAGTGCATTTATTAGAACCAGCACCACAGACACAAACAGCAACAGCTCACTTGCAGACAACCTGAACTGTGTACTTTGGTGGTCAAGGTACCCAGAAATTACCATGTGGTAAAATCCGGGGGGGGGGGGGGGGGGATATAGGCTGGCTCATGGTGTATCAGGAGTTGTGTGAAAGTCGAGGTGGCCGTCCTGTGCTCCCCTATCCTATTAAGGTTTGTGGTTTCTGTGGTTGTAAAGCAACATTGAACTGAACTGTTAACATTCAAATAAACAGTGTGGGTTATAAATGCAAGGTGAAAGGGAAAAGGATGAGGTTGTCGGTGTTAGTCAATAAAATGTCTTGTGACTTTGCCCCTCACAATTAATGGAAGATGGCTTACACCGCTGTTAATGCAGAATCATTCTGGTGCTGATTGTGTTGCGTTAGTATAGTTTCCCTTCCCCCACCTCTTTGAATTCGGTTCCCTCCAGTACCTCGGCGTTTAGTAAGTCTAACATCACCATCACCACCAACTACAACAAGAGTTGGGTAGGAAGAAGGAAGGCCGCCAAGAAAGAGATGCAACGTGAAGAATTAAGTGATCAGACGCAAAATGCATGTGCCACCATACGAAATATAGACATTTATGATTGATGTGAGAAAGATATTAAAAATTGTCGTCCACATTCTTTGAAACCAGAAGATGGTCTTTTAACGATAGATAAAGATTTTCTTTCTTTGACTGTATTGATCTTAGACCAAAGGGGACAAAATCATAAAGACAATGAAAATGCTGGATCCCTGTACATGAAGCAGTTCACGTCTTGGAGCGGCTATGCCTATTGTTCATGTTACTTTTCGCCGTTTATATCACACTTCACTGATCAAGCTACATTTTGCTGATACAGCATGTACCGTTTCTGCTTTTTACTGTTTATATTACATGTTTATGTTCACTGTTACTGTTTACGATTCTGCGCGTTCATATGTTACAATATTATCAAACTGATTTCCAGCTTAGACATCATTGCCTACAATTTTCACTTTTATGTCGCTTTTTGCAGTCCGTGATGGAAAATTGAAGTAAGTCAACGAAACAAATTGCCCTGATATAACGTCATGGCTGACTGGGCGTCAAGAGCCAATTATAAAAATCCACTTTTCATAATCAACCATACTTTTCAGTTTGCGAAACATAAAGGCATGTATTAGGGAGAAAAAGAAGAAGAAGTTTACCGATTACTACGGTCACGCCTGGCCAATGTGTGCGACGTCACGGCAATGCGAGAACACTTTCGGTATGCCTCTCGTACACCACCGAGCCGAACTGGCGCCAGGAATGTTAAAGATGGGCCTTTTTACGGTGTTTTATCACCCCGTGTCATATTGCGAAGTTCTGCCTGCATGTTTTGTCACATCGGCATGTTTTGTCGCCATGTGATAAAACGTACCGAAAAATTCATTCGGTGCACGATTTGTCACTCTTTTCCAGCAACATTGTAATACATCTTTTCTCTTCCCTCGATGTGTGTATCAGTGTGCGTGAATGCACTCGCGCGCTGTGTTGCGTTGTGTTTTATTATCCCCGCTTCAGATAATGATTAAAATGAAATTATTCTGTTTTCTGGGTAGACTACAAGGCCATAGGTGTCAGCTGTGTCAAATAATTTTAAGCCTGGGATTGATCACAATGTTGCTTTGCCCACTGTCACTACTAACACCACTGTCAGTGCTGTCACTACTGTCACTACTGTCAGACATTCTGTCGTCTGTATTTTCTGCCTCCCTTTTTAAATTTTGCAGTTCTCTTCCAATATAACGTGACATGATCTGAACAGCTAATCCAACTTTTAAGGTTTAACGTGACATGATTTGAACAGCTAATCCAACTTTCACAGTATAACGTGACATGATCTGAACAGCTAATCCAACTTTTAAGGTTTAACGTGACATATTTGAACAGCTAATCCAACTTTTACAGTATAACGTGACATGATCTGAACAGCTAATCCAACTTTTACAAGTAATGATGATGATGAAGTGTTGCTTAGTGTCCTCAGATGTCAGTTGGCATATTAGGGACAAGTTGTGACCAATGCCGAAGCACGGTTCAATAAATCTTTACGTCCACGGAAACCAGAAGGCTCGTTATGACGGACAGCCCAGTACGTCCACCTCGACTCTCACACAGCTCCTGAACTATGATTTTTTAATTTTCTTTTTTACAAGTAAGTTATTTTACGAGTTATATTTATGTAACTGAGTGTATTGTATACAAGTTTCGGGCTATGACACTATAACCTTTTCTTTCCGGTCCTTTTCCTTTTTGATTGAGTGGGAGTTTTATGGCCCCAGTTATCTAAGGTGTTAAAACCTGTGCGCTAGGCCCGCCGCGTCATAGTTCAGGAGCTTTGTGAGGGTCGAGATGGCCGTCCTGGGCTGTCCGTCCTAACGAGCCTTCTGGTTTCCGTGGACGTAAAGCTATATTGAACCATGCTTCTGCATTGGTCTCAGCTTGTCCCTAATAATTATGTCAACTGACATCCGAGGACATTAAGCAACACTACCTACCTGCCTACCGCCGCGTCCTCTTTCCCCCAGTGTCCATGCAGTAGCAGGTCGAGAGTTAGAGCTGCTGCCTATGCATCTGATTCAGGGGAGAGCCTTTAAGTAGTTGTTTTTCTATGGCTTGTTGTTCTATTGTTTCTTATTGATGTAAATGATGTATGTTTATAATGTTACCATGTTCACAACGTGCCTTGATTTTGGTTCTTGAACACGTGGGTAATTTCGGCGTCAGATTGCCGCCTGGTTGCAGCCGCAATGGCGTCAGTGTACATTGCATGTGTGTTCAAACCTTAAGTTTTATGCCACAAAATGACCAGTGCTTCCATCACGTATGCAGCTAACCCTGGTGATATGTAGCTAGTATGTTATGCTGCCATTGTTGGATGTTCAGTTGGAGTGATCCTTTGCCGATGTAAACGGTTATCCCTCAGTAGGGTATGGTTCCTTTGTGCGACCATGCAGACCTCTGTGCGGCATAACTTATTTGTTTAGTTTCCTACTGATCTATGTTTCTACATGAAATTGATGGTATATTATGGCTAACACTTTGAAAATGTTGACTGCATAGTTGTCGACTGTTCATTTTACTATTTGAATATGGTTTAGTGCATAGGGGTGATTGTATAAACTGTGAGCCATGCTATTTCTGTTTTGATCTGGTTTTTGTATGGCCGAGTCTTGGGCGCGCATATGAATTGATGCGTAATGTCCTCAGCAGTCATTTGACATATTAGGGACAAGCTGTGACCAATGCCGAAGCACGGTTCAAAAAATCTTTACGTCCACGGAAACCAGAAGGCTCGTTATGACGGACAGCCCAGGACGTCCACCTCGACTCTCACACAGCTCCTGAACTATGACCTTGGGCGCGCAGACTTTCATTCTGCTTATAGCTTGTAAACCCTTTCCGGGTCTTTGTGCGTGTACCCGAACTGGCCGGTGTGGCGCGTCAGTAATGGCAATTAGGTCTTTGTACACTAACCGAGCAGACAGGCGCAGCCAGATCAACAGCTTAGATTCTTGATGCGCTACCCTCGTCAGTAAGACGCTTGACGTTGTTCACAGATATGCTCTGCAAGTTAGTAACAGTATGACGATGATGAGGAATTGATGCTTTATGTCCTCAGATGTCAGTTGACATATTAGGGACAAGTTGTGACCAATGCCGAAGCACGGTTCAGTAATTCTTTACGTCCACGGAAACAGAAGGCTCGTTAAGACGGACAGCCCAGGACGCCCACCTCGACTCTCACACAGCTCCTGAACTATGCTAGTAACAGTAGGTTTTGTGTTGCTTTACGTCCACAGGGGCGAGATGGCCTATTAGGGACGGGGACAGAGTGGAAGGCTCGATCACGGAAACCGCCCGAAAAAACCCGGAGAGACCGTGGACCGCCGCCAGAACAATGGAAGTGTTAAGGCGGTGTCCCCTCGCCATTGCCCAGCGACTTGTGCACCGTGCAATTGCTGTTTCAACTGCTGTGCTGGACAGAGTCACTAAGACAATGTCCGTTGCACCGCTGTTGACGAACAACTTGGACAACTCGAAGCAAATGACGTCCAACTTGCTCAGCCCAGCTCCACCTCCCTACTCATCATCAATTCTGGGCAAAGTTGAGGGTCCAGCTCCACCTCCCTCCTCTAAGATCTCTTGATCTTTTGATCTCGCCTGGAACCCTTACGCTAGTAACAGTAACATGCTGTAGCGCTTTTGTACACGCGTTGAGTAACGAGGCTGTAGCCGGTCAGTTTATGACTGACTTCCTCCCGCTCACGGCGTGGTCCCAAATGTCACCCGTGTCACTGTCCGTCTCGTTGTGTGCTTAAGTGGAACTACTGTAACGATTATCTCACTCTTCCTGTTCAGTTCAGAATGATCTTGGTAATCCGTATTTTTCACTGTTACTTTATTGTATACTATTATGCACATGGGGTTCATCAGTTAGTTGACTGGCCGTCTCTTGTATACTCACCGCGACACTGTGAGATATGGGTTTTAAGTGCAAGTCATGTGCTTGATAATTAATCATTTTGTCAGTTACCATCATGTATTATAGTAACCTACAGGTAAACTACTTGATATAATTGCTGTTGTTTAGACTTTACATTTGCTTTCATGTTCTAAATGTTTTGAATAAAGTTATGTTATAGCAACCTCTGACTTGTGACTCTTCAGTCATGCTTCCAACCTGCTTCCCTCACTTCTCTACCCACTCCCCTACATATATAATAATATATAATTAATATATAATGATAATAATTATGTACATTTATCATGCGCTCATCAACGCACTGAGCGCTCACATGATACATATTAACCTGAATATGATATTCTATACACATGTAGAGCACAGTTCCACCAAATCAACCCACACAAAGCATCATACGGAAAGACAACCCCCCCCCCCCACATACACACACACAAACACACACAAACCACAGTGAATTCAAATGTATATAACACTGATCTGTATCATACATCATACATTCGCGCACGCACACACATGCATGCATGCACAGATGCTTGCGCACGCGCGCACACACACACACACACACACACACACACACACACACACACACACACACACACACACACACACATACAATGACTAGCAGAAACTGGTTGCTTATATTAGTTGGGACGAAAAGAGGAAGGTTTTCAGTTTGGCTTTAAAAGATGACAGGGTTGAACAGCGGCTAAAGTCTTGTGGGAGTGAATTCCAAATGTGGGGTCCAAAGCAAGAGAAGGTGCGAAAGCCATGAATCTTGTGTTTGTATTGTTGGATTTTCAGCATGTGGGTATAATAATAATAACTCTTGTATAGCGCTATACCCCGTAAAAATTTACAAGCTCTCGGCGCTGTACATTATCAACATCAAAATCCGCTTGACAACCAACAACAACAAAAAGAACAAGAAGTACAAGAACTATAAATGCATACATCAAATCAAAATGACAACAACAAAAAACAGGATGAGCAAAGTACCGTAAATGCGTACATCGATATTAAAGCATTTCGCACACACTGAAATAGTCATAACTCCTATAAAATAATTCATATATTAATATCAACATGTCAATCAGAAAGGCACAAGTACTGTCATGACAATCAGAAAAGCACAAAAGTAATACTGTATATACATACATCAACACTAAAAGGCATTTCACACACATCCACCTACTATATGATTACACACAGACACCTGCACACTCACCCCCCCCCCCCCCCAAGCACACTGACTCACGCACACACATTCACTCACGCGCGCGCGCGCGCGCGCACACACACACATCCACACTGTGACACATACCACACTAACACACAACACACGCACGCACACACACACACACACACTCACACACACACACACACACACACACACACACACACACACACACACACACACACACACACACAGAGTAATTATAAGACACACCACACACACACACACGCCCAGCAGATGAAAAATGGCGGCAGCAGCAGGCTCTCCTGTTAGTCCCATGCTTTGCAGCCCCAACCCCACCCCCACCACCAACCCATGCCTACGGTGACACTTTCAGAGACTCAGGCTAAGGCATTGCGGAAGAGGTGCGTTTTGAGGCTGGATTTAAAAGATGTGAGAGATGGATATAATCGGGTTTGTATTGGGACAGAGTTCCACACACAAGGCGTCTGATATTGGAAAGACCTTGCACCGGCGCTTTTCAAGTTAACACGTGGGACACAGAGCAGTTTGTCAGAAGATGATCGAAGTGATCTGTGGGGGATGTACGAGGAGAGGGTATGTAAATATAATTTTTATATGTATTACCCACATGCTGAAAATCCAACAATACAAACACAAGACTCATGGCTTTCGCGCCTTCTCTTGCTTTGGACCTATATATATATGTAACCAATGTAAACAATTAAACAGATTTGAAACAGTATGCCCTGTCCGGTTTATGACTGTAGTGTCCAAACAAATTAATTATGTTCGTTTCAAAGCAAAGAAGCTGATTATCTTTATGTAGACTTTCGTCTGGAACCGTCTGTAATGTCGAGGCCTCTTGATGTCTGAAATACTGCTAATAGTGGAAGTTCAGAACGACACCTTTGACCGAGGTATCAGACTGACTTGACCTGATACAATAAACTCAGACAGGCACTGACCGATTACATTTAGTCATGTGATAACACCATGCAAGTTCTAATCCTTAGACTGCTGAGCATGTTCCTTTGATGTCCAGGGGTACTAGCCTTGGAATCAGAACTGACAAAGTTCCTGTGTTCAGTATCCAGTCTCCATGAGGCAGTGCATCATAACAGTGATTGTTGTCTTTGGGCAGTACTTTCTTCAGCTTCTGAAGGTGCTGCCACTTGGTGCTCGTGATGCGCATGGGTGCCTTGTATATCCTGGTGATCGTGTTGTCATCAGCTTTGTTCTTTCTCTGTCTTTGTGGTAGGGGTCGTCACTGGTCAGTGTAGTTGATCTTGTAGCTCACCGAAGGTATTGCAGACACCGTAGGCTCAGATGTGTGCCTGAAGTAATCACAGTTTCAAGGTATAGTTTGTGCGAATCCTTTCGGCAATAGAGTGAGGGCATCTTGGCCAGTGATTCTAGAAACTCTCCTGCTATTAGGACCTTCTCTGTCCGACTCTTGTCAGCGCCTGTGTTCCTGTGTTGTTTTCTTGAAGAGGGGCTTGTGTGCATTCATGAACCCTCACAGATTTCAATACCCAATCCCGCGCGGCTCGTCGCATGAAGACATCTGACTCTCAGGTGTGAAGTTCCCAGACATCATCATCATTCACAGGGGCTGAAATGAACGGAAATATTATTGTAATTATACTACGTGGACTCCGAAACATGTACACACCTTCATCTTCACACACACACACACACACACACACACACACACACACACACACACACACACGTACGCACGAACGCACGTCGTACACACACACACACACACACACACACACACACACACACACACACACACACACACACACATGCGCGCGCACGCACAGAGGCACACACACACATACACACACTCTCTCAAATGCACACACGCGTGCTCACACACACACACACACACACACACACACACACACACACACACACACACACACACACACACACACACACGCACGCACGCACGCACGCACGCACGCACGCACGCACGCACGCACGCACGCACGTACGCACGCACGCACGCACACACACACACACACATATTAGCTATCTGTTGTACATATAATACATACTTGCAGACAGACAGGTACAAAAGAGGGCATACTGATAGAAACCAGTCACACTCGGTGGTGATTTTAAAATAAATCAAATTGTGAAGCAATCGCTTCTTTTGAGTAATTAAGCCGCATACTACACATTCATAATTTTAATATACTAATCTGTTCATCATACAACTACGTGCTAACATATCAGCTCTTACCCGAACAGATTCCACACACACGTCCTTCGCTCGAGAGGATGTCTTGATGAAGCGGAAAAAACTAGTAAGGCGCGAAAAGTGACGTAGTTTCCGGATATTTTGTTGCACGGAAAAGCTCGCAAGACGTCATAAGAGGTTTTCATCCGCCAAAACGTTAGCGAAAATACCTCGTAACTCGACTTAAGTGTCATTTTGGTTCAGCCTCCCGCCACAAATGACTTACGATGTTTTACTAGTTATTTCTGACCCCGATTTCAGCGAAACATATTTTTCCTTGTGTTCCGAGGTTTTCACAGAAGGTGTATAAATGAATTAGGTACTCAAAAGTGTAAAAATCCGAAAACCGGGAAAATTTTTGTTACGAGGTTTTATTCGGTCACCAACGGTATATATATATACAGAGAGAGAGAGAGAGAGAGAGAGAGAGAGAGGGTATAAAAATGTCCAAGCATGTCTTGGTCTGGAAACTTTTACTGCAAATGTTTGCCCATCTTGGGGCTTTTTGAAGGCCCTCCTGGTCGGCTAGACTGATTCCTGCAGAACGCAAACTGATTATAAAATAAGTAATGTTTTTGCACACGACATACATTCTAGATGACTAACACACACACACACACACACACACACACACACACACACACACACACACACACACACACACAAGATTCCTCTCTCTCTCTCTCACACACACACACACACACACACACACACACACACACACACACACACACACACACACACACACACACACACACACACACACACACACACACACACCCTCACTTCTCATATAATATATATATATAAAGCCTTAATATGATTCTCCTGGTATATATATTTCCTGGTTCATTGTTAACGTTATGAATTTTGTTTAGCAATGGTTACTGATATCTTCCTGGTTGCTTGCTACGAGTTTTGTTTCTAAACAGTGATATCTTCCTGGTTGCTTGTTATTTTGTGAATGGCCAGTCCTAGAGCAGGAACATAGGATAGTACGCCTGTCCCTGTTGTACATGCATCTGTCCCTGCTGTGGTCTTCTTGTCATTTACTACTTAAATTGCTGTACCTATTGTCTGCTACCTAGCCATTTTAAACTCATCAACGAGAGACTTAATGATATAATATGGTAATCAGTTTTACTTGTTAAAAGCCGTTATCTGGTTTTTGCCAGCCAAAGCTATTCTATTTTAACTTTCAACACTAAGGTCACTGCGTGGGTGGGCAAAACTCAGTGAAGAAATTTCTTGTCTTTTTCAGTGGTGTTGAACCTGCTCTTGAAAGCCTGCATGAATGGGGTGTCGACAATCTCTGGCGGCAACGAATTAATAACCCTTCACAACATCCAATGGACATCCTAATTACAAACTCAGCAACTAGGATTACAGAATCAACAAGTTCGTGTTTGAACCTAATCATGACGCAAAGTCCACACATAGTGAGTCGCATAGAGGTTCACCTTGCCATATGTAGTGACCCCAGCGTCCCTTGCGCATACATTAGAAACTCTGTGGTTGAAAACAAGCATTTTAAAGAATAACATATAACTACAGTAAACTGGACTCTATAACAAATTCTGCAATTTACTCACTAATGTTAACTGGAGAAACATTATCGAGTAAGATACAATAGATTTAAGCGCCGCCAACTTTACTGACACGTTTTTTGAAATTGCTAAACAATGTCTGCCAGCTAAAACAACCTTAGTCTGCCAGAGAGACGCACTATGTATAAATGATGAAATTCGTATATTGATAGAAAAACGGAAAGAAATTCACAAAAAAGCAAAACAAAGTAATCGAGAAGCCGACTGGAGAAAATTCCGCCAATTCAGAAATTACGTGATATTAAAAATCAGACATAGGAAAAGTGAGTTCTTAAATGAACTAGATAGAAAAGCATCTGAACCAAAGGTTTTTAGACAGAAAGATTGGTGGCAGTTGGTCCAGGAATTCCTGAAAAAGAAGAGTATAGACTATGATGGAATTCCTCCAAAAGACTATAACGGAAAAGTATATTATTCAAATAAAGCAAAGCCAAACATTTTTTAAAGACTTCTTTATTAAACACTCAACTCTAGAACCCGAAGATGACACAACACCAGACCTCTCTCAGCTAGACTGTCAACTTAATGACATTACACTATCAGTTTTTGAAGTAAGCAATATTATCCAAAACTTAGATAAAAGTAAAGCCACCGGTCCCGACCAAGTCCATAACAGATTACTTATTGTCGTCTCTTCTATCATTGCTGAACGTCTTACTATACTATTCAACAGATCTCTCAGCGAAAGCAAGTTCCCTGCTATTTGGAAAGTTTCTCACGTTACCCCCTTGCACAAAAAGGGGCCCAAGGAGTTTTGTAACAACTATCGCCCCATTTCTTTGTTAAGCTGCATTGGCAAAGTGCTTGAAAAATATATTCATAAGCATGTGTACGACTTCCTACAATATAATATTATTATACAATCACAATCAGGATTTATTCCTGAGATTCCACAGTAAACCAATTACTTTGCATCTACAATGATTTATGTTCATCTTTTGATAAAGGAATAACTACGCAAGCGGTTTAGCATGACATATCCAAAGCATTCGACAATGTGTGGCACACAGGCCTGCTATCAAAACTGGAAGCCGTCGGCATGAGAGGAAAATTGCTTTCGAGACTATTTATCATGTCGCATGTAGGTTACTGTAATTAAAAGGGAGAAGTCCGATTTTAAGAGTGTTTCAGCAGGAGTCCCACAAGGCTCTGTGCTCGGACCACTTCTGTTCTTGATTTATATTAATGACATTGTTAGCAATACTGAGTCGGTAATCAAGTTATTTGCAGACGACACTAGTTTGTCCTTGGCACTAAACAACCCCGACTCGCGTGCTGAAATACTGAACCATGACTTAGAACAAATTAATGAATGGGCCAAAATATGGAAAGTTAGATTAAACGAAGAATTTTTTTAACTTGACTAGAGGTCAGAATCAAAATCAACAACTCACTTTTGGCAGCACAACTCTAAAAGAAAGACCATTTCATAAACACTTAGGGATAATCTTACAAAACAACTGCAGATGGGATGAACACATTAGGTCTGTTATAAACAAAACAAGTATGATAATTTCCTGTCTTCGGTCTTATAAATACAAAATAAGCAGAAATGCTTTAGAAACTATGTACAAATCGTTCATCCTCCCACTTTTTGATTATGCTGATATTGTCTGAGATAACTGCACCGACACTCAATCAAAAATGCTAGAAAACCTGCATCTAGAAGCCATAAGAATAATTATAGGAGGTACACGCGGAACTAGCCACCAGAAACTTTACAAAGAATCCGGATTCTGCACATTAAAGGAAAGAAGGAAACGGCATAAACTCTTGATGTTCCCCAAAATGATACTAGGTCTCTGTCCCCAATATATAAGTGACCCCTTGCCCCCTTTAGTCGCCCACATTAATCCCCCCGTACCACAGACTCAGACCATCAGAAAGAGACGTGACTACATGCAAAATTGAACTTTATTGAAACTCCTTGATTCCATCTACCATAGCAGAGTGGAATTCTCTCCCCATTAGCGTTCAACAAAGTACATCTTTAAGTGTTTTTAAACGATCATTGTCCTTGTCCGACAGTAAAGTTCCAGCCTATTACTACTTTGAAGAAAGAAATGCACAAGTCATTCACTGTCGCCTTCGCCTAGAAATGAGTAACCTTAACAATGACCTAGTCAACCGCCATTTAAGCACCGACCCAAAATGTTTTTGTGGTTATTCTAGAGAAACGACCGAACATTACCTCCTTCATTGTCCTAACTACCTTAACATCCGCGCAAAAATAATACTTACCCTCCCTAGCAACCAAACCAATATTAGAACACTACTGTACGGTAACTTAGACCTGCGACTGCCAGAAAACAAACACATTTTCCTAACTGTCCATGAATTCATTAAGCTATCTAAACGACTTTAAAAGCAGAACTGTAAGCTAACAGGTAGATGACCTGAAATATGATTTTTATTTTTGTTTCTTTGTTTGTTTTTGACCGTATATACTGACTTTTTGTGCACATGTGATTTGTCATGCTAACATAGTACAGTTAAGGGACGTTAAAAATCCAAGTATTAACTCCTTCTGTATGTGTGATTATATGTTTTAATTATACAAATGACCGACTGCCTGCTCATACCTCTGAACTTTGTCAAAAATTAATACTTATGCTACTGTAGAGAAATGACTTCAAACCATCTTTTCCTTTCCCTTTCCGTCTCCCCACACCCCTCTGCCTCCATACTCTGTTTCTCTCTCGCTAGTATTTATTTAGGCCACCTGCCAATATATCTGTCTACTTAACATTGTTTAGTTTTTTCAGCTACGATTTGTTTTGACTGTTTTCTAGTGACTGTTTGTATTTTTGCGTTTTGTTATTTGTTTGTTACTTTTTTGTTTTCTCTTGTTTTTTGTTTTATTGTTGTTATTTTTTGTTACGTCTCATTTAGTGATAGCGAAGTGAAATTGTTCGTCCGCCATACATTGTGATTTTTTCCAATTGTATGAGCTCATCGCCTATAAGCTATAGCTTGTTGATGAGCACATTGTGATTTTTTGGTATCTTTATTTCGTCTCGAATAAAGCTTTGTTTAAACCAACGAGTTCCAGCTGTTCACGACTCTGATTCTGAAGGCGAACATTTTTTACACAGGCAGGTACATCTAAACTGTTTGAGCTTCTATAATTGTGTCCTTTAATGCGTGAACGACATAGCGGGTCTGTAATCGCCGGGTAGCCTACACTGCGCAAATAAATGAATTAAAATAAAACAAATAGAGTTTAAATATGTAAGTATGGAAAAACTTGCTCGCCTAAGCGGAAAAATTGGTAAAACGCATTTATACATGTTTACATCGAGCCTGAATCACTCATGTGAGAATTGTCTCTCTTCCCACGTAAGTTCGAACTGGCCGACGTCGCAGATGA
>OY757546.1:12954742-12957242 GCA_963584105.1 Alviniconcha strummeri | reverse complement strand
ATTTGAATAGAAATAGGTTTCATGAGAAAGATTGACGCCAGTTCTTACATACAAATGGTATTTATTGTGTGTTGCTTGCTATTAACAGCTCTAAACAAAGGAAAGATAATCAGTGTCTCTCACGTTACCGATTGTGTCTTCTGAGTGTGTATTACGATATTGTGCCTTGTTCACAACAGAAACTAAAAATATTTTTTTTTCATCAGCTTAGTAGATAACCACATTTCACCTTATTTTTAATGCTTGTTTGATGACAAAAGAGTAGATACAAAATAAATTACACTCATTTCTTCAGGGGTGGTTGACGTGGTGTCTTACTATGGTGTAACGTGCGAGCACACAAAATAACTATTTCTGCTTGTATCATTGACTTTCGACCTACCCTAACGTACCAGTCCACATCAGCTGACTTACAGCTTTGTGCTGTGTGTGGTGTATTATTTTACTAGAAAAGGGAAAGCACTGTGGTGTCTTCAGGGGTGAGGGATGTAACGCTCCTGACACATATTTGTTCCCACTCGGCTGAGTGCTTGTTTGTAATCTTTTGTAACCAAAACTTGGTACTGTGGTGCACCACCCTGAGCCGGAATGTCATGCGAAGAAATGGGATTCTATCTTCAAGGTCAAGGTCACAGTGTGGGCTTATATAATCAATATATGACAGTTTCTACAATATCTTTTATTAGTTCTAAACCAGTGAGTCTTTTGAAACCAAACTCAATTTGAGTGTAGATCATCATAAGCAAAGAAATGTCCAGAGAAAATATTGGATTGCTGTGTTCAAGGTCAGTGTCACAGCCAAGGTTAAAAGTTTCAGTTAATGTTAGTTTGGATGATATACGTCGCTGAATCATGTGTAACCAAACCCAGTATGGTGAGACATCACTATAAGCCAGAGCGTCATATGCGAAGAATGGGTTTCTATCTTCAAGGTCAAGGTCACAGTAACTGAATTTCGGTTAATACAATCAAATATGACTATTTCTATTATCTGTTCTGAACTGATGATTTTTTGGGGCGACCAACTTAGTTT
Organism: Alviniconcha strummeri; assembly: GCA_963584105.1. NCBI lineage: Eukaryota > Metazoa > Mollusca > Gastropoda > Provannidae > Alviniconcha > Alviniconcha strummeri. The sequence continues at coordinate 12,956,209 of OY757546.1, read as the reverse complement.
GACAGTGCATGTTCATAAGCTGGAGTGTCTTGTGAAAAGGTTGCGTTGCTGTATGCAAGGTCAAGGTCACAGTGAAGGTTCTGAACTTCAGTGAATGTTTGCCTGGACAATATCTCTGATCGGTCAAACTCAGTATGGTGATGCATCATCATCGGCCAGAGTATCATTCAGAAATATAATTTTGCGATGTTCAAGTTCAAGGCCACAATCGTTTCTACTAGATCTTCAGAAATACTGAAACTTTTGCAATCCAAAAATTAGTTTGATGGTACATCATCACAAGACAGGGTAAGACACTGTGAAAAGATTTTCTTGCTTTTACACAGGGCCTGAGACAGAGAATATGGCTTGGGGGACTGTGGACTAGATTGCTGCCACTCTTGGCTATCCCAATATCTAAAGCAGGGGTCAATACCGGTTCCAATCAAGAAAATGTGGAAAGAACATTGCTTTTGTAATGAATATACTTGTTTATTAAGTTTTTTGGTCAATAGTTCAAGTGTGTTATTCTTGTATCCTTTTGTACTTGTGATGATGTCCACATAACATGTGAGACATATTACTAATTAAGTGCGATTGGTTATTAACTTTAGAAAGCAAGAAACAAACATCCCTCTGACATGTATATTTATATAGACAGTTTAGACCAAGTTAGTGCAGTGTGTTCCCCCCTCCTCCAAATCACTGGGGGGGGGGGGGGGGGGAGAAAAAACTAAAAAAGGAAAAGAAATGTGTAATCCATTTCATGCATATCTGTGCTTCGAAGAAGACATTTTAAACTAAAATCGTTAAAGAGGCAGGATTATTATTTTTTTAATTGTCAGAAGTGACAGATATTCCTTGATTAATTTGGAAATATTGTATAATAAAAAAAAAGGCAAGAGTCAAACTTGCCACTGAGCCGACTGTATTGATGTATTTCTGGTGTCTTCTGTAACACGCGAGACACTGACCTATGACATAACATAATGCACAATTAACCAAGTTCCTGTCACCCTGTCAATTTATGTCATATGTTTATGTACACAAGAGATGTCAAGCTTTCATTTCCAAATAATAGCATTAAAAAAATTCACACTCTGAATTTTTACCCTCTGTTTCACAATTTTGATCAGCTTTCATGACAATGACCCGTATATATATATACGGGTGTCCCACACCACTTCATGAATATATATATAAAGATCCTGCCTTTTATATAGCTGACTTGTGTTCATTCTTTGCTTTTGATCTGGAAAATGACATTTCATAGTCATCATGGCGGTCTCAAGACTGAATACATGTCAGTTCTTTCGCTGTTTTCTGGACAAGTAAATAATTTGGTGTTTTACATCCAGTCAGCTATTACGGTTATATCTGGGCGATCTCTGGACTAACAGGTACTTCCTTTCTGAACGATTCTTTGTCACCTATTTTACTAATTGTCCTTCGTGCTTTGTACAGGATGAGAAGCGTGTAATACGTTCG
>OY757546.1:12918321-12948321 GCA_963584105.1 Alviniconcha strummeri | reverse complement strand
ATTTAAAGTGTAAGTCAAGCACACGATTTATGTGCTTGATTATTAATCATTTTGTCATGTATTATAGTAACCTTCAGGTAAACTACATGGTTACTGTATTTATTAGATTAGTAATGGCTGTTGTTTATACTTTACATTTGCTTTCATGTTCTAAATGTTTTGTTTGCTTGTGTCTTTTCTAAAACAGACACTGTTTCCTGGTTGGTTGGTGTACAAATAAAAGTTATGTTATAGCAACCTCTGACTTGTGACTCTTCATCCATGCTTCCAATCTGCTTCCCCTCAACTCCCCATCCCCACTCCCCTACAAAAACTGGCGCTTGCGAGCAGGATTGGAAGTAGAGGAGTCACTAACCAGGAAACAGTGTAGAGGAGCTGTCCGGAGGCCGTTCAAGCGGATCCGACCACCAACAACATGGCAGAGCAACCGCCGTGGCGAGCGATCCAGCCACCAAAGCTACCACGCTTCACTGGAGAGGCGGATGGCTGCGACGCCGATGAATTTATTCAGGAGGCGGAGCGCATCCTCCGGAACTTCAGGATGGAGGAAGGAACAGCAGTGGAGTGGCTGATCCAGGCTTTGGAGGGATCTGCCCGGAGGGAGGTGCTCACCCGCGCAGCAGGGGAGGCAGACACAGCGGCCAAAGTTTTGGCAGTCCTCGCAGCAACCTTCGGCGACCACCGGGGCCTCTCTGCTCTGCTCACCTCGTTCCACGGCCGGCGGCAGGGAATGGGGGAGAGTGTAGTGGGGTACTCGCAGCACCTGCTGATGCTGACCACCAAGCTGAACGCAGCGCAGGCGGACGCCGTCAACCCCACTATGCTCTGCGACCGCTTTATCGACGGGCTGCACCCCCCATCCCTCCGTCGCGACATTCGTCGCTACGCCAGGGAGCATGACGACGTCACCTTCCATCAGGCACGGGCTGAGGTTCAGCGCTGGATGCGCGAGGATGCTGATGTGGAGGTGCGAGCAGAGCAGGTCCTGGTGGCTCAACCCCAACACCGCAAGGAACTGGAGGAGCTGCGGGCCCAAGTAGCGGCTCTGACGGCGAAGACAGCAGAGCTGCAGGCTGAGCTGCGACACCAGTCAACCCGGGCACCACGGCCTAAAGTATGCCACTGGTGCGAGCAGCCTGGCCACTTCCAGCAGGACTGCGTTGAGAGACGCCAATACGCCCAACGGCAGCAGGGCCCTCGAGCCTCCTTCAAACCCAGCCGTCCCCAGCCACGGTTCTACGCTCCGCGGCACAGCGCTGGACCACGCTTTCCATCCCACCAGGGAAACTAGAGGTCCCCGTTGTCAGGACCCAGACAACGGGGGACATGAATCCTGTGGGCATGATTGGACGATGCCCCACAGTAGACATTGTGATGAACGGTAGGAAAGTGAGGGGACTGATTGATACAGGGAGTGAGGTTACGGCTGTGACTGTGAGGTGGATGGCGGAAAATCTGCAGAACTCTGACCTTCTTCCCATGACTCAAGTGACCTTGAAGGCAGCAAACGGGCTGGAGATTCCGTATAGTGGGGTAGTTATAGTAGATTTAGAACTTTTAGGACAGAAATGTGAGGGTTTACCAGTGTTAGTTGTTAAGGATTCTAGTGACCCCTCCACCAGGAAGAAGAAGGGTGATGTGTCAGCACTGGTGGGGATGAATGTGTTAGGTAGGGTGAGTAGTTTATTGAATAACTTAAATATTGTCCCCCCTGTCTTGCAGCCAGCCGTCCGTGAGATTCGCCTTGAACGCACCTCTGTCAGGGGTGTGGCTCGAGTAGCAGGCCGGACTCTCATCCAGCCCATTCCCTCGTCACCCTCCGCATCACAGGAGTGCAGCGGCCATCAAGACACCTGTTGGCCTCACCCTTGGCCCAACCCCTCCCCCGAGGGCTACTCCTCATTCCCACCCTTGTGAGCGGCGATGCGACACAGAGGTGTGTGCGCCTCGCTAACCTGTCGGCAGAGGATTACATCCTTGCCAGACGCACGCCTGTGGCAGTGTTACATGCAGTGGACGGCATTGAAAGCGATGAGGGTGTGCAGATTACGACGACCTGCAACGAGATGACCGTCTCCATGGAACCCTCCATCCCAGAGTCTGCACCCTCGGATGCTGTTCCCTGCCCTGCATTTGACGGCACTGACGACGAGCAGGCCCGGCTGCATGCCTTGTTGAACCAGTATGCTCATGGGTTTACCCAGGATGACCTCGACCTTGGGTATACTGAGGCAGTGCAACACCACATCCCCACCAGTGATGATGCCCCAGTCGCGCAGCCCTACCGGAGCATACCACCAAACCAGCTCCAGGAGGTGAAGGAACACATCAAGGGACTCCTGGCCCAGAGAGTCATTGTGGAAAGCCACAGTCCCTACGCAGCTTCGGTGGTCCTGGTGAGGAAAAAGGACGGCAGTCTTCGGCTCTGTGTCGACTACAGGCGACTGAACTTGAAGACTGTTGGTGATGCCTACCCACTCCCCAGGATCCAGGAGTCCTTGGATGCACTGGTGGGGGCCCAGTACTTCTCCACCTTGGACCTCGCCAGTGGGTACCACCAGATCTCCATGGATCCCCGGGACCAGCACAAGACAGCGTTCACGACACCCTTCGGCTTGTATGAATACACAAGGATGCCGATGGGCCTGGCGTCAGCCCCTGCCACCTTCCAGCGTCTGATGCAGGCAACCATGTCAGACTTTGCCTTTCAGTTTCTGCTCGTCTACCTCGACGACCTCCTTGTCTACTCCAAGACGTTCGACGAACACATGGAGCACCTAGAACGACTCCTGCAGCGGGTGACAGAGACAGGTCTGAAACTGAAAGCCAGCAAGTGCCAGTTCCTGAGGCGTGAAGTCACCTATCTTGGCCACACGATCTCGGCTGATGGAGTGAGCTGCGAGTCTGGCAAGGTGGAGTGTGTGCAGAACTGGCCAACACCAACAACGACAACAGAGCTGCGCAGCTTTCTTGGCTTTGCCAGTTATTACTGGCGGTTCATCAGCGGGTTTGCCAGGATTGCCGGGCCGCTCCATGACCTGGTGAGCGAAGGGGCCAAGCACTCCAAGAAGAAGGCAGCTGACGTATCCAGGCTTTGGGGTCCCAAGCACCAAGAGGCCTTCGACTCCTTGACGACAGCTCCTGTACTTGGGTACGCTGACTACACCAAGCCCTTCATTTTGGAGACGGATGCCAGCCATGACGGGCTCAGCGCCATCCTGTCCCAGGAACAAGATGGGAAGTCAAGAGTGCTTGCCTTCGCCAGCCGACGCGTCGCTCCATGACGATATGGGCCACCAAGGTTATGAGCGCACCATGGAGTTGCTGAGGCCTCGTGTCTACTGGCCCGCCATGTACAGAGAACTCAGAGACTACATCAGCAGCTGTGAGCGGTGCACGATGGGCCATGCACCAGCGCTCCACACCACTTCCAGTCATCTGCTTGCCAGCCGTCCTCTTGAAATCCTGGCAATCGACTTCACGAAGCTTGAGACTGCTAGTGATGGGCGAGAAAATGTTCTTGTTCTCACCGATGTTTTCTCGAAGTTCACCCAGGCCATACCGACGCGCAACCAGGAGGCAGGGACAGTGGCCAAGGTGTTGGTCCACGAGTGGTTCCAGCGCTACGGGGTACCCCAGAAAATCCACAGTGACCAGGGTAGGGACTTTGAGTCTAAGCTGGTGAAATCCCTGTGTGAGCTCTATGAGATCAAGAAGACCCGGACCACTCCATACCACCCCCGTGGCAACGCGCAGTGCGAGCGGTTCAATCGCTCGTTGCATGATCTGCTTCGAACCCTGCCCCCGGAACAGAAGTCCAAGTGGCCACAGTACCTCCCGGAGCTCGTGCAGGCGTATAACAATACGCCTCACGCTTCCACCGGGTTTTCGCCCCACTTCCTTCTGTTCGGCCAGGAACCGCAGCTACCAGTTGACCACCTGCTTGGGCGCACAACCACGTCCGCGGTTGGACCCACCGACTGGGTACGACAGCACCGGCTGCGCCTGCAGGCTTCACACGCCAGGGCACTGAAGCATCTCCAAGAAGCTGCAGCGGAGAGACGAAAGCAGACGGACCAGAAAGCTGCCGACCACCCACTACACGTTGGTGACCTGGTTTACCTGAAAAACCGTGTCCTCGGCAGGAGCAAGATCCAAGACCGGTGGCATCCTGAACTGCACGTCGTGACCGCACGTCCCTACCCTGGCATACACGTGTACGGGGTCAAACCATTCTCTGGCGGGCAGGAGCGGACCCTCAGTAGAGATGACCTGTTGCCTGCCAGGGCACCACTGGCTGCTGCCGCAGAGGAACCGCCGACACGGGAAACACCTCAGGCCAACCCACAGTACCCTGATCGGGGTGAGTTCTGGCTGGGTCGGCCTGCGACTGTTGGCTTGCCTCCTGCCACACCCATGCCTCTTCCCGCACCCATTCCTGCCGCCCCCATTCCTCCTGGTCCCGTTCCCGCTGCACCCATTCCTGCTGCCCGCATTGCCGCTGCACCCATTCCCGCTGCACCCATTCATGCAGCTGACGCACCGCCAGTCAGAGTCAAACCTGTACTCAGGCGTTCCACCCGACTGAACAGAGGGGTAAACCCCAATGCTGTCCCCATTCCTGTTGGTCCCGTTCCCGCTGCACCCATTCCCGCTGCACCCATTCCTGCAGCTGACGCACTGCCAGTCAGAGCCAAACCTGCACTCAGGCGCTCCACCCGTATGAACAAAGGGGTAAACCCCAGTACTGCCAACCTACCTCGAAGAGCAGTGTGGCGACCGTAATGTTGCGTTGCACTACTGTGTATGTTTATTTCATCATGATCGAACTTTGATGACTTGACCGCTAATCTGGTATTACTTCATAGCATTATATATGTTCATTTGAGTAGTAACGGGACAGAGTCCACATAAGGTCAACTTCCATCTTCCATCAGGTCAACTTCCATCTATATCTGCAGACTCGCAGCCGACCGAACGGATACGCACTGATGAACCTACAGGCATCATCTCGGTTTTTTTCTCTTTTTTTCTTCTTTCTTTCTGTGTTAAGCTTTAGTTTGTTGCTTTGCATCCATGACAAAGTATCGCTTATACAGGATTGAATGTTGGACTGAGCAGAAGTGAAATCGCTAGGTGGTGCACTGTCAGAGATTTCTGTGTCATCAGCGTATTTGTGATAGTCACAGCTGTGACATGCTATGACATCAGACAGGGGTTGTGAATACAGGGTGAAAAGTACAGGTCCGAGCACCGATCCCTGAGGAACACCAAAGACAAGGGGTATTGGTGTGGACATCAAACCGTCAACCACAACAGACTGCATCCTATCACTTAGGTATGACTCGAACCAAGACAGCGCTAATTCCGACATTCCAAAAGTGCTCTCAAGTCGTCTTTATAGGATGGCATGGTCAAGGGTGTCAAAAGCAGCACTGAGATCCAACAGTGCAAGTATTGACACAAGTTTCTGATCAGACTTTGTAAGGAGGCCTTCTAGTACACTCAAAACAGCAGTTTCGGTACTGTGATATTTTCTGTACGCAGGCTGTCGAATTTCGAGTAAGCTGCTTGCGCGCAGATGAGACTGCAGTTGAAGAAGAACTACTCTTTCTAGTATCTTCGAAACGAATGGGAGATTTGAGACTGGTCTGACAGTTCTTAAATGATTAGCATCAAGACCCTGTTTCTTCAATGTGGGTGTCACAAGAGCCTGCTTTAACCCAAATGGGACAGTGCCGGTGGACAAAGAAACATTGACAATCTTTGTGACAAGGGGGACTAGGGCATGCAGACACTGCTTAGTCAGAGTAGTGGGGATGGGGTCATGGGTGCAATTTTTCGTTGGTGACTGAGAAATGAGTCTACAGATTAGCTCTTCTGTCACAGGTTCAGACATTGACAACTGAGGCCCGTCGAACTTAAAAAAGGACGGTGGGTCATGGGGACAAGAGTCAAGGTCTTCACGGATCTGCTTAATCTTGGTCAGGAAAAAAGTCACAAAAATGCTGTAGCAGGTCTGCAATGGGAATGTTCGATGGCAGAGAGGTAATCTTTGCTTTGCCGAGCAGTTCATCAGACACAGCAAAAAGCTGCTTAGTGGTAGAGCAGATATCTATCTTGCTGCTGTAGTGAAGCTTCCTGGCGGTCTGTATGCATCTCAGCATCATGATGATGATGATGATGATGATGATGATGATGATGATGATGATGATGATGAGAAGAAGAAGAAGAAGAAGAAGAAGAAGAAGAAGAAGAAGAAGCAAATAAATTGGTGATTTACGCCCAGTCAACCGTTACGGTTATATCAGGGCGGAGAAGAAGAAGAAGAAGAAGATACTACTATTATTATTATTATTATTATTACTACTACTACTACTACTACTACTACTACTACTACTACTACTACTACTACTACTACTAACAATACTATCATCATTGTTATTATTGTTGTTGTTACTCTGTGGGGCTTACAAGCTGAACCTTGTCGATTCCCACGAATATCACGGTGACATATTAATCTAATACATCTGTTATACATATTTTAATGATTCTGTCCGTGAAGATACTGTTAACAATCAACTGAGTCCATTATTGTATGATGTGGAATAATACTTCGTGTTCCTGGATATGAGTCGCGAAAGCATTCAAAGGGGGGGAAACCCAGTCGTAGTTACATTCTTTGTTTTTAGTCGTTGTTTCTCTTGATCTGTAAACCGATTACGCTCCTCTCTGGCTGCGTGTGTGTGCGTGCGTGCGTGCGTGCGTGCGTGCGTGTGTGAGTGTGTGTGTGTGTGTGTGTGTGTGTGTGTGTGTGTGTGTGTGTGTGTGTGTGTGTGTGTGTGTGTGTGTATGTACAAGCGTGCTGTGATGTAGTCTTGTTTGATCTGATGCAATTTTGTTTATTGACGTAATGTCTGATCTGATGTTGATGTCTTGTGCTCTGGTTCAGTCTTTTTTGGTCCAATGCTGCGTTGTCTGAGCTGATGCGATGCTGTTTGGACTCAGGAGGTGTTTGCTCTGATGCAGTTTTGTCTTCTTTATTTATTTATTTTTTATTTATTTTTTATCATTTAACATTTTATCTGTTACAAAATTGTTGTATTTGAAGCTGTGTTGTCTGATGCGATGCAGTGTTGCATGGTATAATGCAGTATTGCTTGATCTGGTGCTGTACTGAGTGATCTGATACAGCGGTGCTGACAATCTGACGGGAATAGGTGGGGGTAGGGGTGGGGGGGAGGGGTTAATAACCCCACACCCCCACACCCTCATGTCAAAGTATGAAGTAGCACTTAGCAGCAACAATGACGAGATATAACGAGTTGGGGGAAGAAAAAGAAAAAAAGGGGGGGGGGGGGGGGGGTTACGATAAACCCCATGGGTGATTATGTGTGGTTTTGCCCTCCCAGCCAAACAGTATTAATGACTTATTCTTCACAGCTACAATCTCCGCCAAAAAATATCTTCTCTTGTTGGTGGCCGGAGCTGTATATGCGTATGTTTCACTCCTCTTCTTCTTCAACTTATTATTATTATTATTGTTATTATTATTATTATTGCTTTGTACGGTGAGCAAATGAAGTTAAAAAGGGATAGCCCCATATCTCGATTGCCTAAAGAGTCCGTAAGTACGGCGGTCCCTCTAAATGCACGAGTCGTCAAAAGGCCTACACACACACACACACACACACACACACACACACACACACACACACACACACACACACACACACGTCAAAACTCACTGTAACATGTTTGTCTGCACTCTGTATAGATCTCCACACAGCAAAATCTCTCCTTGGCGCCGGGTTGTACACGCGCGCCAAGAGTGCAGCGCTGAATGTAGACACGTTTCACGGGTTCTTCGAGGGTCAGTGAAAACGCGACAGCTTGTGCCCACGTACGCCACTTGATGTGTTTTCATTACACAAAAGACCGAGCTAGTGGGTGCGACCGATGACGTCAAACACCTGTCACAGAAATAGTCTAGTCTTCTTTTTTTTTTTTTTTTCTTTTTTTAAGATCCTGCCTTTTATATAGGCGATCTCTGGACAAATAGGTACTTCCTTTCTGAACGATTCTTTGGCACCTATTTTACCAGTTGTCCATCGTGCTTTGTACAGGATGAAAGAGTATGCATGTGCGTGTTTCATGACGTAGAATTATTGAGATATGTTCTTCGTTGTGCGATCGAACGACAGCTTTAATTTCCCGTTAGGATGAATAAAGTATATAGTTATTGTTATTGTTTTCCTGGTTTGGATCTGAAAGAGTTGATATGAAAACTGTTACTTCCATTTTCCCCTGGGGGGTGCGCTTTGCCCCTAGTGACCCTATCCTCTCTGTCCCATTCCCCATGTGCACATTTACCCAGGTTCTCCCTGTTCCACTCCCCACATCATTATCCATGTCTTCTCTGTCCCGCACCACTTCATTATCCACGTTCTCTCTGTCCCACTCCTCACTTCAGTACCCATGTTCTCTCTGTCCCACTCTCCACTTTATTACCCATGTCCCCTCTGTCCTACTCCCCACTTCGTTACCAAATTTTCCTGTGCTCTCTGTCCCGCTCCCCACTTCAGTACCCACGTTCTCTCTGGCCCACTTCCCACTTCATTACCAAATTTAACTCTGTCCCATCCCCCGCTTCATTACCAAATTTAACTCTGTCCCATCCCCCGCTTCATTACCAAATTTAACTCTGTCCCATCCCCCACTTCATTACCAAATTTAACTCTGTCCCATCCTCCACTTCATTACCAAATTTAACTCTGTCCCATCCCCCGTTTCATTCCCAAATTTAAGTCTGTCCCATTCCCCACTTCATTACAAATTGTTTTCTCTGTAAATCTGTATCTCTCTGTGTCAACACCCTGCAGTATTCCATTCCTTTGGAACAATCGGCCGAAACGGGTATGTCGTTAGTTGGTTAGTTAGTTAGTTAGTTAGTTAGTTAGTAGTAGTAGTAGTAGTAGTAGTAGTAGTAGTAGTAGTAGTAGTAGTAGTAGTAGTTGTAGTAGTAGTAGTAGTGGTAGTAGTAGTAGTAGTGATGGTGGTATTACTACGTAATTATTATAATACTTATCAACGAATATAGCTGAATAATAGCTGCTTCCGTGTAATAAAAACTCGCCAGCCAGTCGACACAGTCTACTTTCTGTTTCCCATTTATGGAAGCTGTTTACTCGAAACTGGCATTTCCCCCCATTTTTTTCTTTTTGTGTGTGTGTGTGTGTGTGTTTTGCAATCAGTGACGTCAATAACAGATCACCCGACAGCTCTGTCCCATCCCTAATAATCCGTTTAGTCTCTATGGACGAAAAGCAACAATGTATGTAAACAGATAGTACCCTACTAACCGTAGGCAAGGGTGAACGCGCGAATTCGTTGAGACTGTGACCTGATGATGATGATGTGGTGCTTCATGTCCTCGGATGTCGGGTTGACATATTAGGGACAAACTGTAAGAAACTCTTAAAAGTAAAGATGGGGAGGGGGGGTTCGCTTCAGCTTCAGTACGTGTAATCATATCCGGGGGGTAGCAATGCGCCTACTGTTGGATAAAAAAGACATTTTGTCGTTGAGGGTGCCTTTTACTGTGGATAAAAAAAAACGACGACCACCTGCTCACAGCTGTAAATGGGCCTGTAATGGCGGCAACATACATTAAAAATTCTTGATCCATCCAGCTTTTGTTAAAGGGAGAAACCTTAAAATGCTGGTTATGGTTGAGACATTCTGCTCCCCAGCCACGCAGCCGGGGAGCGACACAGTCGGTCGCCATTCCAGTTTCAACATGCGTGACATGTTCTGGGCGACAACAACGCGCCTGCTACTGGTAAAAATCCGTTGTTTGGATAAACATCTATTTACAGTTAAAAGGAGACAAACCGTCTCGTGGCCTTAAAACATGGGCATTTGGGTATTCATACTATGCAAAAGTCGCATAGTAATCTTACATAGGTTGGTAACATTATGAGGTTTGTTAGCATTAAAGGACAAGTCCAAGGTTAGGGGTGATTTTTGACACGATTTCCGTTAAAGCTTGCTGAGAACGATGATGTAGGTGAAACTGTGATCCGTCCAAGGTTTTTAAGTATGCAAAATGACCATCGAAATGATTGACAAATGAGTCACTAGTTTCAGATTTAATGAAATAAAAAAACATATACAAATGTTTAATTGGGTTTTTAATCGATTTTATTTTCTGTAGGCTTCCCCGGAAGTGACGTCAGTCTGGGGAGTCAGTGCGGTTGCCATCTTAGATTCTTCAGTAAACTGTGTATGCGTGTGGTCGACAAAAAGTTACCTATGGCGGCCTACTGTGTTGCCACGAACTGTAACAATTCGCAGATGACCCCAGGTATAACAATGCACGAGCTCCCGCGCAATCGACCCGCAGTGAGGCGAAAGTGGATTAAGTTTATACAATTCAAACGAGCTGACTTTCTTGCTGCGCCGCATCACGCCCATTTGTGTAGCGAGCACTTCAGTGAGTGCGATTTCGCAAACCCCATGGAATACCGCATGGGGTTTGCTTCGAAGCTGACACGATGTTCCGGTACTCTTTCAAAATCCTGCCTGACAGGTTCAAACTGATACGGCTGTATCCTTGTGGGTCTCTCGGGCAAAGTATCAGTTTCGTCTTCGGAGCTCGAGTTGGCCATTTTGCAGCGACTTCCCAGAGTGACGTTGTAGGAATATGGTCACGTGATTTGGGCGTCATAGCGACACTTTCGGTACGACAGAAAATGCCTTTTTTCCGTGCATTTATAACCCTCAGATCACAGTTTCACCTACATCATCGTTCTCAGCGAGCTTTAACGGAAATCGTGTCAAAAATCACCCCTAACTTTGGACATGTCCTTTAACTTTACATTTCCATAAGACCCCCCCACCCCCCACCCACACACACAATTTATTATTTTTTTTAATTAAAAAATCTTCTTCTTTACTTATTTGTCCCTTGCTGGAAATTCGGGCTGCCTTCCCTGGGTAAGGCACAGCAGCCGCAAGAGCAGCGCTACCCATTCCTATCGATGTGTGCAGTATTTTCGCGTGTCCAAACAATTATATGGCTGTGTGTTTTGGATTTTTAACGTGCGCACAGATGTTGGTGCAAGCGATTACACACGGGGGCTGTACGGACACTGCACTGGAAGTTGATCCTGGGAGAAAAATCCCTTGCCGCACCGGGGCCTCGAACCGGCGTCAGTATTGTGCCTGGCTTTTCAGTCGCACGCCAAACTGAGCTATCCCCTGACACGACTTGCTAACAATAAAGGGGGGGGGGGGGGGGGGGGGGGGGGGGGTTAAGTAATTTGGTATTTCACGCCCCGTCAACCAGTGCGGTTATATTAGGGCAAGTGAGACAGACAGACACAGACTGAGACAAATCAAAAACTCATACATCAAATAAAACCGGAAGTGAAACATCCCATAGTCTTATCAGACACCAGATCTCCGCAGTATTGGCTACAGTACAACTTAAAGCAAACTGCTTACAGTGTAATGCATGGTAGTTCTTTTTGCACACTCTGGATATTTGCCTATGCAGTGGGTCCATTTTCGGGAGGTACTGAGGCAGAAGTTATGATGGGACGCATATCCATTTGGAGAAATGGAAAGTGTCACTTTATTCCACTATGTAGTACAACAGGTTGTAAAAAGAAAACTTTCATAATAATAATAAATAAAAAAAGTTAAAAAAATAATAATCTGTTTACCGCTATTGCCTTCATAGCTTCGGTAAGTATGTTGCTGAGCCACTTTCAAGTTAATGTTTCTGGCATGCCACCAGTATCAGTTTTAATTCCATCCAAAACATCTGATACATATATATATTACTTAACTATTCAACCTTTTGTGATCTTAACCAAGTGCATAGCCTCAACAGACTTACTTAAGTTGCATTCATAATTTTCCTGACCCATCATGACGCTAAATAAAAAAACTGCATTGAACAATGTTGTGAATGGAGTGAATCTTTGGTTTTACAGACCATGTGTTACTTCCATGAAACTGGTCGAGTAAGAAAGCTTTCAAGCATAAAACCAACCTGGCTTTTCTGTCAACTATTTCCCTAATCTTTTTGTTGCTATTTTTCTTTCCACTGGTTGATCAGCAAAACTATAATCTATTATATAATACTGTGCTGGTATCTCTCTCCTTCTCAAAACCAAACAAGCTTGGAGCATACTGACTCAAGATCTGTTCAGTACCAATCCCGCCAATCAAGGCAGTTCAGAGTAGATGTCTGACTCAAATAACAATAAAAATAGTATTTAAAAGAGAAACCCTTGACTTCCCATTCATTTCCAGTAACTGTCTTCTTCTGGTCTGTCTCTTCTTCTTCTTTAGCCTATTTTTCTTCTGTGTCAGTATCAGTTAGTTAAATTCTTTAAAAAAAATAATAATTAAAAACTGATGAAGACACATCTGTTAATTTTATTTTGTACCTTTGGCCTATTTTCTTTCAGTCAGTACGTTTTCCTCACTACTTACTGCTTGCTTTCATGAACAGTACTGCTTGCTCTCATGAACAGTCATTCAATTTTTTCTTTCTTTCTTTTTTTTTTTTTTTTTTTTTGGTCATCGATTTATTTATTGCATGTTTATTACTTAGTTCAAAGCAGCCACATTCTCTTGACTTATTGCCAGGAATTCTGCTTTTCTTCTTCCTCTTCGGCTTTTCCACTGACTTATTGCCAGAAATTCTGCTTTTCTTCTTCTGGTTTTCCACTAACCTCCCTGCCATCCCAGCCTTCATCCCCCCTCCCTCCCCCCCTTATCTTCCACTGTTAATCAGTATGACATGGACAGAAAATCTGAGCCTAGGTCTCGTATAACCTTTGCTGCTGAGTGGGACTAAAATATGGAGTAACTGTCACTTTCTTCAAGAGAAAGATATATATTATCACAGAAATCATTTTAACAAAATTCAGTGTAATTACAACTAGCATGGCTGGGTCTATGAGTGCACTGCTTGCTTGCATCCGGGAAAGAGGTAAGAATTTCTCTATGGTTAAACTCCAACTAATGTAAAATGTATTTCACTTGCTGGATATATAATTTAAAAAAGTAAACTGAAATTAAGGCTTTTTTCTTCTTCTTCTTTTTCACATTTGGGTCTCTCAAAAACTAAATAAACACAACAACAAAAATTATATACAAATACATATCTCTTAGCTTTTCTTTATATAATATATATTTATTCTTTTCTTTATATTAACACATTCCACAGCTTCCACAACAAAGCAAGTAAAGCACTAAAAGACTACCAAGACCTCCAGTTGTGAGAAAACCACATTTACCTCACGGTGTCCGTGGTGATGGTGATGGTGGTGACCCTTCGCCTCATGTGCGCCCACACTGTGCGACCTTCTCCTAACCTCCCCATGACCTAGCTCCTGCAAACCGTGCGGGCCACGTTTATGTGCATGCTTATCACGTGCGTGAGGGTTATCCTTGTGCTCGTGCGGGTGTTGATGCTCAAGGTGACGGAGGTGGTGATCTAAGTAGTGTTCATGCTGCTCATGGAGCTGGAGAGGGTGGGAAAGTGCGCTGTCAAATGACGGCTCAGAGTAGCTTGATCGTGGGTGCTGATGCTCCAGAACATACTGGGCAGATGTCGAGGTAAAGATGGTGCTCATCTTCAAATTCTGTGACTAGTCTGAAATGACGTTAGCTGATTCTAAGTCTTTGATGACCCCAAGAAATGAAACTGGGAGCTCTTTGCGAATGTGAGAATGGTAAAGAAACTAAAAACCAGTCTGTAATCTCCACATTTTCTTCACATGATGCATCAACACAAAACGCAGAATTGGAAGAGACGCAAACATTCGTGATTCTTCAGAGATGACAGGCTCTGCATTACCCAATATTAATCAATCAACCGGTGACCAGTTGACAGTTCTGTCAAGTCGTCACGCACACATGTCATGTATACACATTTGTCGACAGTTGAAAACACAGCTGGCACAGTGATACCGAGTAACAGCAGCACAAATCACTGGCAGAGGGAAATCAGGAGAAACACGAAAAATAAGCGAGTATCCCCAGAACGTGCAACAAATCTCAGCCACAAGTGGGAACCACGTGATAAGGAGCATCTATGTTCGTCTCTTTACCAAAGCGGCAAGCAGCCGAGCAGAGATTGTGGCCAGTCGAGGGACCGAGACTGTTTGAGGTTCTAGAAAGAATCAATGCTTCCAGCCAGTCGAAGCCACCGAAGAAGATTGGGGGGCGGGGGAGGGGGGAGCTGATGTCTGTAATACTTCCCCTCTTGGACATGCATTTTACACTGTTAGGTGTGAGGCTGGTGAGTCACACTGGCGGATTAGCACAAGTCTACCAGCCCCTGACCTGTCTCCGTGGGGATGACGCCATATCGTGCCAGCGCAGAAACAATCAATTTGGACGAGATGAGGAGGAAACCCAGCCTGTGACCAGGGTATGAAATAATCAATAACACTGCCGGCACTACAAATGTACAGCACAAGAAGCTCTAAAAGGCTCCCCAACTGGCAGGCTGCTAAAAAGGATCTAGGGTTCCTTCCAGCTGGACGATACTATGGAAACTTGCAAACAAAGTAACTCAGAAGGAGGAAACAACTAAAGTATATTAACTCATTTGTTTGTTGATTCGATACTGCAACTGGCCGTCTGTGTATGAATATTGGCTATAGTGAAGTATGAGTGTATACAGTCCATTCTGTGTGTGACATCTTCAACCCTGGGACTCTTCACACTGTAAATATAACTGATAAATGTTGTGAAGTTTGTATTAGAGCAGTATTGATTTGAAATTATACTGACTTGCAGTCCTGACCTCTGACCTGACCTTGAGCATGCAAATTACTCAACGCTCACCTGATGCCAACAGTCTGCAACTAATTAACTTTATTCCAAGATAAAGATTTTTTTTAAATTAAAAATGGGCTGATTGACTACCCCCCCCCCCTCCCCCCGTTCCACACTCTATGCTTTTACATGGAAGGGTGTGACACTATGTTAAGGGTTGATCTTGCACATAAAATTAGAGTCTGGAAAACCATTGTATAAGATAATAATCAAAGCTTTTTAATCTAGCAGAAATGCCCACACAGACATCATACAGAAAAAATTACTAAACATGTACAGTTACACAGTCATGTTTCTAAAACATGTTTTCACTGTAGTTCCAGAACTATGACTTCCAGCACTATGCTAATCAGATCCATAACAGCTTGTGACAATTAAGTATTATCCTTAGCCTTTAGGCAAGGTTTGTATGCACTGCACTAATCTATTAAGTGGTATTGTGTGGCAAGTCCCAACTCCAGTCAACAATTTCTCACAGCTAAATCCTTGTCCTGAAGCAGTGAAGGTTAACTGAACAAGTGCTTGACAGAATAGTGTATGATCTATGACTTACCAGTTGTAATCCACGTGCAATAACCCACTTCCCTGCTCAAACAACCCACATGGCTTTCCTATGAGTACTACTGCTAATACTACCACTAATATACCCTGGTATGTATGGCCCTTTGTCAGAGTTTCATGACTCAGTGTGCTACTGCTAATCTTTCCATGCCCAAACGTTCAAGTTTTCAGCATAATTTTAGTCACAGATCTTGCTGAAAGAAAGAAAATGGATCAAACCAGAATAAGCAAAACTTTCTAACTGTGCATAACCAGCCTTTCAGATTTTCTCATAATATAGTACATGTACCAGAAAGTACCCACCAAACTGTTCATCCTCAAAATACTGATGCATGCCAAAAGAGTCAAAGCCTTAAAAAAAAACATGTTAAACAAAAGATGCTTTACCTGCTGTGAAAAAGCCATAATCCCAAATTGTCCACTATGACTGAGACCAGCAACACACTCCAACCCTCACAACCACACTGACGGAAAACCTAAAGTCCATGTGCAGCTTTGCAGTTCCAGGGCAATGCCTGTGCCCATTTCTAATCCATACATGTGCAGCGTTCCATGCTGGCAGCTTGGTGCCAGAGCAATGCCTCAGCAATTCAAGGGGAAGAACTACTGAAGCAGATCAATGCATTCTCATGGATGCACAAGAGATCAGTTCTTTCCCATTCCCAGAGAGTTCTACACGAACATTGACCAAACATACATTTGTCTTCCTTTTAATGCCAAATGAAATAAATAAACATAACATAAAAATATGGACATTCAATGATTCATTCATATGAATCTATATATAATACAATCAAATTTTATTTAATTATAGTTGAACTATTCAGTTAAATAATGCAGCAAAAGATGTGTAATATATTTAATCATAAATGAAACACTGGTTACCAGTACAGACTCAAAGCCTCAATCACATTCACATCAACATCAGTAATTCTCTATAAACCAAATAAGTTACATCAAATCGGTTAACTTACTTTTGTGAATTCTGCAGAAGACATGAGAGGCAGAATTTTAACAAGTGCAGGATTGTTCTTAAAGTAATTGCTGTCATTGTGTTTGATGTCATGTTGGGTTGTATGCATTTTTTTTCTTCAGACATTGCATTTTCTGCACACAACTTCTAAAAAGTGTTCGCAGCCCCTGATATCATATCTCATGTCTTCTGCAGAATTTTGTGCAAGCCCGATGCATAAACAGCACTACTTTCTGTATCCTCAAGCTTGGGACCCTCCACGAAAATAAACATTTCTCACAGGCCCCTGGTAAGATCTCAGACTGTCACAGGTACTCCCAGATTCCTGGCTGGCTTGTTTACCTTCTTGAGTACAACAAGGCCTACTGTTAACCAGCTCAGAGCAGGTGGAAGAAACTGGTTTAGAACTATCATCACCACTAGGACAAAAAAAAAAAAAGAGAAGAGTTTTCTGCACTGTCTTTTAGTTTCACAACATTATGCTGAACTGCGAAATGTGATCAATCCCACATGCAAATGAATAGCAGGGAATAGCAGTAATGCAGTGGGATACTGACACAGACAGTGAACTACTGCTGACTTTGATGTCACCCACCCTGTCCTGGCAGCTGTCAAAGCTGATATAGTAAGTAAACATGGTGCTTAACGTCCACAGAAACCATAAGGTTTATTAGCCTAATTAGGGATGGGAATAACGGGAGAAAGGGGTATGGAGGTGGGTGGAGAGGGAGATTATATATGACTTAGTGCCAAAAGGTGTGCAAATGGAGGGTCGGATTTTTGACTGTCAATAAAATCTGTTTCAAACATTTTGTCTTGTTGTTGCTTTGCGTGTGCATTCATAATTGGTCAGTATCACAGTGGAAACAATATGAGCTCCAAATCTGGAGCAGCTGGAGAATTATTTTTTGAAAGTGAAAAGCGCCACAAAATTCAACCCCTAAAAACGGACACACTCATGGTGAGTGCTTTTGATGCTTTCATTCACGTACATGATGAATCAAACATTACCTCAGTCACTGATTTGCACAGAGGAGATATTACTTTACACAGTGCATATAAAATTGATTATCACTAAATTTTGTTTTTTGAGTTAGAGGCTCTGAAATATCCCTCAGTTGAATGTTATGTGTGCTGAAATGTTTCATGACTAGCATCCGCAGACAATTTAGTGAAGAACTGACTTTCTCTTTCATCAAAACTTTACTCCAGTCACTGTGGTACGTCACTGCATCAGGCACCAATGTTTTATTTTACTGCCAAATGTCTGGGTAGTTTTTAAAATATATTTTGCCATTCTTCATAAAATTGTTGCAATAAATAATGTTCAACAAAGTATTAGATTAAACAAGCAAAAGGAAAAAATAAAGTTTTCGCGCTTTTGCACTACATCCGGTTAGCCACGTTACATATCTGGGTCATTTGCTTTTAGCACATGGCCACATGGAAGAGATGTTCTGATATGCGAAAGGTGTGTGGTAATATTTTTGAAGACCGTAAAAGGTGTAACATTCAACTTAATTTAAACGTTCATCAGAGATTTAGTCAAATCTTCCAGGTATACGATATTTATATTGGTATATGCTGAATCTTTTAAAAGTATTGGAATGTTAGCATACAGAGGGAGTTTTTGTTGCTGTTGATCTAAAGTTGTTCAGATGCTTTTGTAAATTTGTTTTTACCGAGTTTCTTACAACATGGGTGCGTGTTGAAATCATAATGTGTGACAGAAGATTGGTTATAAACAGTATATTCTGATTGTAATCTTTACATTTTTTGCTTGCACTTAATGCAGTTTGTTTTGTTTACAAACTACGTCTTCAAACAAATCATCATATATAGTAGACAATTCAAATTTACACATTATTGTAGCCATGCCTGTCTGCTTTCCAGAGTTCTAAAAATGTAAGTGCCAATCTTAATAGCAATATTCTTTGGCTGTGATTTTTGTTAGTAATATTTATTACGATTTTTATATATATATTTTATTAGTATTAATTCATTCACTTTTAAGTTAACTGTTCAACTATTTTTGTCCTAGGCACCCAAGTCAACATGACCAAGAAACGCATGGATGACAGGTTGCGTGTGTTTTCCTGTGACACCCAAAAGCAGCAAAAGTTGCACTCACTTTTACTTGCTCCATTTTCTCTTACAAAACACTTATTTGTTTGTTAAATAATAAGTATTACTTATTTTGTTATGAAAAACAAAGTACCATGTTGTCTAATTAACGTTAGGTTATCCACTACAACAAAATTAATGCAGCAAAAACTGTTCACATGGAAATAGTTTTTTTATGTGTCTTTATCCTTAACAGTAATAAAAAGTTACTGATTTATAATTTTCATCAAAAAACAAACAGCATTGTACATCTTATTGAAATAGTAATGTACGACACATTTCTTACATCATTTGCTGTTTATGTCAAGAAAGCTTAAATTTGAGAGAGAAAAATCATCAAATCTTCCTTGTCACATATTGTTCTATTAAAGAATAACTGTTTATGTTTCAAAATGTGTTGCTTTTTATTCATTTAAAAATGTTCAAGATTGGCTGTATGTTGAACATTATAAATCTACTGCAACAAACTATGCCTAGCAAGTAGCATGCTGTTCTGTGACACAGAACAACAACAGTTCACTTGGTAATACTCATATGAATCAGATCTTGTAAGATCAGTTGGGTTTTCACAGTTAACTGCATGATTAGCAGCACAGTGATGCGGGCTTGTTGTTCAACATCTTGTCACAAATCACACTGAAAGTCAAATTTCCCTGGAACGAAGAGCAGCACTGCCTTCTCCCTTCACTGGTGGATGACTTCATTCAAAAAATGCATTACTCAGTCACATCCTGTGAACTTTATTTTCTAGTACCTCTGTCCTCTTTTCTTGTACACCTTTTGGCATAAGTCATATATATATGAGCCTGTGACAAAAGGTTGTGATCTAAAGTGGGACACACTGCCTCAAAATCAAACTCCTAGTAAGCTGTTTTCAGTCTTACCATTAGAAAGTAGTATGTTTCAAGTAACTATTTCCATCATCAAAAAATGGTTTTGATCCAAGTGTGTGCTGTATGGCATCAAAACTGGGGTCACGTCAGGTGTGGATGTTTGTAACAATGGACACAGTGAATGTCATAATAATACAGAGAAAAACCATTTGTATGCAATTTTAATGCTTCTGGTGCATTTAAGTAGCTGCTAGTATTAAAATCAGAGCAGGCAGGACAAACAAATTCTGCTTTAAATGTAAGTATTATGTAATCATTGTGTCCAAATTTTGCACTCAAGAATCTAGTGCTACAAATAATCATTTCAAACACAGAACAACTTCAGTGAAGTTTTCAAACAAGGAACACTTTATTCCATAGTAATTAGTATACACTGTAATGATAAGTGCAAAAAAAATGCAAGGCAGGAGGCATATTCACACATTCCAACTTGTTTAAGTGGACAAACGTAACACTATGGCAGTGGACACAGTCTATGAAAACCAAGATACTATTTCACCCAGACTGAACAAACAGTACACAACTGCAGTGAATCTAGGCACAATAACAGTATGATATGACAGGTTAAAGGAGCGACTTTCTGAACATGCAGATCACATTAAAACTTTAGGACAAGAACCCCCCCCCCAAAAAAAAAACCACACACACAAAAACGACATCCTTTCAAACTAAACCTGTCTGTCAATCACTGTCAGTGAAAAACTGCTGCCTCACTTTGCACTCAGTGTCAGGGAAACTTTTTTCTGTTTGTAATCAAGAAATCCCAATAAGTCCAGTGGTGAGAGCCTGAAGAACATGCTTCCTTTTTGTGTGTGAAGAACTGGATCCATACATGATTTTCTGCTTGGCATACTTCCAGAACCTGCCACAGTTATCAAAAGTAACAGAATTTAATACAGACTTGAATACCAGGGACAGACAGACGTCATCTAATGTATGCTTACTAAAACTAAAAGAAAAACAACACATTAAAAATGCGATCAGGTCACAAAGTATGGCATCTTTAAGTCAGGTACCTGTATTAAATTTTTCAGTATGTAAAAAAGGAAAACAGAAAAATGCTTCATGTACTTTGGACTGTAACAATCCTCAAGTGCCCTTACATACCAAAGGTCTTTATTTATACAAGACCAGTGAAAATGTTTATAATAAATTTAATTGTAAGAAAATCTTCACCCCCCCCCTCCCCCCCCCCCACCAAAGTCGGCATTCATGCACAGTTAATCAATAAAAATAAAAATAAATTTACAGTGGCAAGTCAACTATTACATTTAATGCGGAAAGGAAACAAAAATAAGACTGCAAAACAAAGGAAAGGGGGACGGGGGGTAGCACTGTGCCCATGTTACGTTCACCTGCTACAAAGTTTACAGAGTACATGTTTAATAATAATATGCACAAGCCTCCATTCGGACGTAAAAGTTTGTAAACAACCACTTGAAAGGGAAGCTGTGAGCCATTTCAACTTTTAAATCGACCGCTTAGCTAAATCAGCAATAATTACAGATATAGCCAGACTGCAGACTAACGTAACAAAAGACACCTGGACACACGTAACACAGACACAGTCACAAACTGTGTCCACAATCTGAAATTGCCCCCTTCCCACCATAATACGATGAAGTAAACAAAGCTATTTATATCACTTACTAGTGGCTAAGAAAGCATTTGTTTGGGAAAATATATGATGAGGGCAGAAATTCGACAATTATGTGGGTCATTCGTAACATTTAGGACGTTCGTAACAAAACAAAATAACCGGACACAGTCCGAATACTCACCGCCACCCCTTCGTCGAAACCATTGTCAGCGACAAGCGGCCATGTGATGTCAACAGGAAGGCCAGTGGTAGTTTCAGAAGTGGTCAGCAGTAATTAAATGTTTGCGATGTCGATAAAATTTGCAAAAGGTCGTTCGTAACAAATGGACAAAGTTTTTGATTTTTCACTTCTGGGTAAAAAAAATGAAACACGGAAATGCCCTCAGTAAAAACATCGACTGCTTTCGGTGCGCGATTGATATGCAAATAAGAGAAGCGAAGGTCCGCAGTGAATGCAATGGCGGACGGTAGCAGATGATCTTTAAACTTATCGGAAATTTGGACACAGTCCGTTACGAACGGCCAGTGTATTTTCAATTTCGTTTTTTTGGTTATGAAACATCACGCATGGCTTGCAATTCGACGGGATACTAAATTTAGTTTATTCAGCAGTCAAATGGTGTACAAGTTGTGAAGAATAGTTCAGCTGGTTAGTTGCTGTTTTGAGCTGAAGTCAAACAACCCACGTTGTCCCACTTTCCGGAAGCCAGTTTTCGTCGATTTTCATCAAGTTTATTTTTGTTTTTAATCCTCCTCTTGGTGACCAAAGCTGCCAATTTTTACTTTAACTACTCATCAATGCATACTGAATAAAAGCAACCACAGTTTTGTGTAACTGTAGTAAGACGAAAATAAATAGGAGTATACAAACATACCCGAGTTAAGCGGGAGCACCTTTTGTCACAGGCTCATATACATACTTATCGCTACGCTGTCAGTGTCACCACCAGACTGACTTCTGCATTAAGATGGGCAGTGAAGAGGGCCATTTTAATGTTTCAGTAGGAAGTGATGGACAAAGTCACAGGACAGTGTCCACAAACCACAGCCTTTTTGAAGAGAAAGGAGAGCCGAAGCAGTATCAAACCGAGATCTTTCCGCTTACCAGCCTAATGCCTTACCGCTAGGCCAAACCGGCTCACATCAAAGCTGAGAATGTGTTAACTGTTATGTTCTCACAATCAACTTTATACCCTGACATCAAAGAGACAGAGACTGAGCCAGTGAGAGACTGCTTTTAATGCATGGGGTTTGAGCAATAGTGAGAGTGGGGTTTATTTTGGTGAAAAAATGTGTGACCCCTGACATATCTGTGACCCCTGACATATTATATATAAATTATACTAACAGTAACACCCAGTCAACTCTGAAAGTCATTTTACTTTAGTAGGGAGAAACATAAGTCATTCAGAGCACCTTATTAACAAATCACAAAACAATGCACCCTATGATAATAGCATTAATGTAGTTACTGAGTTTTAAACATGATCAGATAAGAACAATGACAGGGGAACAAAATTAAAGAAGAAAAAAAGAAAGAAGAAGCTTGCAGCAGATGCCTGACCTTTTATAAGTTTTAGTTAAATAATAATAAAGGACATTTATGATGTGATATGCCTTACCTATCGACTCTCGAGGAACAGGACAGTGCTAGGTGCAGACAACAGCAAATCACTATAATCAATAGATACATCAGCACACCCACACTGACAGTGACACACACCCCTCCACACATACATGCATGCACCCTTGTACAATATATGACAGAGGTATGGGGGAGAGGGGGGAAACAATAGAAGCTTTTGAGAGGGAAAAACAACAGAAGCTTTTCTAAAAGAGATGTGTTTAGGCTTAAGCCAGGCCTGTCAAAATGATGTCTGAGACTTGGAATTGTGAAGACTAAAAAGTATTTATATGGAAGATGTGTGGTACATGAGAATGACCTATGACCTAATGTTTTGGAACTAGAAGCAGAATAAAGAATTTCGAGAGTACAGGTTGGTATCTGTGGAAAAGCGAAGATCTCTTAACTGGAGTGTACCTGTAGATGGAGAAGCTCAGAGAGGTTTTGTGTGCATGATTACATTAAACCAAATAGTTGAAATTTTATACGGTATTTGAGCCCTAACTGGCAACCAGTGTAGTGACTGCAAAGTGCAATATGGGCTGGACATGGTTGGGGTTTTGGGGTGTTTTTTTGCTTTGCTGATAAGTTGTGCTGCTGAGTTCCGAACCTTTCACAATCTGTTGACAAGGTAGTGGAAACAGCTGGCAAGTACACTGTCTCAATACTCCAGCTGAGAGGGAATGAAAGCAAAGCCACAGACAAGAGTCTGAGTTACCTGAGGAGTGAGTAAATGTCACATGGAAGTGGAACCAATCTGCCTGAGCTAAAGTTAATGTAGCTGTAGCTGATCTGCAGGCATTCAGTACATTATGTGAGTTGAGTGTTTCATCACAACTGCCCTGCCAATAAGGACTTGGTAGAAGTAGGCAACTGTCAGCGAGGCAAAGCATACAAATGGCGAAGAGTGATAACAGCAAAAACTTGAGAATAAAAAAATCTAAAAATCTTATCACTCCAGCTGGCATTAGTATGACTGGCAGAAAACAAAGGTGTGACACCGCTGAAAACTGCATTTTTCAACACTTAATGATTTTAAACTAGCCCAAATGTCATACTTTTGACAGTGGGTCTGTTGATCGTAACATGTAGTGATGTACATGACAAACCTATGTTAAGGCTTTTGACCACAACAGCATTTTGCATGCATCACTTTACCACGTGATATATATATATTATATACACACACACGGTTAATTTTCACTGACACATTCTTTTTTTATTTCTTTAATTTGTTTTACATGGAACATGATGTAGTACTACTATAAATAGAGTCCAGACATCAATAAACAAGCTGACGCGCATGGGTGTACACAGTGACACACACATACGTGCACACAGCCGTTTGCAAGATAGATAAAAATTAAAAAATCTATTTTTTTCCGCATAGCCTCCATTATTCTAAGCAATATGTATTATAATTTATATACAGGGGAGCATAGATTGATAGAAGAAGGAGTGCAAATGCTGCAGTGTCCATCCTCTCTATCACAGTATCAGGGGATCAGAAGGGTGCAAAACTTTCAAGGATTAGAAAATGCCCTGAATTTCATCCCTTAAAAAAAAAAAAATCTGGAAACTGTCTACTGATTTTTAATGCACACCCAACCATGACAGTCACATAAAACTTACACACAAGGAATGAAGATACTCGGAAAGGAAGTTGTCAATACATTATGAGAGTGTGTGTGTGCAAAGATGTGTGTGTGTGTCTAATGCCTGCAAGATGTGTGTGTATGCACGCACACACGCGTGTGCTTGCATGTATGAGAGAGACATTTCAAACACAAACGAAAACATCCTTGGTATGCCACTTGGTGAGTGTGGTGAGTATGTACATGAGGGCTGAAAGGAAAGTCAGGTACAGTAATTAGCCACCATTATTCAATCCCCCCCAAAAAGACTGACTGTAAAATATCATCAGACATGTACTGATTTAAGAACAGATTATCTACTGTAACTTCAATCTCTCTCTCTCACACACACACACACACACACACACAATGAACACACACACACACACAGTCACACAGAAACAGGTAAACACACATCCCCTGGTCAGCATGCTCCAAACCATCCAGTCATAAATTAAATAACTTCTCAACTTATTCACTGTTGATTACAATTTACACATGTGTAAGCAGTGACGCACTAGCTGAGTAATAATCCTAAGCATGAATAAGCCCTGTCCTGCTGTAGCATGTGGCATCCCACAGCACAGGCTATAAGCATAAGACTAAGAGCTTTCAGGTGCATGGTGTGTATCATGTGTAACTAGTAGCTGTAGACTGAGCAGCAGCAGCAGCTAGTGTGCTGCTGCCAGACCAGGTGTGTGGGAGTAAACCTGCCCAGCTCCTCTATTCCCCCCACCAATTTTTCACAGCCCAAGCTGAACTAACTAGACCACAGTGTGGTGTGCCTGAGCCCTCTACATGCCTCCTGTAACAGAATGGTTTACATAGAGCTGCTTCTGCTGCCACTACAGCATCAGGTGCCAGGGGTTTGTTTGGAAATGCTATTTTTAGCCTTAAAGTATGCAATCAGAAACTGAGAAAGTGATATAATTATATAATAGAGTGTGCATTTAGCTTTCAGCATTTTACACACACACAGATGATGATTAATGGTTTCCAATGGTCCATCAGTCCTCAAGGTTATATCAGGGCTTGGTAAGACTAAAAGAGCTCAGAGAGAGAGGGGGCAGGAAAGTGGCAGAGGGAAATAACACAACTATTAAACTGACAGACCAACAAACAAACAAAAAAGAGGGGAAAAAAGCATGGTCAGGCTGCCACTGTTCCAGCCTGTGACACTTAAAAGTTATAAAACCAGGAGTTAACACTCAAACTTCATCTACTTTGCAATTCTTCTTGATTCATACAGGAGTTAACACTCAAACTTCATCTACTTTGCAGTTCTTCTTGATTCATACACTTAGTTCTGGCCTGAAGTTAACTTTTACCTACAGAGCTGGGTGTGGCATTTTCATGAGATCTTTTCAGACTCACAAGGACTGTGAGACAGAGAGAGAGAGTGAGGGGGGGGGGGGGATTTTGAATTGGCAGTCAATGATGCACAGTTGTCATAACCAGGTTTCACTTTCACTAGTTTCAGCCCAAACACCTGCTGTGTTTTTTTTGTTTTGTTTTTCGTGTGTGTGTGTGTGTTTAATAGTGCAGACCGTTGCCATTACCGTGCCATCTTTAAGCCGGTTTGTTAAACTGTCCAGATTTAATCTGCATCGCACCCTGTAGAGTCCGTTCCTTGATAATTGGGGTATGTGTACATTATCATGCCAAAAAAAAATCACGAAAAACGACCTGGAGACAGACAGACAGTGGCAGAGAGAAAGTGAGGGAGATTAAAACATTTTTATAACGCCCCCGCAAAGGCAAAGGACGTTACTGGACAAGTGAGAGCGAGGCGGAAAGGCACTGAGATAGCGAGCGAGGGAGAGCGAGAGAGCGTTTCAGTTCTAGCCAGAGCAAACAAGTCGGTGAATTCATCCGGCGAAATTTTCACAGCGTGACATTTGATGGCTAGAAGAGGTACGCCAGTTATCGTTATGGTGAAACGCAGCACAAACAGGCCCAACTTCAACTAAAACCTCGAAAAGCCCGACAACTTCCGTCCTTCCGCGTGTAGTTAGTTCCCCAGGGTATTTCTAAAGGAACAACCACAACCAATCTAAACGGAACACCAGTGCGACGTTTGTACAACTTATCTGCAGAAGTTAATAAATTGCGAGGCATCTTTTTTATTTGGCTATCAGCGGTGCGCGTTTGCTGTAAAATCTATCAAGTGACTGACACTTTCATCCGAGACGTCCCGTTGCAGACAGTCGCAACAGTGTGCACACAGAATGCTACAGAATGTGTAGACTATGCGTACGGCATTATTCATCAGTGTCTGCAACTGGTAACCGCGTCCCATATGACACAAGTAAAACCTTTTAAGGTCATTTTAAAGCACAGCATAAAATACTACACAAACTGCATGGTAAAACTCGGCAAGGACAAACACGAAAAGCACACACGATAGGAGTGGGACAAGTAACGAAACATGGATGACAACTCTGACATGACTTTACCTCACTCTGGGCCGTGTCCCGGTTCTCGTTCGTTTCACTCATCTTTTGATCCAATCCCGAAACAATCGGGAGTCGAAACTATAACTGGACAAAATGATACCGTGTTGCGAAAAGTATTCCAGCCCCCAGCAAAGTAAACCCCCTGTAATTTCCCACTGCACTCAGACAAGACTGAAGCCGGTGGCTGCAGTTTGAAACTAGTGAGCCGCTCTCCCGATCAATGGCGGCGGACGATCCCATCTTGATAGGGGCGTCAGCACCAGGGAATTTCCCTGGACAGGTGTTACGCCGGTAAGTATCCTGCTAGATATTAAAGAAGCACGGGGAACTGACTTTATCTGTTTGGTGCGATTTAATCAGGGACGTTTGAAAGCCACCTAGTCCAAACTGCCTGTGTGTCTGTTTGCAATTCATTTTAGTTCTTAGTGACCCGTGCAGACGACATTGATGCTGTCAACCCCCAAAACAATGTCAGATTGGGAGTGATCGATGTACACGCAAGTGTGGAAAGCGCGGTCGGCTGCTCCAGCACGCGTCGTCTGCTTTGTGTGTACAAAAATCGTCCTGGGCTAGAGTGACTCACTATTGTTATTGTGTCTTTCTGTTGCGCTTCAGTTCGCATGTCAGATTCAGTCATGTTTCTCAGTTATTAATTTATGGCGGCTCGGTATGTTGGTGTTGCAAAGAATCAGTGCACTTTCCAGCTTTGTTACAATAAATTTTGTGCAGAATGTTCTTCGACGGCCGGCCAGCTGGCCTCGGCCTTGTCAGTAGCGCCCTCTCGTGTTCCCTTGTTTCTATATTTACTGACAAACTGTTTTTGGCCGTCCGGAACAAGGTCTTTTATTCAAGTATTGCCGCCGTGCTGGGGGCCGCTTGAGCTGGTGCAGCCCAAGCTGGTGTGATAAAGCTGGCCCTTGGGTCAGTCGGTCCTCGCACTTGAATGCGGGGTGTTCTGTACGGTCAGTGACTGACTGACGGGATTTCACTTGGGCTCGTGAAACGCACGGTACGGTAAACCGGTGGAATGTTATTAAAAATTTGTTATAGTTCAGCAACTAAGGACCGATATGCAGATAGAAGAGGCTGACCCTGTGGCGGTACTGAAACTGGCGGCCGGTACTGATCGGTTAGGTCACCCTGCACCACAGCGTATAATGTCCTTGACCGAGTCGATCAGCCCTTGTTGCAGGCAAAATGACCTTACGGCGGCCAGACCGGCTTCGCAGATTGCGGCATTGCACATCATGCAAATTTCAGCGGCACTGAACCTCGGCACGTATATGAGTCAGTCGACCCGGCCCGGGCCTGAGCATGATCGATCTTCAAACGGCTTCGATCATCAACTGACTCATTCGGAAGTCAGTTGCGAGTCTGCGGATCAGATTTCTTCAGTTTTGACGTCATTGTTAGTGGGCTCCATAGAGAGACCGCGGCCGCCGTGGCCGTTTTATATCAGTGTATCATATCTACGCACTCAGGGTCGGAAAGATCTACCTGGGCAGTGCCGCCGGACTAGGTGCAAACACCGAAAATTGTTTAATCATTTTTGTAGGCATAACTTGAACTCAGTCACGTACTGAAGCTCCAATGCAATTGAACATTGACACATCGTCATTTGACGTGACACACAACTGGTACACTCAGTGGCAGTGTACATACACACTCAAGTGACACGGCGCACCGGCGCCGGCTCGGCTGGCACAGGCTGACTCCACACACACACACACACACACACACACACACACACACACACACACACACACACACACACACACACACACACACACACACACACACACACACACACACACTCGGCACACACACACACAC
Organism: Alviniconcha strummeri; assembly: GCA_963584105.1. Classification (NCBI taxonomy): domain Eukaryota; kingdom Metazoa; phylum Mollusca; class Gastropoda; family Provannidae; genus Alviniconcha; species Alviniconcha strummeri. Next base: position 12,919,758 of record OY757546.1, on the reverse strand, counting down.
ACATGACACACTGACACACACACACACACACACACACTCCCATTGCCAGCACACACTGTGACGTTGGCGGCCGGATATGTCAGAGAATATGTCAATGTGGACCGGATTCAGATCGATGATACGGTTTAGCCTACTTGTAAAATGCAAAGCCGAGTACCCGGCATAGGACCTATATCATCATGTCTCAGTCACTGTTTCCTCAGTACAATAGGCTAATATCATAGCGATTTGACTGTGATCACTAACGTCATCATTTTGCTTAGTTCTTTTTTTCTTTGTGGTAGCGTGTGTGGGCGGGTTGATTAATTTTCGCGAAATTAACTAATTTACTGAGAAAAACAAACACCCAACCACCCGCCCACCCACACAAACAAGCAAACAAAACACAACAGAAGCGCAAACACTACGCTGAAGTTATAACCTTGGCACTACTTTTATGACCTTGGACTTTAATTATTGCGTTGCAAATGTTGCATGACACGTAGCCTATGCTGAATGTGTTGGCTGTAGCAACTATGACATTAGTCCCAGTTTCATGGGGGGCGGGGGACATAGTGGAGGTGGGGGAAGAGGGAGATTATATACCTATCCGCGCTACACTGTCACCACCAGAATGACTCCTGAATTAAGATGGGCAGCGATGAGCGTCATTTTAGTGTTTCATTAAAAGTTGTGAGGGACAAAGTCGCAACTGGGACAGCATCCACAAATCACAACCATTTTGAAGAGAAGGGAGAGCCGAAGCGGAATCGAGCCGAGGCCCTCCTGCTTAACGCCTTTCCGCTAGGCCAAACTGGCTCACGAAACTTGGGACCCCCCCCCACCCCCCCTCCCACAGTTTTATAGTTATGGCTTCGTGTCACCACTGATTTAGTCAAACTCAGCGGACGAATGAAGTTCCAGCTGCAGCAAAATGTAGCCCTTTTCTACCACGGGAGGTGAGGACGGGATGAAAACCGGATGACCGACCCGGAGGAAGAAACGCCGAGAGAGACCAGCGGTTACAGATAAGACCTTGTCAGTCGAAGCAGGGGGACGACTGACTAAGTAATTTTTAATATTTAACACCTGGCCAGTCGGCCACGGAGGTCATATAAGTAAAGGGGAAATAGGACAAGTCAGTACGTAGGCTACACGTCATTGACAAACACGTCAGCCTCATGCTCGCATTTTCTCACCGTCTTCAGGCACCATCCGAAAGATACATAGACCGAATTTCATTCCTCTCACCGTTTGTGTGTCACCCGCCCGTGCTCCGGCGTTGCTTGAAAAGGCCGTCAGTATTATAGTCAGCACCGGATTTTTACGACCTGTCATCGAGTCAGAACCGTATTGCAGGGTCACCTCAGGACATCGTGAAAAGGGGGTTACCGTGAAAACTAGTCCATGTTTTGTATTGGCTGATTAACATCGGTGGAGGCATTTTACAATATTAAT
>OY757546.1:12898574-12913121 GCA_963584105.1 Alviniconcha strummeri | reverse complement strand
ACTCAAAGAAAGTATTGAGGTAGGTGTTACCTATTATGCCGATCCCCGTTGCAGTCATGATTCTTTCGTATTGATTCGGAAGAATTCCGGAAATGAAGTAGCCATGTGCCATGCGAGAATTCACCAGATATTTGTCGCCAAGATATGGTGTTGAATGCCAAGAAATTCTGTGGTCTTTGGCACACTGTAAACGAAACACTCCTACGTGGCCAGACAGTGTCACTGCATTGGTCTCTAGAGGCTGGTCACAGACTTTGGAGTGCAGCTGAGTACGTTTGACTAGGTTGTCAATTGATGACGACGCACAGACAAACAGCTGTTCCTTTGTTGATGGCAAGTCAGTGCACTGGGCAAAAGAGCAATCAACGAAGTGCGCAGGTTCTGCGGAATCCGTGTTGTTTCTCTCAGGACCGTATTCCTCAATGTTCTTGGCAATGTAAAATCGAAACACTTCAGACAAAAGTTGTTTATTTGTACACAAATTTGGATTTCCTCCACCAAGAAAGGTTTTTACTCTTTGAAGCAGCAAGTTGATTTCCTGTATCTCTTCCATAGTTTCACATGAATAAAAAAAGTTTCCCTTTTGGTGCTTCATGGCCTTGTCGTCGGGCTGCTCTCCGCTTGGCAGCTTCCTCATTGTCTTTCGTGTATTTTCTTTTTGGAAGGTTTATGTCATCCATGTCAAGAAAAAAGCCTGTGCGCTTGAAATCAGACAGAACGTCAGTGTAGAACCCTTTTCTTTTGCTTCCTAACACAAGACCCGTTGAGGCGCAATTCACTTTTCAATCTCCCGCTCATTTTTTTTACATTTTTTTGGTCAGCGCAAGAGTCAGCTGACGTGAGGGTGGGGACGGGGGAGGACGAGAGGAGGGGTGAACTTCACTGAGTGGGTCAGATCATTATGGGCATCAGGGAAATAACGGGGACCAAAGGATGTGACTTCAGTCAAGATTGTCCTTTACCTTTTGCAGCCTTCCACCTCTCTTGCATGGTCAAAGTCGCAAGTAGCCTCATATACATTGGCACTTACTACTTTTTGCCATTCATAGCTTCATTTACATTCACATCCTTTCACCCCTTGATCCAGTTTTAATTGAAAAGCTCCAAAATGATACAGAAGGCATCACGCAGGCACGTGATAAAGAGGCCTTGTCGAGGTTTTATGTGACCAAATTGTCCATTGTTTTAGATTTCTGCAGCTATGGAATACCGGAAAGTAAAAACATGGGGTGTCCCTTTCTGAACCCCTGGTACCGTCAGCTATCTGGCGCGAAGCAGAACTGTTGACAGCCAGGGCCACAGAGTTAGAGTATGTGTAGTCAGTGAGGCCCCACTAAGTTTCATGTGAGCAAATTATTCTACTTTCAGTGCATTTAGTCCTCTGTCCAGTGCTGAAAAACCGAAAGAAAAAAGTGACCATCCCTGTCTGTACCTCCGAAATTCCTCCTCCGACGCCAGTTGGCTACTTCAAATCCAAGCTGGGGAGACTAGGCTATTACTGCTCCAGTTTGCCAACAGAGAATCTGTGCAGACCGATTGTGCTGTTATATTTGTATATCAGCAGGTTTTGGGTTGAAATGAGTTTTCATCTGACTTTGAGGGGCATAAATCATGAACAGAAAGACGCAGTTCAGCAGCTGTTTGAAAGTAATGGCTGGCCTTGGAATGTTGAAGTGACCAATGTGTGTAAAACTGAAAGCACTGCCCAATCTTCGCGGCTAGACGATATTCCCAGGTCACCTTTGGCACTGCCTCTGAACTGGCGACCTACATTTCCTCTGCCAGACTCCAGGGGAAGCGAGAGTGCTGAGTGTGAGTTTTGTTTTTGTGTTCCATGTGTCACCACCAGCCGTCAGAGCTGGCTTAGGATGGGACAGTCAGCCCATCGACGAAACTCTGGGATTAGGAAAAAGATGTACAGAAAGTTTTGGAGTATGCTTGAGATGCGCAATTCTTGGAGACATCCAGCATATCTTCAGAAAAAGTCGGCTGTTATGGAACGTGACGGTGTTGATGAAAGTGTTGTGGAAGTGCTAAGGGAAATAATGCCGGACTGTGTGTTGTTACTTGTGCGAGAACTGTATCCAAATCCTGTTGGCGTCCCGTATCTTGGACATAAGTGGTGGTAAAGGTCAGTTACTTGTTTCTTCATTTTGCTGCCTCATTTATCTTTTGCTGTTATGAACCTGATCTATGGAAGATGGAACACGTGGCTTTTATTTACCTTTCTGACAGGGCCACTGTCCGTCAATAGATAAGCCCCGCCCATTTGTATTCAAAATTGCCCTCGCTTCGAAGCTTTTGCGTCTCGAAATAAGACAAAATTCACTTTCATCACCACAATGATTTAGCAGTGAGAAAGCTGAGAGTGAATTTAATGTTTGTGCCAAGCGTCATATTTAAGCGATGGTCTGATTTCCAGATATTTGTGATAAACCAGCAGCGATGTGACCGTGTCATACGGTGAAGAGAATTTGTTTCAAATTTCCCGGCCCGCTATTTATAGGCAGGCCGACCCTTTAACCATCACACTTAACCATCAGACGTACTTTCACCACAAACAGCCCAACCCAGCACATACACAGACATACACTCACACATTCGGAACATGCCGTTCTCGAGGTATTAATTATAGTTCAGTATATTTCCCTTCAGCGATATAAAAATGCTTTCACTCACCGCGTCCCCAACTGTGTGTGCCGCGTCTCCAATCCTGTGGAAACAAAGAGATTATAAGTGATAATTAACAACAATACAAGAAAAAGAACAACAACGACATAAGAAGAAGACTAGCGATCATTTCTAAAGAGAGAGAGAGAGAGAGAGAGAGAGAGAGAGAGAGAGAGAGAGAGAGAGAGAGAGAGAGAGAGAGAGAGAGACAGACAGACAGACAGACAGACAGACAGACAGACAGACAGACACAGACAGAGAGACAGAGAGACCGACCGACAGACCGACCGACCGACCGACCGACCGACAGACAGACAGGCAGGCAGACAGACAGACAGAAACATACAGACAGAGACAGAGACAGAGATAAGAAGACACGTGTGTATGTTGGGTCAGGCGTATGTATGAAAAATTAGAGTACTCTGCCCCTGCGTGTGCCGTTGACCAGCTGTCCATTTTTCTTCAGCCATACTTTAAAATCTAAAATGTTCGTCGAGTAAAATTACCACAGCGCAGCACACACCGGTGTTGAACGGCGTAGAGAGACGTCCCAGACGGCAATGAGCGATACTCGTACCAAACTGTCGGCTCACTCGTGGGAATAGTCTAGACGGTGAGGCGTCATCTTGGATTATGGGCCTTTTCCCACTACTGCAGCTGCTGCCGCTACTAAATTACTACTACTACCCCTGCGATTGATACAGCTGCTACTGCTGCTGCTACAGATTCTGCTACTGCTACTAAAGCTGTTGTTGTTAATCATTATCATCATCATCATAGTATTATTATTATTGATTGCTTTTGTACTGGGCGGTTCAGGCGGGGTTGTTAACTCCCTTGACTTTTGCCCGGCATCGCTTCTGTCCCTCGCACCCGGGATCTTCCGGTCACGTGTCTGGCGCTCTAACCACTGAGCCATCCCCACACTGCCACTACTAATACTGCTGCTGCTGCCGCTGCTGCTGCTGCTACTACTACTACTACTACTACTACAGCTGCTGCTGTTGTTTATACAACCATCAATACTGCTACGACTACCACTGGTAATCCTACTGCTGCCGCTGCTGCTGCAGCAATAGCAACAACAACACTACTACTACTACTACTACTACTACTACTACTACTACTACTACTACTACTACTACTACTACTACTACTATCACCACCACAACCACCACGGCAGTTACTCTTACTACTGCTGCTGCTACTACTACAACTCCTACCACTACTACTACAACTCCTACATTTACCACCGCTACTAAAGTGTCCGAATTATCGCTAGTCTGTAACGTTTTTGTTGTTGTTGTTTTTCCTTTTTTTTTCTCTCACACCGTGAATGTATGTTCTTCGCATCCGTTAATGTATTCTGCACAATGGCGACACAGTCTTGTCATCATCGTCATCGAGAAAACTTCCTACCAGCCCCAGCGCTGTAGGTTATACATTTTTGCATAGGCTATACATTGCTGAGAGGTCGACAGGCTACTGACTCGGTCTTGACCACCCCCCACCACCACCCGCGCCTATTGTGTTTTCTAGGTCGCGGTGAAACCCAGTCAGGCGACAAGAGACCCCTGCTCAGGTTCTGTATAAGAAAACTGATTCTCCTCCAACATATTTTGGGGTTTAAAGGGGACCAGAAGCGACAATATTAAATGATTTAAATCGTAGAGAGTGTGCAAATATTATGTCCATTTCCAGGCATGATTAGTCACTGTTTTTCGGAGGTCGGTGGGGGGTGGGGGTGGGAGTGGGGGAGGGAGTCGTGGGGGTCTATATATTTTGGGGGTGGGGCGAGGGTGGCAGCAAATTTATTGTTTAATGTTTTTATTTTGGGGGGTTCAAGTTAAAATAATAAAAAATTATTCTTCAAGGTACGTGTAACCGAGTGTATTGTATACATGTTCCGGGCCATGACCCTATAACCTTTTCTTTCCGGTCCTTTTCCTTTTTGATTCATAGTTCAGGAGCTGTGTGAGAGTCGAGGTGGACGTCCTGGGCTGTCCGTCCTAACGAGCCTTCTGGTTTCCGTGGACGTAAAGAATTATTGAACCGTGCTTCGGCATTGGTCACAACTTGTCCCTAATATGTCAACTGACATCTGAGGACATTAAGCATCAACTCATCATCATCATCGGCAGCTTCCCTTTTCCCCCAGTGTCCCTGCAGAGGCAGGTTGTTTGTTTACTGTTGCGGCCGGTGTTCATGTGTTTTCATCAGGGGAGAGCCTGTAAGTAGTTATTTTTCTATGGCTTGTTGTTCCGTTGTTTCTTATTGATGGAAATAAAGTATGTTTATAATCTTACCATGTTCAGAACGTGCCTTGATTTTGGTTCTTGAACGTGGGTAATTTCGGCGCTAGATTGCCGCCTGGTTGCAGCCGCTATGGCGTCAGAGTACCTTGTTTGTGCGTTCGAATGTTAAGCCTTTATACCACAGGATGACCGATGTTTCCAAAATGTATGCATAAGTTATGTAACTAGTGTGTTATGCTGCCAATGTTGGATGTTCAGTTTGAGGGATGCCGATGCAAAGTTATCCCTCTAAAGTATGGGTACTTTGTCAGTGCGGCCGTGCGGCATAACCTATTTGTTTAGTTTCCTACCGATCTATGTTTCTACACGAAATCGGTGGTATATTATGGCTAACACTTTGAAGATGTTGACTTCATAGTTGTGGAATGTTCAGTTTACTAGTTGAATATGGTGTAGTACATAGGGGTGATTGTATAAACTGTGAGACATGTTATTTCTGTTTTGATCCGGCTTTTGTGTGGCCGAGTCTTGGGCGCGCAGACTTTCACTCTGCTTGGATTGTAAACCCTTTCCGGGTCTTTGTGCGTGTACCCGAACTGGCCGGTGATACGCATCAGTGGTTGTAATTAGGTCTTTGTCTCTGTTCACTAACCGAGCAGACAGGCGCATCCAGATCAACAGTTTAGATTCTTGCTGCGCTACCCGCGTCAGTAAGACGCTTGACGTTGTTCACAGATATGCTCTGCTAGTCAGTAACAGTGACATGCTGTAACGCTTTGAGTAACGACTAGGCTGGAGCCGGTCAGTTTATGACTGACTTCCTCCCGCTTACGGCATGGTCCCAAATGCCACCCGTGTCATTATCCATCTCGTTGTGTGCTTAAGTGGAACTGATGTAACGATTATCTCACTCTTCCTGTTTAGTTAAGAATGAGCTTGGTAATTCGCATTCTTCACTGTTACTTTATTGTATACTATATTATACTGGGAGTTCATCAGTTAGTTGACTGGCCGTCTCTTGTATACTCACCGTGACTGTGGGATACGGGTTTTAAGTGTAAGACAAGCACACGATTTATGTGCTTGATTATTAATCATTTTGTCGTGTATTATAGTAACCCACAGGTAAACTACATGGTTACTGTATTTATTAGATTAGTAATTGCTGTTGTTTAGACTTTACATTTGCTTTCATGTTCTAAATGTTTTGTTTGCTTGTGTCTTTTCCAATACAGACACTGTTTCCTGTTTGGTTGTTGTACAAATAAAAGTTATGTTATTGCAACCTCTGACTTGTGACTCTTCATCCATGCTTCCAACCTGCTTTCCCTCTACTCTCCATCCCCACTCCCCTACATACGGACACGTTGGTTCGTTCTTCACCATTGGCAAAAGACATTGGTTCGTGATGTAACCTAGGCAGCTGCTACACGTTCCAGGTGGATTCATGACGCCACATACTTTGTCAAATTAGTATGTTCACTGTCCTTTTCTCGAGACGTCGATTTAAAAAATAAACGAATAACAGGACTAAAATTAGAAAGTGAAACAAATCTGTAAGTAAATTCTTGAGTTCATTCCTAGCGATAACCTCCGCAGTATTACTTCCCTTGTGGTCACCTTTAAGGTCAGGCCAGTGTAGAAAGGCGAAATCCAGCGTGAAACATATAGCACGCTATAGTACAATTTAGTCTTTTGTGCCTAACACGCACATTTGCCTTTGTGTGTAGTGTTTCAATGGTATCGCCGCCAGTGTTTCGGGATTTTTATGAGGCAGGCAAATGTTGACACAGGTTTGTACGAACACAGTAAGAGAGTCTGCACTGAAAGCTGACTGGAAGAAAAAAGTCCCTTGTCGAATATGTTCATTGCACTTTAGACATCCTTCTAATTATGTACAGCGGGCACAGACAGTACAGTCCCCTATTTTGAGAACCCACAGCTGACAAATGTTTTCCCCTTAAAACATAGGGTACGTCAGAATATAGCCAGACGTACTTGTCCACTGCTGTTTCTGCTGCTCCGGCAACTGCGTGGGCCGCTGTTTCTGCGGCTCCTGCTACTGCATGGGCTGCTGTTTCCGCAGCTCCTGCTACTGAATGGGCCGCTGTTTCCGCAGCTCCTGCTACTGAATGGGCCGCTGTTTCTGCAGCTCCTACTACTGAATGGGCCGCTGTTTCTGCAGCTCCTGCAACTGCATGGGCCGCTGTTTCTGCAGCTCCTGCTGCTGAATGGGCTGCATCCACCACACCGTCTCTGACCGTTTCCGCCGCGTGGTGAAAGAAGTTGGCTACAGAGGCCAGGAAGCGCTTGTTGTCAGCATGGCTATTTCTCTCCTCCAAGGACAAGACGGAAGCGGAAGACACAGCTGCGCATGCGCACAGCAGCAGCACGAACTTCATCTTGATTTCCTGCAACAAACATAATCAGTTTCTGTCTGCGTTTTAAATTCCAGTACGGGCAGGTAGATGTCACAGCAGTGCCTGCGTTCAAACACCCTAGAACCTCATCTAAATCTATGGTCATAAGCAACCCATGGTTACAGACATTTTGTAGTTAAAGGCACCCGATGGTTACAGGCGATCTGTGGTTACAGGCAATGAATGGTTACAGACAAATCATGGTTATTGGTAATATATGGTTACAGACAAATACAATAGGCAATTCGTTTTACAGGTAACACGGGTTACAACCCACAGTTACAGGCATTCCATGGTTACAGGTTAGAGGCGATCCATGGTTACAGGCATTCCATGGTTACGTAGAATCCAAAGTTACAGTCAATCCATAGTTACATCCATTTCGCACAATGCCTGTAGATTGCAGGCATTCCGCATAATGGCTGTTGACCGCTTGACACTATGCTGAATGCCTGAAATATTAGCTGTCTATAGCCAATACACGGAATGCCTGAAAATAGCAGCTATCCATTTCACACAATGCCTGAACGGTCCTCGCTAAGACGGGCATGAGAAGCGGGAAAAATGCAACATATCAGTACTGAACGGTTTTCTTCTTCTTCTTCTTCTCCTCTCTCTCTCTCTCTCTCTCTCTCTCTCTCTCTTCTCTCTCTCTCTCTCTCTCTCTCTCTCTCTCTCTTTGTCTGTCTGTCTCTCTGACCGCGTGCATGCGTGTGTTTGCGTGCGTGCGTGTGTGTGTGTGTGTGTGTGTGTGTGTGTGTGTGAGAGAGAGAGAGAGAGAGAGAGAGAGAGAGAGAGAGAGAGAGAGAGAGAGAGAGAGAGAGAGAGAGAGAGAGAGAGAGAGAGAATACATTACATACAAAGCGGGTTAGGGGCGGACGAGAGAGAGAGAGAGAGAGAGAGAATACATTACATTCAAAGCGGGTTAGGGGCGGACGAGAGAGAGAGAGAGAGAGAGAGAGAGAGAGAGAGAGAGAGAGAGAGAGAGAGAGAGAGAGAGAGAGAGAGAGAGTGTGATTATATAGTGTGCCATAGTCTGTGTGCCTGTGTCAACACTGGGTCACGATTTGGGGCTCGACCCGGTGATCACGATATGAAACTGGTGAGACTGTTCTTTGGGACAGAAGGGTACTGTATAGCTATTGAATGGGTAAAATTACCTCTTTCGGCAATGAATACATGAACGCTCCGGACTGTGATGAGAACGAACTTGAGCCGAGCAGAAGAGTCTGTCATTTCAGTAGACGGCGATATAATCTTGACTGCGTCCCTTTTTGCCAGGTAGCTCCGTGGTATAATAGGTATCATTCCGGATTCTCATGCGGTTAGGTGTTGATATTGTTGTTCTCTATTTCGTTTCATTTTTGCTATCACATGATAGTTGTATTGCCTTCATACATATATATATATATATAGAGAGAGAGAGAGAGAGAGAGGAGAGAGAGAGAGAGAGAGAGAGAGAGAGTTGTTTTTCTCATAACCATCATCATAATGGTAATTCTATATGTAGGTATATATACTAAATTGTTATTTTGATGATTTGTTATGATCGTCATTGGCTATGTATTAGCATCATGATATCGTAGTACAGGCTATTATCATCTTTACCCGTCTTTTTATTTATTTTATTTTTTATTATCTTAAGTGGCAGGACACATATTTTGTGACAATCAAGAACAAAGCGAATGAATAGGGAAGGTTTAAAGTAATCCATAATGTGAATTCGTTACATTTCTTCCCGGTGCACATCTGATAGTGAAAATCAAATACACTCCAAAGGTTAACCGTATGTTATAAAAATTATGCTCTCGCTCCGCTATTGTTTGAATCTGTGTATTTTGCTGTTGTTTCAAAAGTCTGGCATTCACCTTTGTTTCATTTTTTCTTCTTTCTATTTGATCGTTTAAATTGCTACATAAGTAGCGTAATACATACCGATGATCAGTTTACGGTGCTTGTCTTGTATTCTCGCTTGTCTTCCCAGTTTTGATCACTTTTGACTCGCTTTTTATCTTCTTCTTGTCAGCGGGTCTTGGACTATGTGCATCTGTTATGCTCCCAAGGTTGCTCTCTCTCTGTGACACACACACACATACACTCTCTCTCTCTCTCTCTCTCTCTCTCTCTCTCTCTCTCTCTCTCTCTCTCTCTCTCTCTCTCTCTCTCTCTCTCTCTCTCTTTTAAAAGCACGATCTGTAAAAATGAAAAGATCGCTACTACTTTTTGTCCCTTCTCTTTTCTTAGATAAGAATGCGTGGTGCATAAAAAACAGACACACATGTAAAATAAGGTTGCCTGTTCTAAAACAAGATTAAAACACATGAAAGGTTAACAAGTCGGTTTATTTTAATAAGACGCGTATTTTAATTACAAAATACGAAACATGCGCACGTTTTCAGTTAACATTTGTATTCCCTGAGCGGAATGGAACTGAACATTTTCGTTTTTTCGGATGTCACCCGACGTATCCTGAACCTTTATTTTCTTGATGAATTATATCGACTTGTGCTCCGAAATTCTCCCCTCCCCCTTCTTTCTCCGAGTATGCGTGTGTGCGTGTGTGCGCGTTTGTGTGTGTGTGTGTGTGTGAGTGCGTGTGCATGTGTGTGTGTGTGTATGTTTGTGTGTCAGTGTGTGCGTGTTTGTGTGTGCGTGTGTTTAAACCATTTGTGTGTTTTCACACCAGCTTCGGGTTCACTATAGTTACGTCCATTACAGTAGCAGCGGTCTAAAGCTTGTCACAGAAATGTGCTCACGACGAAAATTCTAAGTCGAATACGTTTATGTAAAAACGTAAGGTCGGAGGAACCCAGGTTTCAGGTCTAGCGTGTCCCAGCACTTTCCAGCACCGAGTCACCGAGACTTATTCCAAAGACACGTATGCATTTTTAAAGTCTCTCACGCTCGCTGGAATGTTCTGTTTAGCTGCCTCTCGCCGTCAGGCAGTGTCGCACTGAAGAGAAAGAAGAAGGGGGAAGGGAGGGGGTGAAGGAGGGGAAGATTGGGGGGGGGAGGCATGGGAGCTCTTGGCTGTAATTCGAGCTATCTTACCCCCCCCCCCCCCCCCCCCACTACAATAATATGAAATATACGCCCCTCCCCCAAAACACACGCAATAAACACACAAGCAAAGAAGCCAAACAAGCAAGCAAGCAAACAAACAAAAAATGTACCTTAAACAACAACAACAACACATACACACACACACCCCACACACACACCCTACACGCACACACACACACAGAGAGAGAGAGAGAGAGAGAGAGAGAGAGACAGAGACAGAGACAGAGACAGAGACAGAGACAGAGACAGAGAGACAGAGAGAGAGACAAGAGAGAGAGAGAGAGAGAGAGAGAGAGAGAGAGACAGAGAGAGAGAGAAAGAGAGAGGTTGAAGGTGACGGTGACTGGCGGCGACGTACAGCGGTTTGCGACAACGTGATTCGACCTGCCGTGTTCATGCAGTCCCTGCTCACCTTATCATTATGCAAACACCCGAAGTATTTACACTGTATTCTCGCCACTTTATTAACATGACAAAAAGGAAGATTTCGCTGGAAGGGAACATTCGCGTCTTATGCACAAATCTAACATGGCTTTTGGGTCTTAATGATAAAATTTGCCTTGCGTAAATGTCACTGTTCACTATGCACAGAACCTCACCTCCATGATTATCGAAACTAATACATCTTTCGCAGTTAAAGTTCCGGGAGCAAATACGGCCTTCTCTGTCTTTCTGGAGTCGACACATAATGTTCATTCGCGTCAGTAGTCGTAAAGACAGTCTGCAAACTCTAAGCACAGGTTTACGACAGCCTTCCTTCAACCGGAAAGCGATCCTCGGAGTATGGACAGTCTATTGTTTTGTATGTAGGGGAGTTGGGTGGGGAGTTGAGGGAAGCAGGTTGGAAGCATGGATGAAGAGTCACAAGTCAGAGGGAGGTTGCTATAACATAACTTTTATTTGTACACCAACCAACCAGTAAATACCTTCTAGACTCAAAGTAAGAAATTTTATGTAATAGTAATTCGTTCTACAGCCAACCGGATTATATTAAGTTTAGATGATTAACAGCATCGTATATCTTGTCCCTAATATGTCATCTGACATCCGAGGACATTAAGAATAAAGAAGTAAGTATGTAGAGGCATTATTTTTCTGTTTTCCGACTCCAAAAGCAGTACCGACCGCATGTCAAAAAACGAAGTTATTTAGTTAGTACTTGGATTTTAACGTCATGTAAACCGCACAGGGTCACTTATGGACTCCGACTCCGCATGCAAAATGTCGGAATGCAATACATATTTCAAAATTTGTATTTCAAAACACATTCTGAAGTCAGAATTAGAAGAAGAAAATACATGCCAACGGACAGCCAAGCACACACGTAAACACAATTTTGTGTGTGTAGAATTAGCCTCTTCTATAATGCCCTTTCTCTCAACCGCACAATGTCACACGTAGACGATCAAACTCTGGCATGTGTGAGAATGCAACATTTTCAGTGAACAACTTGCGATGATGATCTTTGGCCATTTCCATTGTCCGTGCATAGTAATGGGTTGGCTGGTCGACAAAACCTGTTTTGGCGAAATTAAATATATTCAGAAAGGGTACGTCCTCTTCAAAGAATGTCCGATAGCCTTCGTCGGCAAAGTCTTGCCACAGAAAGCGGAACCCTTGCCTGTCCATATACACCTTGCGAGTCCAGTTCGCTTCTTTGGGTGTGAGTCCGGTCATCAACGAGAAAGCGTTGGGGAAAGTGTTGTCTGCCACCTGGGGGGAAATGGAAACCGTTAAAATACATTTTCCTAATACATTTTAATTTCTGTTTTGTGTTCTGTCCGCTACTTTAATCTACCCTCCCCTCCCCCCCCCCCCCCCCCACCCCCATCCCCCCACTTTTATTTTGGTTGTAGTAAACATTTACCTGCTGACATCGTCGCTAGATAGTGTTTGTCCACTCAAACACGAGAACTGGCGGCTAATAACACTTAAACGTTTTGAATCAAAACACGACCAAGGAGACACCTGCTGGCCTGGCTAACAACTGGATGCTGGCGTTTTGATTTTCATGTCGTGAAGCTATCGTTGGACAGAACATCCTCGAGGTACTAGCTGTGAAGTCGTCCATCCTCTTTACCTCTGCTCCTTCATTTCCGTGACATCGAATGGCGGAAAGCTGTGGAGCCAGGAGCCGTGGGAGAAGAAAAGAAAAAGGACCCCCGTCCTTCTTAGGCTAGTCTTGGAATCGATGGATGCTTGAGAGTACAATTTCCATGTGAGCCAGCAAGGCACAGTCGTCTCCAGGAGCGCTCTGAAGATCGTGGGCACGGCGTTATGATAGCAACTGTAATAAACAGTTATTATATGAGCTTACCTTGTCGTAGTTGATGAACTCGACGGCGTGTAGAGTGTGGAACAGGAAGTGATGCGTGCGATTCATGGTACGTATCATGTTGAATCGTGACACGGAATCCAAACCCACGATTATGACGTTCATCCACTGTGGGATGGGTTGTGCTGTTCTCTGGTCAATCAATCAATCAATCAATCAGTCCATTTATTCTTTTGTCATTCACTCACTCACTCAATCCATACATCAATCAACCAATCAACCAGACAACCAACCAGTCAATCAATCCATTTATTCACTCGTCTATAAAGTAGCAAGTCAGTAAAATAACCAGTACATCAACCGCCCGGGCTGGTTGCGGGACTGATGATTGAATCATTAGGGGTGATGGGTGGGGGGAACTAACCTTTTCGAAAGAGTTCTGTCTCTGTCTCTGTCTGTCTGTCTGTCTGTCTGTCTGTCTGTCTGTCTGTCTGTCTGTCTGTCTCTCTCTCTCTCTCTCTCTCTCTCTCTCTCTCTCTCTCTCTCTCTCTCTCTCTCTCTCTCTCAGGAAAACCCTTTTTTTATATTTCATATCTTCAAATAGATCAGTCGAGCTGTCACTGTTGACAATATTATTCATCTTGGTGTGCGATGCACCGGTTAAAAAAAAAAAAAAAAAAAAAAAGTGGGGGTGTATAGGCGACAATTAACCAGTTTTCAGGTATATCACTAGACCAATCTGGGAACCGGAAGGGTCCCCGAGGCTTATACCCCAACCGGCACATGTCTAGCCATCACCTGCCCTCCTCTAGTTAATAACTTCACCCTAAAAACAAACAGAACTGAGCTCCCGCGTAAACGATGACTACCTGTGTTCACTCATATTTCCGTATCCGTTCCAACCCCGTGTTACCGCAGTAGCACGTAAAAATCCCGGTCATTCTGCCAAACGTGCGGGTAGCATGCTGCAGCTAAACACACAAGGTGCACCCTAGCTACGTCGCTTCGAATAAAACTGTAAACTGGTGCATGGCTGCGTGGTGTACGCAGAACTAGCGCCGAGACGGCAACAATTTCAAGCGGCACCAGTTACGTATCAACCAAGCAGATTTGTATCCACTTCGGAAGATCATCAAAACCCGCTGTGCAAAGCGACGATCATTCATGCGGTGTTCCATGCGATTACAGCGGATTCATACTGCTCGGAAAAAAAGAAAAAAGAACAGCTCTATAAAACAAAGGAACAAACAAACAAACAAAAAATAAACAAACAAACACAAAAACTAAAACAAAAAACCTAACAGTCAGTGGGTCAGTCTCTCTCTTCTGTGACATCAAGTCAAAGGTACAGCAGTTATTTACGGCGATGAAGAGCAAACGATTCAAGAGACACAACACTTAATGTAACTGTACCTTTTCCTCTCTGACGTGCGAGCATGCGCGCGAAGCCGTTTCTCAACGTATGCTTGTTCCATCATGACATAGTGCAGGTGTACATAGTGTCGCTCCTGCAAACATGATTACAGTCCGGTGCATGATAAATAAGATTTATTGCCCCTCAGGGGAAATTACCTATGTTTTCGTCATGGTGTCAAACGTATCATATGTCTCCCTTAACAAACAACAACAACAACAACAAAACTATTTTTACGGGCATTGATAACAGAATTAGTTTGTTAGGAGCATGCATGCATTTTATCACATACAGGTACGACCTTGGACATAATAAATACACACAGAAGTCAGACCCATGCAATACTGTTTAAAAATATTTGTATATGTTTTTAAAGCATCCCTCCTACACTTTTTCCCAACTGACGAAACAAGATTAAGCAAAAACTAAACAACCAACCAAACAAACAAA
>OY757546.1:12883574-12893574 GCA_963584105.1 Alviniconcha strummeri | reverse complement strand
ATAAACATCCATAGTTGTTGCTCTGTTCTTTGAGTTCCTTTACAAACAGGGAAACCAACAATCGAGACGTATTTTCAGCTTTTGGAGTGGGAATGTAGCCAGTAACAGCAACAATAATCATAAACTAACAACAACAAAATACATCGTCATACATTGCAAGACTGGAAAAGACAGAATACAGGATACATTATTCATTTCATTACGGGAAATTACAGTGTCAACTCGCGCATAAAAAGCACTTGAAAGCAATAACAAACAAATGGAACAAACAGCCAAAATGAAATCATCCCAGTGTGTAAAATTATACATATTTCAGCATTATCTTAGAAACACTTTCACCCGTCCATGCCCGCACTCACGCACCCCCCCCCCCCCCCACACACACACACACACAAACCCGTCATCTCACTTAAACTCAAACCTTCTATCAAACCCGGAAATTGCTGATGGCACAAATGAAACTTTCAATCGATTAGTTCTTGCGAGTGAAATTCGCAGTCTTCCACTTCCTTCCATTCGACTGCTGTCAGAGTACAGATTATGTACGGAGTCGTTTAAGATAGTTGCAAGTTTATGTCTGACCCTACTAAAATAAACCTCTTCAATGCTCTGACCACTAATACCAACAGCTTGGTACTTTATCTCACCTTCCCTTTTCTCGTTCAGAAATATTCCCTCTCCTGTAGACCACACCAGAGCTAAAAACACTGCACACTATTGCATTGTAAAAGATACCAGCAAAGAAGCGCTGACGCCAAACAATCTGAGTTACCTCAGACAGTACAAGCTTGTATTTGCTTTCTTGATAATACAACTGATATTTTGATTCCAACACAATTTATTGTCAAACATTACACCCAGGTACTTGTGTGTAGGCCAACTAACTCTTTCAACCACTTCCTCTATTATCCAAAGAAGGTTTTAGATTACTTCTGTTCTTCCTAAAACTAAGACACATCTCTTTCGTTTTTGAAACATTAAAATTCAGATAAATGTCTTCACACCATTTGCCAAAACTGTTTATTTCCTCTATGCACAGTCATTATCGTTCTTTATCTTTCCGGTGTTTCTACGTTATCTGCACATTAATCGTTGAACATGAACTGTTAGAATGCCCGCAGATAGCTGTTTACAAAGTGAAGAGGAAAGGAGCAAATACTGTACCCTGTGGGCCCCCGAGTGGCCCCCTGTGGGCACATTACAGCAGACCTAGTTCCCTTACAAACAAAGGTCGATTTGTAAGACAGTTAAAAACCCAGGGAACGACACAGGAAGACTCATCTTTTAGGAGTTTCTGGTCTATAAGATGTGGCTGAATGGTATTAAAAGCACTGGAAAAGTCAAAGAACATTAATATGATTATATTCCCCGAAGTGTCCAAGACACACGATTTCAAACGCTAATCCATATACACAACAAAAACAAATAACTTTTTTACCATTTACATTTTGACTGGCATGTTTGGTGCATGGTGCAAAACATGAAAGAATACCAAATGCTTTATCATAATCAACAATTACACATACGCAAACGGGCGCGCGCGCACACACACACACACACACACACACACACACACACACACACACACACACACACACACACACACACACACATGCACGTAAAAGCTACACAACCACATCAACTCGATGAAAATCATTAGACGTTCACCCTGGGCGGTTGTTGGAATAATTTCAGCAACAGACTTTCAATTTATGTCATTACTTACACAGACGAATAAAATGTTTCCATCCTCAAGAAATCCCACATTAATCACAATACATTCTTCTTCTGCCATACAGTAAAATCAGCTACCTACATGCCATGCTGATGTTTACAATAGCAAATTTTCATCAGAAATGGACCTTGAACACAGTGTGAAGTATTGCCATAGAGGTTCAGTCGGTTTACGTCCCCTTGCAGCTCAAATTTCGAAGAGTTGCTGCACCTAGAAATAATCCCTTCAAAGATTCCGCCACTCGGTTTGGCAGAAATGGTGACTGAGTACATTGCTGGTGCATCAGGGCGATGAGGGTTCTGTTTTTTGGGTTTACAAACGGTATCAAAATAGCGCCCTCTTGCCTCAAGAAGAGCAACCCTGGTGACGTTAGACAATGTCAGATTGTGGCACACGTCGCTGACGGGGGCGGTGGCAGCGTTGAGCGCTGATAGGAGGGCGAGGCCGGCCTGACGAGCCAGGGGGGACTGTGTAGACAACGGCTGGCTGGACAGACACACGCAGTACAGGACAGGGATGCCTGCGTCCATGCACGTTCTGTTTTCGGGGATCTGGTGAAAAATAATTTATTAACTGGTTATTTTCCCACAGTCCCTTCCAGCATCGTTTTAACACAGTCCCCTCCCTACATCATTTAAACACAACTCCATACCTGCTTTTTTTTTCTTTTCTTCCAAAGACACTTTCTGCATCCCTTTTCCCTCAGTCCACTCCCTGCATATTTTTCCCACTGTCCCCTCCCTGCATCCTTTTTCCACAGTCCCCTCCCTGCATCCCTCTCTCTCCATCATCTTCACCAAACGCACCGAGCATGAGGCTGTCTACAGGGAGTCAATTCAAACTGCAATATATTAGTGGACATGGACATTTGTTTTGGTTAATGACCCGATTTTCAACAACAACACAAAATGTTGACGCCATGCGCATTTTCGGTTACCCGATCCGCTTAAATAAGTTGAAGTTATACTTACGTAAAACGCGTTGAAACTCTGAAAGCGTTCTATAAATTCCCCATTATTATTATAAGCTTCGGTTTTCCCAACCTGTTGAAATAAGCTGATGCCATGTTTGGTTTTCTGCCGCTGTTTCTTGTAAGTGTCCGCATTGTTCAGGAACAAGACGTCTAGTAACGTGGTGTGTACATCCAGTGGAGTCGTATGGCGGGCGGCGTTCGTCTGAACGCGCTCCATAAGAGCGGGGTACGCTTTGACAAACCAGCGTGGGAACACAAGGAACAGAAATGGTCGCATCTCTTCAAATCTGTTGGCAAAAAGGGAATACAATCCGTTTTACGAGTCCACATATTATTCGCACGCATGTAACCCTCTCCCCTGAAACCAGTCTCAAGTGGCATTTTAGGTATTTTGAGATGGAGATAGTTTTCAAAACTGCAGTACTAATTTTGTGTTTATTTTTGGTGCATTACTTTATGGTTATTGAAGTAGTTGTTATTTGAAATTGCTGCGCTGACAGATTTTGTGGTATTTTCCATATGTTCCTTGACAACAGGACTGCACAACGGTGTACGGCACACAAGGGTTCTGCAGGGGTAAAAATACATTGCATCTGGTCAGCTGTCGGTCTTTTCGTATAACATTAGCGTTATTGACATTTGCATAGGAGATCTGAACCCAGCTTTTAACATTTTAATCCATTTATAAAGGAATGCATCATAACTCTTGGATAATTTAGATCTTAAGAACATAAACACACACACACACACACACACACACACACACACACACACACACACACACACACACACACACACACACACACACACATATCCAGGGGCGAAAGATACAGAGAGCTAAGTCGGGACACACTTACTTTCCGATAGGCGTTCTTCTGTATCCTCCGAACCTGAAGCCATGGTCACTAAGGAAAACCAGCAACGTATTGTTGAGGAGCTGTTCTTCGTGGAGTTGATAGAAAAACTCCTCATAAATACGATCGACCTTGAAAACACAACATAACACATTCGCTAATACATTCTGATGCAGTCTATAATTATCTTGGAGACAAGGGTCGTTTTTAACACAGTAGCGTGTTGATGCTCGTTAATATAGCCCACCTATTGACGCCTAAGCTATTACTACTACTACTACTACTACTTACAAAGATTGCTAATGAGAACAGTGCCCTAATCGGATACACACACACACACACACACACACACACACACACACACACACACACACGCACACACACACACACAAACACACACACACACATACACATACACACGCACGCACACACACACACACACACACACACACACACACACACACACACACACACACACACACACACACACACACACACACACACACACACAACCACCGATAATCCACCAGAGGCCTACCCAGCGATCAGAACTCAATACGAGGCAAATACAACGTACCAGCCAACTCAACGAAATACATATTTGTACAGCCTGCAACAAACTAAAACTTTTCTAAAGGTGGCATTTACCTTTAAAATTGTATATAAAAACAAACTCTCAAAGTTGTAATTTGGTTACACATTTCGATATATATATATAAACAAACTCTCAAAGTTGTAATTTGGTTACACATTTCGCTGTTCAAATGTAATCTGACCCATACATTTTGCCGACACATGAATAAGCTCATACTATAAGCTCATACTATACTATAACAACCCACGACGCAAAAAGCTGTAGACGTATTGCTAACGTTAGTATCCATTAGCTATGTACGCTCAACTCGAACACCGTCCACCTCACACCTCACAGGCCAACAAAGCATGTACAGAGGACTCAGATATCAAATTCAATAAACCACACGCCACCTTACTCCCTCCGTTGAGGTCGCCGTGAGTAACGCCACACTGCCAGATGAATCCAAAGTGAGGCTTTTTGAGGAACAGACGACTGAACTCCGTGAGGTGATGCAGCATTAGCTTAGTGTTTGGAATTCCACCAAAGCAGTTTCCTTTTTCAGTGAACAACTTGCGATGATGATCTTTGGCCATTTCCATTGTCCGTGCATAGTAATGGGTTGGCTGGTCGACAAAACCTGTTTTGGCGAAATTAAATATGTTCAGAAAGGGTACGTCCTCTGCAAAGAAAGTCCGATAGCCTTCGTCGGCAAAGTCTTGCCACAGAAAGCGGTACCCTTGCCTGTCTATGTACACCTTGCGAGTCCAGTTCGCTTCTGTGGGTGTGAGTCCGGTCATCAAAGAGAAAGCGTTGGGGAAAGTGTTGTCTGCCACCTGTGGGAAATGGAAAACGTTAAAGTGCATTTTTGTACTCTGTCTTAATTTCTGTTTTGTGTTCTACCCGCTACTTTACTCTCTTCCCCCTTCCCCTCTCTCTTTTCTTCTGGTTGTAATAAACATGTTCCTGTTGTCATCGTCGCTAGATAGTGTTTGTCCAGTTAAACATGAGAACTGGCAGCAAATGTTAAAATACAAAACCAACAACAGCAACAACAACAACAAAACAAAACAAAAAAACAAAAAAATCAACGTTTTGAATGAAAACACAACACGAGCAAGGAGACAGATGCTGGGTTGACTAACAACTGCATGATGGCGTTTTGATTTTCATGTAAAGCTATTGTTGGACAGAACATTCTTGAGATACTGTGAAGTCGTCCATCCATTTTAACTCTGCTCCTTCAGTTCCGTGAGATCGAATGGCGGAAAGCTGTGGAGACAGGAGCCGTGGGCAAAAAAAAAAAAAAAAGGGAAAAAAAGGACCCCAGTCCTTCTTAGGCTAGTCTTGGTGTCGATGGATGCTTGGGAGTACATTTCCCAAGTGGACCAACAAGCCGATGCAGGTCAAGTAATTAATCCATCGAGCCGGTGAATCATATAAACTGCTTTGTCAGGATCCGCGACTGCCTTGGTGGAGAACGCAGATATTAATAATGGGGGCTGGTGCACCCGGGGAAACTTGTGTCAAGCTGTTTAAGATGTCAAATGGGTCAGAAGACTCTTCATTTGAGAGGACATGGTCAGTAATTTAGTCGACAATGGGTACGTAAGTACCATTCAAAGGGGAGAAATAACTCTTCAGCGATTGGCGAACATTCATACACAACTACTGTCCATGAAACCAGTGCACGCTGTTACTCTCCAAATAATAATGGTAATGATGGAATATTTGTGAAGTGCAAACATTAGCGCCCTGTGCAGAATTCAACTATAAACTACACCCAGGTTGAATCACCGCAAGCGAAAAACGAGACTAGCAATTTAAATAACATGAATCTAAATAGCAATACCTACATTCCGCCTACACACCACACATACCACCACCACCACCACCACCACCACCATCATCAGTGAACTGAAATAATGTAAGGTGAAGTTATGGGGGTGGATAAAAACGTTGCTAGCAGATGTAAAAAAAATAAAAAGATTAGGTCATCAGCTGACCTTGTCGTAGTTGACGAACTCGACGGCGTGTAGAGTGTGGAACAGGACTTGACGCGTGCGATTCATGGTACGTATCATGTTGAATCGTGACACGGAATCCAAACCCACGATTATGACGTTCATCCACTGCGGGATGGGTTGTCCTGTCCTCTGGAATAATCAATCAGTCAATCAATCAGTCCATTTATTCTGTTGTCTGTAAGTAGCCAGTATGTAAAATAACCAGTCGATCATCCGACCAAGCTGAGTGCGAGACCCCCCCCCCCCTCCCCCCCCACACACACACACACACAAGCGCGCGGGTATTCATATAAACAATGCTTTAAAAGTTCTTGTTTTTCTGTACATTCCTTTAAAATAAAATCTGGTGTCGATAAATTAGACGGAATGGTCGACGATAGCAGCTTTTTTTTTTTTTAATAACAGGGCAATATTGAAAAGTTGTGTTTGATAGTTGTATAGGCATGTTGTGATTTGTATTTGTGCATTTGACGAGAAATTGTTTAAATGCATGAGAAGACGTTTAAAATGTGCGTTTGTTTATTACCGTCCCAGGGCGTTAAAGTCCAATTAACTGATAAACACAGCATAAAACGCCGAGCAAATCTGTGTACAAACAATCAAACAAAAACAGAAAATAATAAAAATAAAAACAATCAAACAATGGAGCTGGACCTAATTTTTAAAGCTTGATAGGACTGAACTTTGATTAGTATCCCAACACATGTTCAAACAGAGAACTTGTTTAAACCAGCCGCAGCGTTTATACATAGACCTTTGTTTGGACGTGACAGCGGGTAGGTCAGCGGTAGGTCGCCGGACTCCTAACCGAAAGCTCGCCGGTTCGAGTCCCGGCAGGAGCGGTTGGAGAGTTTTATTCTCCAGGGTCAGCTTCCTGTGTTGACTCATTTCCGCGCTATCACGTAAAAGACCCCGGTCATTCTGTCACACTCATATTATAACTAAGCAAACAAGGCGCACCCTACCAACGTAGCTTCGAATGACACTATAAACTGGTGCATGGTTGCGTGGTGTACACAGAACTTGCGCCGAGACGGCTGCAATTTCAGGCGGCACCAGCTATGTAACAACCAAGCAGCGCTGTAACCACTTCCATGGATATTTAAAACACGCTGTGTAAAGCGACTGTCAGCGATTCAGAGTCTCACACACACTGATCGGAAGCAAACAACAGCGCTTTATAGTAATAATTATTCTTAAAAAAAATAAAAAAAAATAAAAAAAAAATAAGAGAAAATACCAGTCAGTGACTCAATCTCTTTCTACGACAGCAAGTCAAATGTAAAATATTTTTTTTACACTGACGAACAGCAAAAGAGTTTTGTGAAGTACTGTACCTTTTTCTCTTTTGCGGAAGTCGACCGTTGCTCACGTGCGTGCATGCGCGCATGAAGCTGTTTCTCAACGTACGGTTGTTCCATCATGACATAGTGCAGGTGTACATATTCTCGCTTCTGCAAACATGATTACAGTTCGGTGCATGATAAACAAGATTACCTATCAGGGGAAAAGATCTATGTTTTCGTCATGGCGTCAGTCGGATCAGATATCTTCCTTAAGCATGTTCAAGAAAATGAAGCTGGTACCATCTCCACTATGCAAATTCGGTCTTGAAGACCAGACGGCCGAACATATATTGCAGAGATGCCCACGTCTGCAGACAGCAAGAACAAATGTGTGGCTAACGGAAGTCCAATTCAGTGATTAGAGCGCCGGTTCGAATTCCTGCAGGAGCGGCGGGAGAATTTTCTTCTCCAGGGTCGACTTCCTGTGCTGACTCTTATATCAGTATCCGTTTCACCCCCGTGTTACCACAGTAGCACGTAAAAAATCCCGGTCATTCTGCCAAAAGTGCATGTGGGAGGTTACAGCTAAACACGCATACACCTTACTTATGTGGCTTTGTATGAAGTTGCATGGTGTATGGTTGTATGGTGTACACAGAACATGCGCCGAGACGGCTGCAGTTTCATGTGGCACCAGCCATGCCAGCGCTGCAAGTACGCCACTTCAGTGGATATAAAAAAATCGCGCTATAAAAAGCTAGTCACTCATGTAGAACCATATGCCAGCGCATTGAGTCTGCTCAAGAGAGCGGAGAATAGCGCTATCCAAGCGATCATCAATCAATCAATCAATCAAACTCTACGGCAGCAAGGAGGAACTGAAGAAGACGGACACATTCATCTTGCAGACTGGACTCTCAGTGCAGCGGCGATCGAGAAGATTTTCAATTTTTTTAATATCGTGTCAGAATTCTCTCTCTCTCTCTCTCTCTCTCTATATATATGTGTGTGTGTGTGTGTGTGTGTGTGTGTGTGTGTGTGTGTGTGTGTGTGTGTGTGTGTGTGTGTGTGTGTGTGTGTGTGTACATATATATATTAGAAAGATATAAACAAAGAAACTATGAAACAAAAGACCAAAACAAAGCACAACATAGAGGTTTGGTGCTTGTACAGTTTGTGATTTTTGCTGACAAAATTAATGTGGTCTACCGCTTGATGTTAAATGATGATGTCACAAATAACAGTGACAGTATGAACCCACCTGTGACGTGGAATTCCTCACACGGCATGCAACTCTGACGGCTTCAGTTTCTGAATGAATGGCAATCTTGCTCTGAAACACATTAGGTTTCGAGAAAGACACTGCCTTGTCTGTGAGCCTGTTTATGGTCTTGTAATTGCATTCCATCAGCGTCTCATTGCGGACTTTCAGCATGGTTTCGTTCACGATGATCGTTCCGTTCTCCACTCTCGTTAGCCACGCTTCACTGTTGCTGCATTTCAAGGTGGGGTGCAGTTTCGTGAACTTCATCGCCACTGGGTCGAAAGGGTCGTAGTTAGCCATGTGGCAGCCTCGTGTGTTTGAAGACTGGGACACCGGATTTGTCGTTGTCAAACGATTAGAACTCGGTTGTTTGGTTGTTTCCCCGGAGGCGCTTGTCGTTGATCCATGGATGTGTAGATCTTTGGCATCCCTGAAGGCCATCGGTAGGGTAACAGCCGGGAACTGGAGGTCCTGTTTCAGCATGTAGTAGGCAGCGATGGATGAGAGCAGCAGCAGAATGAACACTGTCCAGCATGTTTTAGCCGCTGTCTGTATGGACACACATATACACACTGTCCTGAAGTGACCCTATGCGGTTGGTGGGAGGTAGCACACACACACACACACACACACACACACACACACACACACACACACACACACACACACACACAGGCGCGCGCAGCACACGCTCACACACGCGGACACACACACACACACACACACACACGCAGCACACACACACACGCAGCACACGCTCACACACACACACGCACACACACGCGCGCGCGCGCACACACACACACACACACTCATATACACACACACACACACACACACACACACACACACACACACACACACACACACACACACACTGACTGTAGCAGAAACTGGTATTGATCTTAGTTGGGGTGGAAACACCGTGACAAGAGAAGGTTTTCTGTTTGGCTTTAAAGATGGCAGGGTTTAACAATACCGAAGGTATTGTGGGAGTAAATTCCAAATGTGGGGGTCCAGAGCAAGTTTCCTGCTATTGCTTTCATGAAACACCACCTTGCTTAGTTTTCCCTTCCACTCACTTAGCTGAACTTTATTTGCTTTTCGCTTCAAAATAAGGCAGCGTGTAATGTCATTTTAGTTCAAACGATTCATTTTTGAAAATGTTCACCATCCGCTATTATTCTCGTCAAATCATTCTGTGTATACAGCACTGGAGTAGAGTGGAGAAGACCCTGAATGTTATCCGGTCACTGTGACCCAAGGCACATTAATCGGCAAACTAAC
>OY757546.1:12848892-12881392 GCA_963584105.1 Alviniconcha strummeri | reverse complement strand
TAGTTTTTGTTTTGTTGTTGTTGGTTGTTGTTTTTGTGTTTTTGTGTTGTTGTTTTTTTCCCTCTTTTTTTGTTGTCTGAATCGGTCAGGGATCCGGTTGAATTATTTCCTATACTGGGCCACCCTTATTCCAATGATGGGCCAGCTATACCGAGTATAGGAATATTTCGATGTCCCAATTATAAGCAAAAATGGTGTCTAAAGTAAACAAACACCGTTTGCAAACAACTGCACATGAATCCATGAAGCTGCACTTAAGACGCAGGAATGTGGCTGCGTATTTGAGCTGAGAAAACCTCAGATCTATACAGTCCTTTGTTTTCACCAAAATGACCCTCGGTACAACTGTCCGGGGCTACGTTAATTTTTACGCGAGTTAGTAACTTGGTGTTTACGCCCAGTCAACCATTACGGTTATATGAGGCAAAGTAAATAAAGTAAACATAGTGCTTAACGTCCACAGAAACCATCAGGCTTATTAGGGACGGGGAGATGGGTGAAGGGGTATAGAGGTGGGGGGGGGGAGGGATATTATATACCCATCGCTACGCTGTCACCAACAGAATGATTTCTGCATTAAGGTGGACAGCGATGAGAGCCATTTTAATGTTTCATAATTGTGAGGGACAAAGTCACAAGACAGTGTCCACAGACCACAACTTTGGAAAAGAAAGGAGAGCCGAAGCGGATTCGAACCGACACCCTCTGCTTACCAGCCTAACACCTTACCGCTAGGCCAAACCGACTCACAAAAGGGCGATTTACACACACACACACACACACACACACACACACACACACACACACACACACACACACACACACACTGGAGTGAAACAGGCACAGCAGGCTTTGACTCCTGAGCTAATATCGCCGTGAATCAGCTACGGGTATTGCACCAGAAGTCGCTGTGACAGTTCGCAATGTAATCCGGGTGCTTTGTTCGGGTTCACTTTGGATCAGTATGAAGAAATCCAGGTATTTGATATCAAGTCACGTTTCATGACAGGACAGAGAAAGACTCCAGGTTTCAAAGGTAGATCATTTTACGGATCTGGATTTCTAGTGAGTGGGCGGACGTGGGGTGGGACCTTTGTAATTTCAACGTTCCTCACCGCCCCTCCCCCACCCCACCTCTCAATAGTACCTTAGTAATTTTAACGTTACTCACTGCCCTCCGCCTGCCCCCCCCCCCCCGCCCCCCCACCCCGCCACCTCTCAATATAATCTGAAACAAGAATGACTGCTAGCACTGTAGCATAAGATCCAAACACATAAATGATTCAAAAGAACACTTACTTATTATAACATAGATGACACCATGCACATTTTCAGTGAAATCCCCTTCTTTAGGCCACAAAACGACACTTAAACAACAGCGAAATGGTTAAAAACAATGAAAAATGATATGAGAGGTGACGTAGCTTCTCTTCTTTTTTGTTGTTGTTGTTGTGTTCTGTGCTTGCCGGAAGAACATTCATTTTTCATTGTTTTTAACCGTTTCTCTGTTTAAATGTCGTTTTGTGGCCTAAAGAAGGGGATTTCCCTCAAAATTTGCATCGTGTTGTCTGTAATAAATAAGCGTTGTTTTGAATCTTTTATGTGTTTGGATCTGACCTCAGAGTGGACTAGCGGGATGAAGCCTCCACCCGGACAGGTCCCAAACTCCAAGCACTGGTTACAAAATCCTTCCTTCAACCACAGCCATATTAGTATCCAGAATTTTCGGAGGGCGCTGACCGCGTCGGTGGAGTGATTGTGATTTAGTGACTTTGTTTTCAACTGTTGTGCAATAACTGTGAATGTGTAATCCGTCCTGAGGTGATCCTGTGTGGCTGACTGGACGTTAAAGTCCAAGAACTAACTACACAAACTTCAGCGCGTAATAATGTTTTGTGTTAAGAGTCCACAGAACCCATTTAGACAGACATGCTTGTGAGACTTTTGTGGAATAATCAATCGTCATTTTAAACACACACACACACACACACACACACACACACACACACACCTCATGCTACGATCAAACGGTACGTTAAATGACAGTATCGCTGGCGGTGCAAAGAAAGTACAAATAATTAATTCTGGCTAAAGGGTTTGTAGTCTTTTTCCTGTTTTTTCTTTTCTTTTTCTTTTCTTCTCCGTTCACGTCACCTGCTGTTAAACTCTGAGTAAAACAGCTGTGGAATCATTTAAATGATCCACAAGAATACACAAATAATAAATATTCTCAATGCTTTGTCTGCAACTGCCAACAATTTGTAGCCCGAACCTTCTTTCTTTTTTCTTCTGCTCTCTCTCTGTCTCTGTCTCTGTCTCTGTCTCTCTCTCTCTTTAATCTTACGTTTTCGTTGAATATTGTTCCCTTTAGAACAACAACAAACAAAACAAAAATAATAACGAAGGTAAGAGCGCTCAGGACGGCTGCATTGTAAGGACAACATCATCAACAACAGCAACAACAGAAAAACAAAACAACACATTCAGGGGGGGGGGGGGGGGGGGAATAGCAACAAAAAGAAACGAAGCAAAAATAAACAAAACCCCAAAACAACAACAACAACAATAATAACAACAACAACAAAAAAACACAGAAACCAGCCAACCAACCAAACAAACAAAAACAACAACAAAACAATAACAACACCAACACCATCAACAGCAAAAACAACACACACACACACACACACACACACACACACACACACACACACACACACACACAGGTAACACTGTATAATGTCCCAAGCGCTTATCACCGCGAGCACCACACAGGCTCCTCCAGTCCGACGGAAACCTGTCGTGCCACCACCGACCGTAGTGTATGTCAACACGTCTATGGACGCACCAGACTGTGCAGTAAACGGGCATTGCAGAGAATGTATTGCTTGCCAGTGACAAGCCCCCAAACCAATGCCTGTTGCAGCTGCTATTGATCCAAAGACACACACACACACCACACACACTCAGACATAAACACGCACGCACGTACACACACATAAACACGCACGCACACGCACACACACACGCACGCACGCACACACGCACACACACACGCACGCGCACGCACGCACGCACGCACACACACACACACACACACACACACACACACACACACACACACACACACACACACACACATCCACACACACACACACACGCCCTTAATATTACGATCAAACGTTATGTTAAACGACGGTTTTGCTGGCGGTACAAAGGGTGCAAACCGGCATTACTGGCGATGCGTGCAAACGATTTGTTCTCGCTAATGGAGTTTGTAGATATCTGTTCCTCTTCGCTCGCGTTGCTGGCTGTCAATGTCAGTGTAAACAAGAGGCGGAATCGTTAAAAGAGTCGCAAGTTTACATATAAGCCCCGTAAATTAAATAATCTGAATGCTTTGTCCACAAATGCCGACAACTACTGTTTTAATCATTATTATTATTTTTTGTTTAAAAAAATAAATTTCTAGTCTTCCGTTTTCGTTTCAAATTGTTCCCTTCCCAACAAAAAACACCAAACGTAACAGTACTGAGAACGTCTGTCTGTCTGTCTGTCTGTCTGTCTCTCTCTCTCTCTATATATATATAGTTTCCTCTTTCCGCGCCTCTGTCCTCGAGGCGATCGATGGTGTGGTATCCTGTGCGCTGGGAAATGCCCATATACGCTCCACCGTGTCGCTCTAGTTTCCCCAACGTTGTGATTGAAACAATTACAATGTCTATTTGATTAATTTGTACATTTAAATTTTTCATGCCTCTCTCCTCTACGTGATCAATCAAGTGTTGTCATTGGTTGTGCAGTGTCTCAAGCTCCTCAACACCTCCGATCTTCCGAGACGCAAGCCTCTCGTGAGGATTGCTTTGCCCGCCAGTCTATCTGCTCAGTCATTTGCCTTCATTCCCTTTCGAAGGAGGATGTAGATCATTAACACATTCCAGCCTGGGCTTACCATTCCACTTTCACTTTTCTGTAGCAAGCTCATTTAGTCTGTCAGGATGACGGCATGTGTGGTCTGATTGTCACCTCTGAAGGCAATTCAGTGGAGGACATGAGAGACTACTACCACCACCATTTTCAAAGTGGAAGGTAGAGACCGAATAGGCTGCTGATAAAATTGCAAACGTGATCGGACAATCAGGTCCACACCATCAATCTAAGAACATAACCTATGTTCCATGTTGACACATATAATTATACAGTTAACAATTAATATATGCCCAGAACTGGATTTCTCAGCTCTCAGTTGTTGGATAAGACTCTCTATAAAACTGCAATGATGTTAAAAAAAAAAAAAATGAAAGAGAGAGCGAAATGTGTATATTGTAACTGTGGATGCACATTTCTGATAAATGCCCCCACAACGCTGTGCTTCGCAGAGAGAGAGAGAGAGAGAGAGGAGGGAGAGAGAGAGGAGAGAGAGAGAGAGGATGAGAGAGATGAGAGAGGAGAGAGAGAGAGAGAGAGAGCGAGAGAGAGAGAGAGAGAGAGAGAGAGAGAGAGAGAGAGAGAGAGAGAGAGCATAATTTTCGTAGCCATTATTGTAACCACCTAAGAATGTTTGTCGTGACATCGATACGTTACAGCCAGGATAACGCTCTCTCTCTCTCTCTCTCTCTCTCTCTCTCTCTCTCTCTCTCTCTTTCTCTCTCTCTCTCTCTCTGTATTGTGTGTCTCTGTGTGCGTGTGCTTCTGTGTGTAAAATCGAAATCGGCCAAACCAGTTTGACTTACCTAAATACGTACAGAGGAAACATCTGTACGTATTTAGGTAAGTCAAACTGCTTTGGCCGATTTCGATTTTGCACACAGAAGCACACTATTGTGAAGCGTTTTGTACAAACAAGATATTTATCCAATACTGGTCTTTACATGTTTTATTGAATAAAAGAAAAAAGTTTTTTTTTTTTTTTTTTTTTTTTTTTTTTCCTCGAAAATTACCCAAAAATTAGCTTCTTTCGGATTAAAAAAAAATCAATAAAAAAAATAAATAAAAAAAAGCAGTATATATACTTCAAAAAAATTGAGAAAAAACAACACACAAAAAAGTCAAAAAGAAAGAAAAAGGTCAAGGGACACAACTGTAAAGTTCAATGTAATTTTCATTATAACCGATCAATAAATTTCAATTGTCAGGATTTCATATTCAATATTGCATTAATTCAAACTGCCAGCCTACAAAGAGACTTTTCCTTTAGTCATGTGTGCGTGCATGCGTGTGATTGTGTGAGTGGTATTAGGTTTGTGACTGTGGCTGTGCCGGCGAGTGATAGAGTTGGAGTAATCTGAAAATAGTGTGATTTTGTTAAAAAAATAAAATAAAATAAAAAGGAAATCTTTACTAGAAATGTTTAGAACGGTTTTAATGTCCGTTGCAATCATAACAATTAAACGGAATTTTTTCTTCGCTCACACCAGCTCTGCCACATAAAATAATGTTGTTAAATTAAGCACATTAAAAACACTCACGTACAATATGACACAGTTATTACAGTTCATATAGTATCTTAATGAGTTAATGAGCAGTAGCATTCACATACCAAATTTCATTCATCTACTGACATAGTTTCTGAAAGAAAACAACAACTTGTCTCAGGCTCTGATCTTCACGGGGCTTTAGATTTTGTTTTGTTTTTTTCTTTCTTTTTTTCTTTCTTCTTTTTTCCTGAATCGGTCAGGGATCCGGTTGAATTATTCCCTATACTGGGCCACCCTTATTCCAATGATTGGTCAGCAATGCCGAGTACAGGAATATTTCGCTGTCCCAGTATAAGCAAAAATGGGTGTTTGCAAACAACTGCACATGAATCCATCATGCTGCACTTCTCCCACCCCCAACCCCATCCCCACACACACACACACACACACACACACACACACACACACACACACACACACACACACACACACACAGGAAAGTGGCTGCGTATTTGAGCTGAGAAAACCTCAGATCTACACAGTCCTTTGTTTTCCTACAAGATGATTTATAATTCAGAACAAATACGAGAAACTACAAAACGGTAAATATCACCGTTGTCACAGTCTGCTCCTGTTTGAAGTGTGATCTCCAATTGTGGCGGGAACAAAGCGGTGCTTGTTCAACGTTTTGCTTCTCCCACCCCCACCCCCATACCCCCTCCCCCCAACACACCTTCTCAGTGCAACAGTCAGAGTGTACTCTTTAGTTGTCCCCTGCCGCCTGCCTGATCTGACCTCATTAGCCTTGCTGGGGTCAGTTTCAGGCCAAAGCGGGCTTTCTAGGGGCCCCGTTGCCTGGCTACAAGACGGTTTCAAAATGGCGGCTGCACCTTCAAGATTCAACCCCCCCCCCCCCCCCCTTACTTTCACAAAGATTTCGCACCATTCTTCACACCTCAGCATCTTTGGGATGTTATCTCCTGTTTACTCGCATGCCAGACTGCCCCCTGGCACCTCTTGGTCAAGTCTGACAGTAGTAATTTATGTTTTGTTAGGTTGTAAACATTGATGGTGCCACAATCAATTCCTCCCTTCCTTTTCACTTGAGGGAATTATCAGACCACATAAATCAAGACCAGAGGTTTTCCCAGATGGTGTGTAGTAGTCTCTGCACTCTCCAGGCTCTGTTCTTCACATTGCATACTGACAAACATGGGAGTAATTAGCTGACAGGTCAGGAGGGGTTGTAAATGAGAACCCGGTGTCAGTATCCCTACCACTTGGTCTTGCCCACAGGCAGACACACAATGCCTTGTTGTGGAATGGATACCTGTGTTTGGATACCAGTGTTTTTGACAGTACTCGTGCGATGTTTTGAATTCTATTTTAGTTGTTTTGTTGACAAAACTTTATAGAAGTAAAATGTAAGGAATACAACAGTACACAATGGGTGTGCTGTAGAGTAGCTCAGTTGTGCTTATCAATGCTGAAGGGTGTGGATTACCAGACCACCACAGCCAAGGTAATTCAGTTTACTTTCTGAAACCACTTTGCATGTCTGTCTAGTAGTGGTTGTTCTTTATGGTGCTGTTCTTAGTCTGACTGCAAAAACCTCTGTTTGGTACTTATTGGTAAACAAACATCACTGTAATAGTAAGTAAAGATTCAACGGCCACGCATGCCCCTTTTGACTCCACTAATAGTTTTTTCCTTCCAAACCAATTACACTAAAGTGTCAAAAGTGCTATGTTTGACATCTGCAGTTTCTACAAAGTTACCTTAGTAACTTCTTTGCAATGAAGACCGAAAAGCGCACAAATGACCATGTAACCCCATCCTCCACTGTGTACTGTCTGCCAAGCACTGCCACAGGCAACAGAGTCAGACTCCTGCTGGCACAGAGCTAAATAGCTGCCTGGCGCTATTTATAGCTGGCTGGCCCAGAATACTAAAGGGCTGCTTGGGTGAAGGTGTGCCAAACACACACACACACACACACACACACACACACACACACACACACACACACACACACACACACACGTCACTCCAGTATCGACCATGTAACTTTTGCAAAGGAAAACAGGAACCAAAATCGTGAAGCCATCAAAAATTGAAGCTACACTGCTCCAACGACTGCGTCACGAGCAACTGATCAAGAAGAAACACACACACACACACACACACACACACACACACACACACACACACACACACACAGAGAGAGAGAGAGAGAGAGAGAGAGAGAGAGAGAGAGAGAGAGAGAGAGAGACTGACACTGACATATTTAACTGAACAGGCCAACAGCCCCTTTCAATGGAGGAACAAGAGACTCACAGAACCCAAGACAAACATTCAATGGCATCTTCATCCAAATCTCCAATGGGATAATCCAATCTCTACCAATACTTATACATTCATTACAATGTGCACATAAGCACACACGTTTGCAGGGCGGCTCCATGGACATCCACATAGGGTGATACTTAAGTATTCGCATCCAGCTTAGATGACCTTAGATTAAATGCACACACTAGGAATTTTGCAACATTTATAATTTCCTCCTGAGAGCTACTATTCATGAGGATGATGAGATGTTTTCTGGGGTCGCGTACATTAATTATGTAAGGCAGGTACTTGCTTCTTAATTGATTATACACTGGACATTGGAATACAAAATGTATTTCAGTTTCTTGTTGGGTGGCACAAAATGGACATGTATTATCTGTTGTTGTTGAAAACCGGTGTCTATGGAGATTTATCTGCGATACTCCCATTCTAAACTGTGCGAGACAGTTCCTGTATACCTCCATCCAAAGAACATCCACATATCTCTCCCTTTGAAAGCAATGTTTGTAGCTATTGTACACTGACAACCTTTCACTTGTGTCTAGATGATTACACCATCTGTGGCAGAATGAACTACGCAGTCTTTCTTCCAACTCCTTGATAAAGGGTTTAACATTTCCGCAACCAAAAAGCCACACTTGTTCGAATCCATTGGTACATAACACTAATTTTACATGTGACACCCAGGTTGTTTTGCCTCTGTTGTGTAAAGCAAGTCACATTTTGTATGCTTTTCTGGAATAGAAGTTGTCCGGTTGCATGAGTAATTTCAGCCAATACTTAATAAACCTAACTGTAGCTGTAATAAACAACGGATAACGACCTAGTTCTCCATAAACAACATCATTTGGAGTCTTATTACGCACATGCAAAAATTTCTTACAAGCAGAAAGGTGCACACGTTCAGTTTGTTCATAGTTTCTGTAGCCCCAGATTTCTGCAGCATACAGCAATGTGGGTACAATCTGTGCATCAAAGAGCTTAAAAAATACTTCTGGGGAATTACAACTGATCTTTTTCAACGCTCTCAATACTTCTAGCGTGCTTTTCTTTGCTCTTATTGACGTGTCCTCCATTGCCGCAGCGAAACTGTCCTGTGGAAAAAGTCAGCCCTAGATATTTATATTTATTCACCACCTCTAGTACTGCACCACCCAAGAACCATTTTTCTTTTGCCGCCAAAAAGCCACCTTTTCTAAACACTATCACCTTGGACTTGTCCAAATTCACGGTTAAACACAGTCTCTCTGCAGCTACAAACAACACATTCAGCTGATTCTGTAACCCAATTACAGTTGATGCCAGCAAGGTCAAATCATCAGCAAAAAGTAACAGGAATAGTTCAATATCAGTAGGTCCAAGTGGTATACCATGTCTTGCCTTAGCAAAGATTTCATTCGCAAGCTCGTTTACTAACAGAGAGAAGAGAATTGGGCTGGCAATACATCCTTGTTTCAGACCCTGCAAACAGTGAAAAAAAACCCCCGACAGATCCGTTGTGGCGTTACTTTTAACACGTGCCTGTACGCTAGCATACATGGCTTTAATAGTTCTCAACATTTTACCTTGGATACCGCTTCTGAGCAGTACCGAACACAGAATGTTGCGATTAACAGAATCGTAGGCTTTCTTAAAATCAATAAACGCAACGTACAACTTGGAGTTATTTGCAAACTGTCTCTCTATAACAGCGTGCAAGGTGAAGATGTGGTCGACCGTGGATCGACCTTTCCGGAACCCTGCTTGAGCGTCAGTTAGCACAAAATTGCTCTCGACCCATAATGTTAGTCTGCTGTTAATAATGTGGGTGTAAACCTTGCTTAAAATACTCAAGAGTGAAATGCCTCTGTAATTACCTGGATCGTTTACATCTCCTTTTTTGTGTAGTGGAATTATAATTGCTTTGGACCACTCAAGGGGAAATTTGGCCCTAGCAAATAGAACATTAAAATATTTTGTCAGGTATGGTGTAATCTCGTGTTCAGCTGTTTTTATCATTTCTGCAAGTATACCATCTGGTCCGGCTGCCTTGCCACATTTGAGGTGTTGAATAGCTTTCTTCACTTCCATTTCACTTATATCTGCGTCAAGAATATCATCATAACTTTCGTCTACGTTTTCGTCATCGGTTTCATCTCCTGTGTGAACCTGGCTAATTTCATTAAACACTTTACAAAAATGATCAGTCCATTCGTCTTGTGAAATGTCATTCTTAGTACACGTCCTGCGCCTGTATTTTTTAATTTCTCCCCAAAAATCTTTAGAATTGTTCACTGAGTCCAGCAAGACACCTATTCGGGCATTTCGCTCATCATTTTTCTTATTTTTGACTAGCTGTTTGTATGCTTTGCGTTTTCTCCCATACACCGAGTAATCTTCTGGGTCTTTGGATTTTCTAAAATGTCTAAGGCATTTTCTGACTTCTTTTTTCATCTGACGACACTCTGCATCAAACCAGGGAGATCTGTGTTCTGGAGAGCTATCAACAGTAACAGTCTTCTTCATGCAACTGGCAGCGCTAAGTAGCGCGTGCGTGAACATCTGAATAGAGGTGTCGGTGCATTCATTCATTTTATCACTCGCCTTTTCTATGTGTTCCTTGAACTCTGACGATGTAATGTACGCTTTGAAATCATTTACTTTTTCTTCACGCCAGATGATCTTTTCTTTTCTACTCTGTGTTTTGTTGCATTCATTTAAATTTGCATCAGCGTAAAATGTGCAATGTAATTCAACTGGCATGTGGTCTGACTCAATCCTATCTTCTACGGTTAAATTCTGGACACATCTAAACAACGCACTGCTCATTGTCAACGACACTATGCCCGTGTTGCGATACATATGTAAATTTGCCGACACTGTCCCACGGTGGGCATCCATTAACTAGAAGTCAAACAATATACATAATTCCAGAAGTTTTCTGCCAAAATCATTTATGTTACTGTCCTGTGAAATCCGACTATTTTCCCAAATCACTGTTGTATCAGTTACATCATCCTGGAACCCGCAATTCTGTGCCAAGGCTTGGTTAACTTGATATGTAGCCGTCCTGGCGTTAAAATCGCCGTTACATATGAGGTTCACATCCCCAAACCGTTCTAACAGTTCACAAATGCACTGTTCAACTTCTGCGATGTGGCAATTTGACTCTGCAGACTCATAAAACCGACTACCACAGGGCGGCACGTACGTAGACAAAAACAGACAGTCTTCTTCAGTGCCGAGTAAGGCCCCGGAGAGCTTGAGCACAATAACATTGTCACAGTCCACACTGATTCTTTCTGTGAATTTAGCTAGCTATTTCTTCACCATCACCAGCAAACCTCCAGAACGCCTCCCGTGATAGGACAGTTTAACAGCTGGGCATACAAACTTGATAAAGTCGTGAAATACACCAGACAAATCAAAATCATTGTCGATAAACGTTTCTGTGAGTGTCACAAAATCAAATAACTCAACATACTTTACCCAGTCACAGTCGTACAACTTGCT
The DNA here is from genome assembly GCA_963584105.1 of Alviniconcha strummeri. NCBI lineage: Eukaryota > Metazoa > Mollusca > Gastropoda > Provannidae > Alviniconcha > Alviniconcha strummeri. The sequence continues at coordinate 12,870,134 of OY757546.1, read as the reverse complement.
CGCCACACCGCCAACGTTATACAGTAGGAATGATACAGACCGCGTCTTGTGGGGCCGGCCGTTTTCCTATGTCGTGTCAGTCACGTCGTCAAAACACTCACCGCTATCGTCCACCTCCGCCCTAACTGCCTCGCTTGCATTGTCCGTTTGTGCCAGCTGAGTGGTGGGCCTTCGAAACATTGTATCAATCCGTCCCTGGGAAGGCGAGTGTTTCTCGTGCCCTCGGCTGAAATCTCTAGCCTTCTGCACACCTGGCGTTGAGTTGACTCGGTTTGCACGTGCAGTTGACTCTGAATTGCTGCGGGTGTCTCGGAAATTGCTCATGTCACTACACCCGGCCTCCGCCACCGTGCTGACACTGCCACGTGTCCGCAAGTTGTAAACATTGGCAGTACCCTGCGGCTGTTCGGTTGCTTTGATGTTGCTGGGGATGCTGCTGTCAACGCTGCCGTCGTTGGTGTTGGTAACTTTGGTGGTGGTACCGTTGGTGGTATTGCCACTAGCAGTGTTGTTCGTGTGGCTTCTGCTGTTTGCGTTGCTACTGGTGGTGCTGCCGCCGCTGACGATGTTGCCGTCCGTGGTGTTGCCGGTGGCGATGCTGCCCTTGGTTGTATTGTCATTTCCAGTGCCTTTGGCGATGCTGTCGTTGACGCTGACGTCGTTGGCGCTGTTGTCATTGGCGGTGTTGCTGCTGACGATGCTGTCGTTAGTGTTGCTGACTTTGGTGGTGGTGCCGTTAGCTGTGATACCGATGGTAGTATTGCAGTAGGCGGTGCTGCCAGTGGTAGGGTTGTCGTTGATGGCTATGCTGCTGCTGTCGGTGGTGGTGCTGCCGTTGACAGTACTGTCAATAGCGATGTTGGCATTGATGGCGCTGGTGTTGAGGTTTCATAGCGACCTTATTTCTGCCACGTCTTCGTTGTCCACGCTGGTGTCCATAATCTCGTCTCGCCCTGACTGCAGAGGAGGGAACTCGCTCATCGGCGGTAGGTAGGTAGGCAGTAGGTAGTTTGACGACGCGGGCGATGACCTGGGCCGATGTTCTGGTGTCGCTGTGGGCCAGAGGTCGTTGGTGGTTCCATGGTGACCATCTCGTTCTCCCTGTGCGTCCCATCTGCGGCCGGCTTCGTGGAATTGATCGTCTCTTCTCCATGTTGCTTGTCTGCTGCGCCTGGCCTTCCTGACGGTGCGGTTGCTGGCCATGTCATAGGTATAGACCGAATTCCCAGCAATCAGTTTGTCAAACGACAGGTTGGCCTTCACGCCACTCTGTCGGAGTTCACGCTGCAGCTTCATTAGTGCTTGCCGCTTGGTCTGTACAGACTCTGAAAAATCTTCCCGGACGTGTATGTGGTCGTAGTCTGAGTTCTTTTGTTCACGTGCTTTTGAGAGGACGGCCATCTTTTGTTTATATGACAGAAATCTGGCAACAATCGCTTTCCCTGCTCTATGCGCGCGTTCAGTGTGGACCTCCTCTGCGATTCCCATTCCCTCATGGATCACCTCCTTCACTTTTCTTTCACAGTCCTGCCAGGATTCCGGACCTCCCCGTACCGGTTCAAAGCCAAGGAAAAGAAGATTGTTACGTCTGCTCTGATTGTCGTTGTAGTCGCACTTGTTGGTGAGATAGTTGACGGTGTCCCTGAGGTCCTGGTTCTCAGACCAAAGCGCCTGGCACTGTGAGCGCAGTCCATCTACACTGCTGCTGAGCTGTGCTTGGTTCACTTCCACTTCTCGTAGCCGATGGTCAATTTTCTCTTCGACGCTTTGAAACCGTCGTTCTATGCTGTGTCCCTGTTGCCTGGTTGTGGATTCCATCCTGGCTACCGCCTGGTTTAAGATGTGCAATATTTCAGCATGAAAACTATCCAGTGGCTGTTGGCTGAACCTGCTGGGCTGGGCTGGGTGTGTATGCACGCCTTTCTTAGCCTCCTTCCCTTGAGCCCTGCCGTTGTAACCTGCCTCTTGTCCCGTTCCTGGTCCTGGGTTCGATTCCACATCACCACAGGTAAGTAGGTATCCGACGAGGAGCACTGACACACAGGCGGCAACGATACCGGTCAGTCTTCGTCTGCTCTGTTGGACTGTGACGTACCTGCTTTGTTTTCCTTGCGCTGCGTGGGCCGTCTTCAAAGGTCTGGTGGCGATCGCCAACATCTGCATTGATGAATGCAGTGCAGCAACAGAGTGTTGAATTGGGGATGTGGTGTCTTTTTTTGCAGATGAACGCCGGGGTTGTCACTCTGGCCACTGCCGGTGTGACTGTCACTGCTGCTACACATCGCCAGTATCACAGCGCACACGAACACAGTTCGCACAAAACTCAGTGGCCAACATGCTTTGACTGTCCTTGTCCGTGCAGCTTGAAATTGCCAATAAAACTGCCCACACACCACTCTGGAAGCCAAATTTGGTACCGGCATGATCAGCACACCGTTACGTGTCCATTCATCCAAAAATGCAAGAGGTTACCACAGTATTAATTACTGCAATTAACAAAAGTTGTGAGACCGACGTGGCAAGCTAACCTTACTGGTCTGTGAGATCAACTCACCTCAGAGAGAGAGAGAGAGAGAGAGAGAGAGAGAGAGAGAGAGAGAGACATACACACACACAGAGGGAGAGAGAGAGAGAGAGAGACACACACACACACACACACACACACACACACACACACACACACACACACACACACAGAGAGAGAGAGAGAGAGAGAGAGAGAGAGAGAGAGAGAGAGAGAGAGAGAGAGAGAGAATGAATGAATGAATGAATAAACTTTATTTTACGAGGGTAGTGGAGAAGACTCGAACTCTTTTTACATCCAGCCTTCGCCCATGAGGGAAACTACTATTAACTAATAATAATAATGTACATTTATTATGCGCTCATCAACGCCCTGAGCGCTCGCATGATACATATTAACCTAAATGTGATATTCTATACAAATGTAAAGCATAGTCCTACCAAAACAATTTACATAAAGTATTATTTAAAAAAATATATATAAATAAAATAATAATAATAAAAGCGCACTACAAACACACACTGACTGTAGCAGAAACTGGGTACTGATATTAGTTAGGATGGAAATACTGTGAGAAGAGGAAACGAACTAAGGATACAGTGATTAACTAGGGAGAGAGAGAGAGAGAGAGAGAGAGAGAGAGAGAGAGAGAGAGAGAGAGAGAGAGAGAGAGAGACACACACACACACACACACACACACACACACACACACACACACACACACACACACACACACACACACACACACACACACTATGACACCCATACACCCATGCACCCCTCACCTACACTCAAACATATAATAATGCTTCCAATTTTATGCTCAATAACTACTCACTTTTATAGTAAAATTTGAACAACCAAAATAAATAAATAGGCTTGGGGGACATTCGATATCAGCACCTGTATACATTAAGTAAGTAATTTGGCGTTTTACGCCCAGTCAACCATTACGGTTATCTGAGGGCGTTACCTGTATACAATTAACATCACACGTATATGGGTTATAAACACCAGTGGCAAAAGGGCCCAGCATATATCAGTTATTACAGTTCACAAAGTATCCTAATGAGTTAATTAGCAGTAGCGTTCACATACCAAATTTCATTCATCTACTGACATAGTTTCTGAAAGAAAATAAACAACAACTTGTCTCAGGCTCTGATCTTTATAAGGCTTTATTTATTTATTTTATTATTATTATTATTATTATTATTTTTTAGTTTGTTGTTGCTTTTTTTTTTTTTTTTTTCTGAATCGGTCAGGGATCCGGTTGAATTATTCCCTATACTGGGCCACCCTTATTCCAATGATGGGCCAGCAATGCCGAGTATAAGAATATTTCGATGTCCCAGGTATAAGCAAAAATGGGTGTCTAAAGTAAACAAACACCGTTTACAAACAACTGCACATGGATCCACGAAGCTGCACTTAAGACGCAGGAATGTGGCTTCGTATTTGAGCTGAGAAAACCTCAGATCTATACAGTCCTCTGTTTTCCTCCAAGATGATTTATATCATAAGTCAGAACAAATATGAGAAACTACCAAATGGTAAATATCACAATTGTCACAGTCTGCTTCTGTTTGAAGTGTGATCTCGATTTGTGGCGGGAACAAAGCGGTGCTTGTTTAACGTCTAAAACGAATAGGAGATAGGACAGTGCCTTGTGGAGAGCCGGTGGAAATAGAGCGGGAAGATGAGAGTACAGACTGGTGACGAACTGTCTGAGAACGACTGACAAGAAAGTCGACAATCAAGATAATCAGTCTTGGGTTAACGTCGAGTTTCAAAAGTGTGCTTTCCATGAGGTGTGCTTGTATGGTATTGAAGGCAGCCGGTGAAGAGAATTCGGAAAAATAAACACACACACACACACACACACACACACACACACACACACACACACACACACACACACACACACACACACACACCATCATCATCATCATCATCATCACCATCAGTATCAGGAGCCGTCAATTTTGAAAGCAAGGTTGGACGATAACAAACTAAAAAAACAATCAAACCAACAGCAAAAAGTTTAAGTCGAATACCTTTAGCAAAGTTCGACTTGTTCGTCGTCGATAGATAAGTTAAATAACGGATAACTCGAAGAAGCAGAAGAAAAACAAATACCCAGCACGTCCGACTTAAGCGTGTTCGACTGTATTAATATTTGGTTGTCTCTCATTTTGGCAACTAATTATCCACAAAATTGCTGGTCATGTGAGATTTATATTATGATGCATGCCTATCAATCAGTGAGTGGGCATGTGCGCTAAGACTGGATATCTCTCTCTCTCTCTCTCTCTCTCTCTCTCTCTCTCTCTCTCTCTCTCTCTCTATATATATATAGAGAGAGAGAGAGAGAGAGAGAGAGAGAGAGAGAGAGAGAGAGAGAGAGAGAGAGAGAGAGAGAGAGAGAGAGAATTAGAACTCGAACTCTAAAACTTTATTTTGGCTGGATATTTTAGGTTCAGTCGGAAAAATAAACTCTGTCTAACAACTAGTCCTTGCTAAGCTACTGCTGAATAAACAAAAACGAAAAAGCAGGCATCAGTTACATGCCTATACGCAGGAATGAGTGAATGAAACGTTATACATAAGAATCTCCACACAAAACATAGGGCGTTCACAGCGCCAGACGAATACATGCACACATCACTAAGTTATACATTATGAGCATACAACCAGTAAATAAGGCAGTAGAACATCTGATCAATTGATATGACCAGTATTGGAAAAGAAAAGAAAAATAGTCAATGCTTATGATATAAAGAACAGTAAGAGAGAGAGAGTCCACTTTACAATGTCGATTTCTCGGGTTATTAGAACGGTTGCAGCTAGGCGTCAATTTAACACCGCATGAAAAAGAAAAATTAAACTACCAGGATATAACCAACCAGACGTGTTGCTAGCATATGTGGTAATAAACTTATTTATAAAGGAGTAATTTATGGATTGAAATGACTTAATTTAATGTAATAGTCGCCAACTGACAGTCGCTAATCGTGGAGGAACTATTGCTTAACACATACGAACCAGCAAGTCCCCCCTCTTCTTTTTTTTTTAGGAACACTTTAAAAGGAAATGTTACCACCGCTATGCTCTGAAGGCCGCGCTCTCCTCCATCGGATCCAACTCTCCCAACGCACGGGAGGATCTGGTGAGCGAGATCGTGACCACGACACACCAACTGATCACCCGCGGTACGGAGGTACGCTTCCAGTGGGTGCTAGCACATGTCAGTCTCTCCGGCAACGAGAAGGCTGACAGGGCAGCGAAGAGAAGGGCCGAGGGAACCGAGTCGGCGGCAGTCAACCTCGACCTCGGCCTGGCCGATGTTTATTCCAGGCTAACTGTGCAGGTGTGGAGACAGTGGGGGGAGGAGTTTCGCACCCAGGCACTAGCCAGAGACTGGGCCGATCGGACCTCCCCCTGCAGGGACGGAATCTTCTTCCCTGGAGTGCCGACACACCTTGCACGCATCATGCACCGGATACACATGGACTGGTGGAGGGTCATGTTTGTGCCCACACCCTGTGTATGCGGTGAGCCAGTGTCTTTTTATCATATATTATTCAAATGTATAAACTGCACAGATCAGGTTAAACCCCTGTCTGATAAGCTCATCAGTCTGGGACTCCCCTTGTGCATCCAAAGCCTGGCAGTGCGTCACCAGCGAGAGGGTTGGAGCCTTCTCCGTGCCGCCGCCAAACTGATCTACAGCTGTCCCATGGCAGCCTGCCTGTAGAATGAGGGACACCCCGTTACGTCCGCATTGCGTCACCCACCGGTCCCCCGTGACCTGCCGGGGCTCGTCCCCGGGGTTGGGGGAAGCGAAGGGTGACCCCCATTGACGACAGGGCTCGGTGGAGGAAGCGCTGCGTTCAGCTCCCTGAACACCGCTAACCCTCCGCCGTGCTGGCCGAGCGTGACCAACGCTCCAACGCCCCAGCGCGGCAAGTGCCTTACTCTTCTCTCCTTAAATAATAACAAACCCCATAATATGTTACTAACCTATGTAAGATTACTAGGCGACTTTTGCATAGTATCAATATCCAAATGCCTATGTGGCTGTTGCTTTTCACAGCCACGATATTTTTTGTCTCCTTTTTTTAAACTGCGATTTTTGCATATTATGACTACCCATATGCCTAAGTTTTTAAGGCCACGAGACTTTTTGTCTCCTTTTAACTGAAAATAGACTTCTGTCCGAACAATGGATTTTTAAACAGTAGCAGGCGCGTCGTTGTCGCCCAGAACATGTCACGCATGTTGAAACTGGAATGGCGACCGACTGCGTCGCTCCCCGGCTCCCCGGCTGCGTGGCTGGGGAGAAGAATCTGTAAACCATAATCGGCTTTTTTAAGGGTTCTTCCTTTAACAAGGTTTCTTCCTTTAACAAAAGCTGAATGGATTAACAGTTTTTAATGTATGCTGCCCTCATTATAGGTCCATCTACAGCTGTGAGCAGGTGGTCGTCGTTTTTTATCCGCAGTGAAATGTACCCCCGGCGACAAAATGTATTTTTTATCCAACAGTAGGCGCCTTGCTGACATGGTTACACGTACGGAAGCCAAAGCAACTCTCCCCCCCCCCCCCCCCCCCACACACACACACTCACCTTTACTTTTAAGAGTTTCTTACAGTTTGTCACTAATATGTCAACCCGACATCCGAGGACATGAAGCCCCACATCACCGCTATGCTCTGTGTGTGTGTCTCTCTGTCTTTCTCTCTCTCTGTTTCTCCGTCTGTTTGCCTGTCAGTCAGTCTGTCTGTCTGTCTCTGTCTCTCTTTCTCCCCCACCCCCACACATAAACAAACAAAGCAACAACAACAAACCCCCCCCCCCCCAAAAAAAAAAAAAAAAACCCACACACACAAGAAACGGCAGCAAAAATCTCACCGTGGATCGGTTTGGTAATCCATGGGCCATTTCGAATGGAAGGTCCCTGGTTGTGTGTGCGCTACTGTTACGCAAAACACCGTCGAACTGTGATTGCTCAAAAAAAGCTCGACCGACTTTGTCGTTTGCCAGGTAACTGCATGCAGCATTATGCGACAGTTACAGCGTTGCGCGTCGCAGTGACACTGGGGTTGTGAAGCTGCTTTTGTCGTCCCACTACCCTAAAAGGCCCTACCCGTTGAAAGTGATACGATCGTATCGCACAATTCCTTCTTTTATTCGGAGATAAAGACTGAATGCGAAGTAGGGAGGTCAGCATAAGCTTCCAAAGTTCTGCCTTCAAGGTGTCTTCGGTGTGTAAAAGCCTGAGAAATCCCTGTTAAGCCCCCCCCCCCTCCCCCCCCCCCCCACACACCTTCTCCCCAAATAATAATTTAAAAAAATAATCTACGCGCAGCGTGCACTTTCTACGCCTAGTACAACCGTGACATGCGTCCTATGTTCTCTCCTAAAACAAGAGAAAAGCGCTCTGATACCACACACAAGATTCAAATGCGCTCTACCACGGCCAGACGTGAAGCTCACACCGTGTATCCGCGTTCCGAAATGTTCAGCCGGAGCTCCCGTTACAGCGAGGCCCAGCCGGAGCAGGCAGAAGCAAAACGTCGATCCGCGTAAACTACACTGATGTACGTCAAATGTCGGTATTGCACATCTAACAGATCGTAATGGATGGAACAGGGAAACTTTCCCGTGTCCTGTGGTGTAAATTTCATGACATCTTGTTTCTTGTACGCCTCACAATCAACATTTTCATTTTTTATTTCGGCCTTTTGCAGGCAAAATTGCACTTTCTTCAAAAACGACAAGAACACGCAATCACTTAGAGCATTTTTGTTATTGTCGCTGTGTTATATCTCATGAGTGGTATGATGAACTATAACTGTTTAAGAGTGCTTAGAAGTCACGTTAGAAGGATAGGAAAACAATCGCCCGGTTTTTCTGTGTTCCGAACCAGAGCATGGCTGTTCCGATGCTGAGACGTGCCATGTTCCGTTCTTGGCAATTTGTATAATCCATTTTCCAACGATTTTGTCAGGAGCAATCGATAAAGAAAAAAAAAAGGAAGGAAAACTAAGAAACAAACAAACAACCAACATTATTATCAATATAATGAGCCGTCAGTTTCCAAAGCAAAACTGGACAAAAACAAAGAAAGAAACAAACAAAAGAAACGAAAAACAAAAACAAACAAAAACAACACCTCCCAAATCGAAACACTTTCTGCACGGTTCGATATAATCCGCCAAACCATAGATAACTCCAAGAATGAAAAATAAAATAAATCCCCAGCACGTTCGACGTGTGTTCTACTGTATTAATATTTTGTTGTCCTTCATTTTGACAGCTAATCCATGAAACTGTTGGTAATGTCACATTTTGTAATATTATGATGCATGCCTATGAATCAGTGAATGGGCATGTATGTTGAGGCTGGAAAGAGAGACAGAGAGAGACAGAGACAGAGAGATTTTCCTTGACACTGTATATTTTCAGGCTGTTCATAACCAATGTATAATCAATGTATGTGTGATATACCTGTAGGGGAGTTGGGTGGGGAGTAGAGGGAAAGCAGGTTGGAAGCATGGATGAAGAGCCACAAGTCAGAGGTTGCTATAACAACTTTTATTTGTACACCAACCAACCAGGAAACAGTGCCTGTACTGGAAAAGACACAAGCAAACAAAACATTTAGAACATGAAAGCAAATGTAAAGTCTAAACAACAGCAATTACTAATCTAATAAATACAGTAACTATGTAGTTTACCTGTAGGTTACTATAATACGTGACAAAATGATTAATAATCTTGATTTACACTTAAAACCCGCATCTCACAGAGTCACGGTGAGCATACAAGAGACGGCCAGTGAATTAACTGATGAACTCCCAGTATAATATAGTATACAATAAAGTAACAGTGAAGAATGCGGATTACCAAGCTCATTCTTAACTAAACAGGAAGAGTGAGATAATCGTTACGGCAGTTCCACTTAAGCACACAACGAGATGGTTAGTGACACGGGTGGCATTTGGGACTAATGCCGTAAGCGGGAGGAAGTCAGTCATAAACTGACCGGCTCCAGCCTCGTTACTCAAAGCGTTACAGCAAGTCACTGTTACTGACTGGCAGAGCATATCCGTGAACAACGTCAAGCGTCTTTCTGACGCGGGTAGCGCATCAAGAATCTACGCTATTGATCTGGCTGCGCCTGTCTGCTCGGTTAGTTGACAGAGACAAAGACCTAACTGCCGCATCACCGGCTAGTTCGGGTACACGCACAAAGACCCGGAAAGGGTTTACAAGCTAAGCAGAGTGAAAGCCTGCGTTTCCAAGACTCGGCCATACAAAAGCCGAATTAAAACAGAAATAACATGTCTCACAGTTTATACAATCACCCCTATGCACTAAACCACATTCAACTAGTAAAATGAACATTCGACAGCTATGAAGTCAACATCTCCAAAGTGTTACCACCGATTTCATGTAGAAACATAGATCGGTAGGAAACTAAACAAATAAGTTATGCCGCACTGACAAAGTACCCGTACTTCAGAGGGATAACTTTGCATTAGCAAAGTATCACTCAAATTGAACATCCAACAATGGCAGCATAACATACTAGTTACATACTAGTTACACTATGGAAACACTGGTCATCCTGTGCCATAAAGGCTTAACGCAACCAGGCGGCAATCTGATGCCGAAATTACCCCCGTGTTGAAGAACCAAAATCAAGGCACGTTGTGAACATGGTAACATTGTAAACATACATTATTTACATCAATAAGAAACAACAGAACAAAAGCCATAGAAAAATAACTACTTACAGGCTTTCCCCTGAGATGAACACATGAACACCGGCCGCAACAGTAAACAAACAACCTGCCTCTGCAAGGACACTGGGGGAAAAGGGACGCTGCCGCTTTGCTTTCATGTTGCTTAAAGGGCCAATGAACACTGATTTTGACCGATTTTAGCTTCAGATCTCCACTTTGGTATATTCCAGCGACTAAATATTTTCACATAGTAAATACAGGTATATATCCCGTGCCTCAGTAATCAGTTAATATTTTTCAAGTGTCTTAAATGCTTATGAATCGCAAAACAAGACCAATATGTCACGGCAGAATGGACAAGGGAAATAACCGCTGCGGGCGCGTGATCGTACGTGTTTTGGCCGAGAGTTTACTTGGAGCCGTAAAGTCAAAGGCTAATCGTGACGTCACGATAAGACTCGGCTGCCAATGGCATTGTTGCTTCTACAGTTTTAGTGCACAAAACTCCGGATAAATTTGCCTGAAAAGTTGGAAATGGCAACTGGAATACGGCCATTCCAGTACGAGTCAGTTGCGGATATCAATTTTGGCATCGACTGGGAGAGTTCAAGTGACGAAGAAGTGTCATGAGAATATAGTGGTGGTTATGCTTTGTGTTTATTGTATATTGTGATGTGTGCGATACTACGTGTTGTTGCGTACTTCTTAAGTGTTAATCTTTTACATATGTACACTTTGTGGCTTTATGTGTGGCACGTTTTCCTTTGAAGGAATAAAGAAATTAATTCTTGACTTAACATAAGAGCACAGAAGCAAAAATAGCTGTGCCAACGGCAAATGGATGGAAAGCCAAACTAACCATAACTAACTCCTCACTAACCTGGCCTCCATCTAGAAACACAATGCCTGCAGACTGATAAAGCAAATCGCTAATCAGGACTACCGATGACATAGGATCGGGATGTAAACAAGTGCAGACGAAAAGAGAAATTCAAAATGGCTGCCCTAATCAGGCAAGCTAACAGCGGTTACGAATTGGCCAATAAGCCAAAGACAAAAACGAAAGACGTATGGTGGAAGAGAAGAGCGAGAAAACAAAACAACGACAACAAAAACAACAAACACTTTCTGAAAAGAAAGAGGAGGCAGGAAATGTCAGCGAGCAATTGACAAAGGCCGGATACATGTAATCCGTGTACACGATACAACCCACTTAGCAGTTACAACAACACTGCGGGGCAGCAGACGCTCACGAGACTACCCCTCTCACTCGTACATTGTAAATGAACGATATAACACGAGAAACAAAAGGAGTTGAAAGAGAAAAAACAGTCAATGGCAAGAACCGGCCCAACCCCAAACCGTAACCCAGGGAGGCCACGAAATCGCTAGTCTATTGAACTAGAACGAACAAAACTTTTTGATCTTTACGTATGATGAAACAAACACGGATAAACTGGGGAAATAAAATAAAACACCCAATAAAAGGCAGGCTCCCTGATGTGGTCTAGCCTGTTGTGAAAGCTAGAGTAAACAGAACGAAAAAGACCGAAACGCCACGCACCTAACAAGGCTCGAGAAAGATGGAATGACAAGGGGAAACGCCCAGCTACTGGCAATGGCGTCGGAGCTTCATCCTTGGAGATTCGAACTGGAAATCTTTCCAAGTCGGTTACCTGTGGACATGTATTTGAGCCCAAACTGAATGCTCAGCAGGGTGCGATCTGAGAAGCATTTTTGGGGAAATGCTTTGAGCAGAGCACATCGTAGTGTTTTGGTTCCCACTTCTTCCTCATCGATTCATTGCCATTTGCCACTGTCGTTTTCTGGCTTCATTTAAAAAACAAAAACAAAATTTAAGGAAAAGCATGGAAAGAAAACTCCTTTGTCAACCTTTCACTGCAAGCAACTGCAGCACACTCTCTCCGCATGCTTTAAAACTGATTTGCCAGACCACTTTCGATTCAATTTTGTTCAAGTCGTTACTGAGCCATGCGGGTCAGTTGTCTTGTTGTGACGTCACGGAGGTCACGTGACCGAAAACGGGATTTTCAGCTGCAGACGACGCAGATGCTCGAAGCGTCGTGTTTGTTTTCATTCAAATCCATACTTTTACGTACCTCGGGAAAATGTCAATCTATCAAACGAACAGTGTGTATGTTAAACTTTATTTATATAGTACAAAGTAAGTGATATTTACGACTTAAAATCAGTGTTCAGGGGCCCTTTAACGTCCACGGAGGCGAGATGGCCTATTAGGGACGAGGACAGAGTGGGAAGGGGACGAGAGAGTGAAAGGCTCGACCGCGGAAACCGCCCGAAAAAGACCGGAGAGACCGTGGACCGCCGCCAGAACAATGGAAGTGTTAAGGCGGTGTCCCCTCGCCATTACCCCAACGACTTGTGCACTGGTTTTGCTCTTTCAACTGCTGTGCTGGACAGTCACTAAGACAATGTCCGTTGCACCGCTGTTGACGAACAACTTGGACAACTCGAAGCAAAAGACGTCCAACTTGCTCAGCCCTGCGCCTCCTCCCTACTTATGATCTCTTCTGGGCAAAGTTCAGGGTCCAGCTCCACCTCCCTCTCTTAATCTTTTGATCTCGCCTGGAAACCTGGGACGCTGCCGGCCCAGCACACAACTTTTAACACCTTAGATAATTGGGGCCATTAAACCCCCACCCAATCAAAAAGGAAAAGGACCGGAAAGAAAAGGTTATAGGGTCATGGCCCGGAACATGTATGCAATACACTCGGTTACATCCCCCCCCCCCCACTCAATCATAACCAGCGTCCCCGCTGGTTAATCACATAGCAATAAACAAAACTAAAGGGTGTACGGCAACTAAGAGTTGACTTAACAAACCATCAAAGTGGTACCAATACATCCACGCACAAAACTGTACCCCTTTTTGCCAGGCCTGGCGAACTACAAACATCTCCAAAGACCAAACAATGATTGCACTGCAGTTAAAAGGCAAAATGATTACTGCATTTAAGCCAAGTAAGCCAGACAGACCCAAAACGCATTGCTTGAAACAGGACAAAAGGATGAAAAAGAGGATTCTTTTTGTTAATGATGAAAACTCCAAAAGAAAATCTGTTCTTATTGTATTTCAAAAGCCTACTGCCATCCGGGATGTAAAAATGGCGGACGTTCCACAATTAGCCGTACAAGACCGCAAAACAATATGTTCGAAAAAACCCCCCAAAAAACACAACAAACATCAACACAGCACACATCGCAACAGTCGAATACTACATATTGCATGTCATTTACCACATGAACGGCACACAAGTGATGTCTGCCATCTCAAACCATGATTTCAATACCAAGCCTTATGTGAAGGCCCCGCGGTACGATAAGACGTTTCGCTAGAGAAATACACACACGAAAATACAGGGCCTTATATAAAGGTTAACACGTATACTCGTAATAAACATAACTCTCACTCACAGACAACACAACGCTCAGTGACCTGATGTGGACCCTGTCCCATTACTACTCAAATGAACATATATAATGTTATGAAGTAATACCAGATTAGCTGTCAAGCCATCAAAGTTCGATCATGATGAAATAAATATACACTAGGATCACCACACCGCTCAGGAAAATGAAAAATGGAAGTTGTGGCATATACGGAGTAACAATTAACTAACAGAGATGTAGTCATGCTCAGTGAGAACCCTAATCAATTGTATAAGGCGGGTATATATAACCATTTGCATACAAATCAACATATACAAAATGCAACACAGATACAATCAATCCTGATTCGCCCTTTTGCTTGTACATATCAAGCAACTTTCCCGAGGTTAATCAACGTATAATTGATATTTCAACGTCTCTTGAGCATGTCTACCAGAACAATCCATACTCAACAGATGCCACATCCAATCCACATAATCAAAAGCAATTATGCAACCTACGTACATTTATCTCAACTCAACAAAACATCATCAACAATTAACACACTACAGGTCCATGCAAAAGGAAACAAGCTAAATCATAATGGCTACTGCCATACAAGGCATACACTAGAAATAGCAAGACAGTTAAGTTACATGCTAACTCTAAACCGATGCCACTAAGTTTGAACAAGTTAAGGACCCTTAAGGCAACCCATTAATATGCAAACACAAGGCATTACCGAACAACCATACCAAGCATCATATCCCCTTCCCTTTCCCTAAAGCATGGCACCACAGTGCACCTCTCGTAGATGCTGATGTAGCCCCTGACCTCTCCTGGGACATCAGGTCGAAGTGAGCTGGGCCGAACCAGCTGTTCCGCAAGGGTACCACGACGTTGGTCAGCCTGCCCACGACGGAGGATCCCATTCTTCAGGAACCGTCGAGGGTACTGCTGCACCAACGCCCGCATGGAGCGTTCCTTCATGTTGGAGGGCTTGGCTGTCGAGGCTACAAGCACCGGGCGAAGGACTGGATCCTGTTGTTGTAGTTGTTGCAGGTCAGCCATCAGTGTAGGTGAAGCTCGGTGGTCAGGTCCCCTCAAACCGCCTCCGTGCCGGACAGCTCCGCTACACTGTCCCAGTGCCCCCCGACAGCTCCTCTCCACTGTCTGCCGGTGCCTCCAGACAGCTCCTCTACACTGTCGCCTGGTTATTTGTGACTCTTCTACTTCCAATCCTGTTCGGGTATAACCCCCACCCAATCAAAAAGGAAAAGGACCGGAAAGAAAAGGTTATAGGGTCATGGCCCGGAACATGTATACAATACACTCGGTTACATACCAATATATAACCAATACATGTGTGATATTTAATTGTATACAGGTGCTGATATCAAATGTCCCCCAAACGCATTTAATTATTTTGGTGTTGAAAATTTTACTTTTTGAATGAGTAGTCACTGAGTACAAAATTGAAAATATCATTATATGTTTTAGACGGCTGTTCTTTATGTGTTATACCTGCTTCTGGTTTTAATGTGTTCAACTTAATTTAAATAAATTGTTAATGTGGCAGAGCTGGGGTGAGCGAGGAAAAACTGCCGTTTTATTATTATGATTGCAACGGACAAAAAAGTGTTTTGAATTGAATTTGAACTGAATGTCATCAGTAATGACACAGACAGCCTGGTGAGTAGAGCTAGTGCATGTGCAATGCAGCTAGTCATGCGAGTCAACGCTGTGAGTCTTGGTAAGGTAAAGTGCACTCTGTGAAGAACCAGCTGAAAGAAGACGTTACACCATAGTCGGTGACAACAGCAAGGATTCCCATCCCATTGCTAGGCGAAGTTGAAGAAGAGCTGAAGAGGATGTAAGAAGGGAATATCATCCAGGCTGTGACGGAACCTGCAGAGTGGGTTGCTCCGATAATTCCGGTCGTCAAGCCTAAAACTGCAACATCCGGATCTACGTAGGTATGTTGAAACTCAACCAAGCGGAGAGAAGAGAACGTTACGTGATCCCAACCGTGGACGATGTGATTCATCAGGTGAAGGGCTCATCAGTCTTCTCCAAGCTCGATGCTGCCGCAGGGTTCTGGCAGGTTCTCTAGATCGAGAGACTGAGAAGCTGACTACATTCGTAACCCCTTTCGGCAGATACTTCTTCACCCATCTACCATTTGGCATCAGTTCGGCTCCAGAGATATTTTAGAGGATTATGAATGAGATCACATCTGTCATCAAGGGCGTCGTTTGCTACTTCGACGACATACTCTGTCATTCAGCGACAACAGAAGAGCACACTCTCCTCCTGACCCAGGTCAAGAAGAGACTTCAAGACATCGGTCTACATGCAGTTAAACAGTGACAAATGTGAATATTACAAGAGTGAGATTCATTTCTTGGGACACATCATCAACAAGGATGGTGTCAAACCTGACCCGTCAAAGGTTGCAGCTATCGTCCAAATGCCACAGCCGACGGACTGAGTGAGCTGAAACGGTACCTGGGAATGGTGAATTACCTGGGCCGTTTACCTGCCCAACCTGTCGTGTGTGTGTGTGTGTGTGTGTGTGTGTGTGTGTGTGTGTGTGTGTGTGTGTGTGTGTGTGTGTGTGTGTGTGTGTGTGTGTGTGTTGTTTGTTTGTTGACTTTTTTGTGTGGCTTTTTGGGGGATGGTGGAGATTATTTGATAACTTTCTTTTAGTTTATGTGTATTAAATATTTTTGTTAAATTCTTCTTTTCTTCTTTTTTCCCCCCTCATTTTTTTAACTTAGTTTTGTTCTTACTGTTATGGTATCTTAGTGTATCTTTCTGTCTGTCTGCCTGTCCCTTGTGTTTATTGCTATCTTTTACTGTTGTTGATAGTGTCGTTGCTGCAGCCATATGTCGGTGGAGAAAGAAGATTTACACCTTTACTAACATGACGAATTCAGGCACGCATACAGACAAGCTCCGTCTCAGTACATGTTCTCACTCCCACCATGCTGACCTGAACAAAACAACAACAACAACAACAAAACCCTGTAATTTTATTTGCAATGAACCATATTACACACACACACACACACACACACACACACACACACACACACACACACACACACACACGCACACACACACACACACACACGCAGACACACGCAGACACCCCCCCCCCCACACACACACACACACACACGCACACATATACGCACACACACAAATCCGTCATCTTACGTAAGCTCAAACTTCTATTAAACCCGGAAATTGCTGATGGCACAAATGAAACTTTCAACCGATTGGTTCTTGCAAGTGGAATACGCAGTCTTCCACTTCCTTCCATTCGACTGCTGTCAGAGTACAGATTATGTGCGGAGTCATTTAAGATAGGTGCAAGTTTATGTCTGACCCTCCTAAAATAAACCTCTTCAATGCTCTGACCACTAATACCAACAGCTTGGTACTTTATCTCAACTTCCCTTTTAGCGTTCAGAAATATTCCCTCTCCTGTAGACCACACCAGAGGTAAAACACTGCACACTATTGCATAGTAAAAGGTAACAGTAAAGAAGCGCTGACTCAAAAAAAAAAAAATCATATTTACCTAAGATCAGGTGAAGCTTGTATTTGCTTTCTTGATAATACAACTGACATTTTGATTCAAACACAATTTATTGTCAAACATTACACCCAGGTACTTATGTGTAGGCTAGCTAACTCTTTCAACCACTTCCCCTTTTATCCAAATAGGTTTCAGATTACTTCTGTTCTTCCTAAAATTAACACACATCTCTTTTGTTTTTGAAACATTAAAATTCAAATAATTGTCTTCACACCATTTGACAAAGCGGTTTATCTCCTCTATGCACAGTCATTCTCGTTCTTTATCTTTTCGATGTTTCTAAGTTGTCTTCACATTAATCACACTGAGCATGAACTGTTAGAATGCCTGCAGTCAGCTGTTTACAAATTGAAGAGGAATGGAGCAAATACTGTACACTGTGAGCCCCCGTGTTAGTGCACATTACGGCAGACCTAGTTCCCTTTAAAGATACAAACAAATGTCGATTTGTAAGACAGTTAAAAACCCAGGGAACAACAGAGGAAGACTCATCTTTTAGGAGTTTCTGGTCCATAAGATGAGGTTGGATAGTATTAAGGGCACTGGAAAAGTCAAAGAACATTAATCTGATTGTATTCTCCGAAGTGTCCAAGACACACGATTTCAAACGCTAATCCATATATACAATAAAAAATAACTAACTTTTTTTTACCATTTACATTTTGACTGGCATGTTTGGCGCATCCTGAAGTGAAAGAATACCAAATGCTTTATCATAATCAACAATTACACACACACACACACACACACACACACACACACACACACACACACACACACACACACACACACACACACACACACACACACACACACGTAAAAGCTCCACAACCACAATCCTATCGATGAAAATCATTAGACGTTCACCCTCGGCGGTCGTGGGAATAATTTCAACAACAGACTTTCAATTAATGTCATTACATATACAGACAAATAAAATGTTTCCATCCTCAAGCAATCCCACATTAATCACAATACATTTTTCCTCTGCCATGCAGTAAAATCAGCTATCTACACGCTAATATTTGCAGTAGCAAATTTTCTTCAGAAACGGACCTTGAACACAGTGTGAAGTATTGCCATAGAGGTTCAGTCGATTTACGTCCCCTTGCAGCTCAAATTTCGAAGAGTTGCTGCACCTAG
The DNA here is from genome assembly GCA_963584105.1 of Alviniconcha strummeri. NCBI lineage: Eukaryota > Metazoa > Mollusca > Gastropoda > Provannidae > Alviniconcha > Alviniconcha strummeri. The sequence goes on along the minus strand of OY757546.1, from coordinate 12,851,692 downwards.
AAATAATCCCTTCAAAGATTCCGCCACTCGGTTTGGCAGAGATGGTGACTGAGTACATTGCTGGTGGATCAGGACGGTCAGGGTTCTGTTTTTGGGGTTTACAAACAGTATCAAAATAGTTCCCTCTTGCCTCAAGAAGAGCAACTCTGCTGACGTTAGACAGTGTCAGGTTGTGGCACACGTCGCTGACGGGGGCGATGGCAGCGTTGAGCACTGACAGGAGGGCGAGGCCGGCCTGACGAGCCAGGGGGGACTGTGTGGACAACGGCTGGCTGGACAGACACACGCAGTACAGGACAGGGATGCCTGCGTCCATGCACGTTCTGTTTTCGGGGATCTGGTGAAGAAGAAGAATCAATTGGTTATTTTCCCAAAGTCCCCTCCCAGGATCCTTTTTCTCAGAGTTAGTCCACTCCCTGCATCCCTTTTCCTAAAGTCACCTCCCTGCATCAATTTAACACAGTCCCATACCTGCATCCTTTTCCCACAATACCCTCCCTGAATGCCTTTCCCAAAGTCCCCTCCCTACATCCCTTCCCAAAGTCCCCTCCCTGCATCCCTTTCCCCACAGTCCCCTTCCTGTATCCTTTTCCCAAATTTGCTTCCCTGCGTCCTTTTTCTCACAGTCCCCTCCCTGCACCCCTTTTCCCACAGTCCCCTCCCTGCATCCCTCTCTCTCTATCATCTTCACCAAACGCACCGAACACGAGGCTGTCAATTAAAACTGCGATATATTAGTGGACATGGACATTATTTTTGGTTAATGACCCGATTTTCAACAACACAAAATGTTGACGCCATGCACATTTTCGGTTACCAGATCTGCTTAAAGAAGTTGAAGTTATACTTACGTAAAGCGCTTTGAATCTCGGAAAGCGCTCTATAAACTCCCCATTATTATTATTATAAGCTTCGGTTTTCCCAACCTGTTGAAATAAGCTGATGCCATGTTTGGTTTTCTGCCGCTGTTTCTTGTAAGTGTCCGCGTTGTTCAGGAACAAGACGTCTAGTAAAGTGGTGTGTACATCCAATGGAGTCGTATGGCGGGCGGCGTTCGTCTGAACGCGCTCCATAAGAGCGGGGTAAGCTTTGCCAAACCAGCGTGGGAACACAAGGAACAGAAATGGTCGCATCTCTTCAAATCTGTCGGCAAAAAGGGAATACAATCCGTTTTACGTGTCCACATAATATATATATTTTTTTTTTTCGCACAGACATAACCCTTTCCCATGAAAATAGTCCCAAGTGGCCTTTTGGGTATTTTGAGACGGAAATACTTTTGAAAACTGCAGCCCGACTTATTATTTATTTATATATATGTGTGTGTGTGTGTGTGTGTGTGTGTGTGTGTGTGTGTGTGTGTGTGTGTGTGTGTGTGTGTATTACGTAATGGTTATTGAAGTAGTTGCTATTTGAAATTGCTAAGCGTTATGGTAGCCATTCTGATAAAAAGGCGCTGAAAGATGTTTGTGGCATTTTGCAGACTTTCCTTGACAACGGGATTACACAATGGTGTGTCACATGCTGGAATTCTACCGGGTTAAAATACATTGCATCTGTTGGACATTTCGCATAGCATTAGCGTCCTATACATTTGTGTAGGAGCATATGAACCCAGCTTTTAACAGTTTATTGCCATTTCTAAAGGAACGCATCATAACCGCTACATAATTTAGAGCTCAGGAGCTGTGTGAAAGTCGAGGTGGCCGTCCTGGGCCCACGTCCCTAACAAGCCTACGGTTTCTGTGGACGTAAAGCAACACTTCAACAGCAATAATGGTTGACATATTTCACTTATCCTAGTTTTGAATTACCCAATTTTCGTGTAATTAGTTTTCAGCTTTTTCATTGTTATCAGCTTCAAATAAAAGCCATATGTATATTAAACTGACATACGTCATAGGGCAGTTAAGTGAAACGGGTTCACCGCAGTTGTAACTAAGCCTTATATTCCATCAGCTGTATGTTCCCTTTGTTCTTTGTTTTCTCAGCACCTAAACAATTATTTGACATTGTGTATCGGTCAAATGAGCATCAGTGACCAGTATTGCTTTTGAGTTTGCTTTGTGTGTGTGCATGAAGTTTTTTAAGGATTTCTAAAAAGAATTGCCAACAGTTTATAGTCCAAGTTGTATGAAGTGGCACTTGCGTTACCAAGACTTCAAAGTCGAAGGTTTAGAACACAGGGGATGAGGGAATAATGGTTGCTTCGAAGGTTTAATCAGTTAGTTGGCTGGTGTTTTTAGCCCAGTCAGCCACATGGGGCTATATCAGTCAGGGCTAGTGCGTCAAAGGCTGATGAACTATAACATGATTGAAGGAACATAAAACATGTTCCTGTTTAAACTAATCGTATTTGTCTCAGACTGTTCAGACTGTATTGAACCAGTTTGATCTCTCTCTGTCTCTGTGACTAGTTGTTAAACAGGTTTTTGACTGAACCTAAACTACAATTTTTGTAAAACAAAGTTTTCGAGTTCTCTCTCTCTCTCTCTCTCTCTCTCTCTCTCTCTCTCTCTCTCTCTCTCTCTCTCTCACACACACACACACACACACACATACACACACACACACACACACACACACACACACACACACACAAAAAAAAAAAGGAGGGACGAAAGAAGCTCAGAGCTAACAACTCAGGACACACTTACTTTCCGATAGGCGTTCTTCTGTATTCTCCGAACCTGAAGCCATGGTCACTAAGGAAAACCAGCAACGTGTTGTTGAGGAGCAGTTCCTCGTGGAATTGATAGAAAAACTCCTCATAAAAGCGATCGACCTTGAAAACACAACA
>OY757546.1:12832189-12848692 GCA_963584105.1 Alviniconcha strummeri | reverse complement strand
TTTTGTTATTGCTTTGGTGTAACTTGATAACTGTAAGATCAGTCAAAAAAGACCTTGTGTTATATCTCGATGTGTAAAAAGACTTTAAATAAAAAGAAAGAAGAAATACTAGACTACGTAAGATCTGTGAAGCCCAACGCGACGTATCGCTAACGTTAGTATCCATTAGCTATGTACGCTCAACTCGATCGCCGTCCACGAACACACTCATAGGCCAACGAAGCATGTACAGAGGACTCAGACATCAAATCCAATCAACAACCATACGCCACCCTTACTCCCTCCGTTGAGGTCGTCGTGAGTAACGCCACAACTGCCAGATGAATCCAAAGTGAGGCTTTGTACGGAACAGACGACTGAACTCCGTGAGGTGATGCAGCATTAGCTTAGTGTTTGGAATTCCGCCAAAGCAGTTGCGGTTTTCAGGGAACAACTGGCGATGTTGATCTTTGGCAATTTCCATTGTCCGTGCATAGTAATGGGTCGGCTGGTCGACAAAACCTGTTTTGGCGTAATTAAATATATTCAGAGAAGGCACGTCCTCTGCAAAGAAAGTCCGATAGCCTTCGTCGGCAAAGTCTTGCCACAGAAAGCGGAACCCTTGCCTGTCCATATACACCTTGCGAGTCCAGTTCGCTGCTGTGGGTGTGAGTCCGGTCATCAAAGAGAAGACGTTGGGGAAAGTGTTGTCTGCCACCTGTTGGAAAATGGAACCGGTTACAATACATTTTCGAAATACGTCTTAATAACTGTTTTGTGTTCTGTCCGCTACTTCAATCTCCCCCCCCCCGCTCCCCCCCCCCCTCCCAAACCCATCCCCCACTTTTCTTTTGGTTTTAGTAAACATTTACCTGCTGACATCGTCGCTAGATAGTGTTTGTCCACTTAAACACGAGAACTGGCGGCTGATAACACTTAAACGTTTTGACTCAAAACACGACCAAGGAGACACCTGCTGGCTTGACTAACAACTGGATGCTGGCGTTTTGATTTTCATGATGGAGAAGCTATCGCTGGACCAAAGCATTCTCGAGGTACTGTGAAGTCATCCATCCTCTTTACCTCTGCTCCTTCAGTTTCGTGAGATCGAATGGCGGAAAGCTGTGGAGGTAGGAGCCATGGGCGAAGAAAGGTCCCCTGTCCTTCTCAGGCTAGTCATGGTGCCGATGGATGCTCGGGAGTACATTTCCATATGAGGCAACAAGACACAGTCGGCACCAAGAGCGCTTCGACGATCGTGGTTTTGGCGTTAAGCTGATGCAGGTCAAAGTAATTAATCCATCGAGCCGGTAATTCGCATACACTGCTTTGTCAGGATCCACGACTGCCTTGGTGGAGAACGCCGATATTAATAATAAGGGCTGGTGCACCCGGGAAATTTGTTTCAAGCTGTTTGAGATGTCAAATGGGTCAGAAGACTCTTCATTTGAAATGACACGGTCAGTGATGTAGTCGACAATGGTGACGTAAGTACCATTCAAAGGGGAGAAATCACTCTTCAGCGATTGCCGAACATTCACACACAACTACAGGCCATGAAACCAATGCACTCACACTACTAGCTGTTACTGTCCAAATAATAAGAATGGTAATGATGGAATATTTGTGAAGTGCAAACATTAGCGCTCTGTGTAAAATTCAGCTGTAAACTACACCCAGCTTGAAACACTGCAAGCGAAAAACGAGACTAACAATTTAAATATCAAGAATCTAAATAGCAATACCTACATTCTGCATACACACACCACACATACCACCACCACAACCACCACCACCACCACCATCACCACCACCATCAGCATCAGCAGTGAACTGAAATAATATACGGTGAAGTTGTGGGGGAGGATAAAGACGTTGCTAGCAGCTGTAAAAAAAATTTTTACAAAGAAAAATGACATGAGCTTACCTTGTCGTAGTTGATGAACTCGACGCGTGTAGAGTGTCGAACAGGAAGTGACGCGTGCGGTTCATGGTACGTATCATGTTGAATCGTGACACGAATCCAAACCCACGATTATGACGTTTATCCACTGCGGGATGGGTTGTCCTGTCCTCTGAAATAATCAATCAATCAGTCCATTTATTCTTTTGTCTGTAAGTAGCCAGTATGCAAAATAACCATGCAGTCGATCATCCGACCAAGCTGAGTGCGGGACCCCAAGATAGAATATTTAGGAAACAGGCTTTTTCCAACTGGTTTCCTCTCAGGATAACCTGTTTTGGATATTTCAGAACATTCATTCTTCAAATAGATCAGTCGAGCTGTCACACACACACCACACACACACACACACACACACACACACACACACACACACACACACACACACACACACACACACACACACACACCCAAGCGTATTCATATAAACAATGCTTTAACAGTTCTTGTTTTTCAGTACATTCCTTTAAAATAAAATCTGGTGTCGATAAATTAGAGGGAATGGTCGAAGATACCAACTTTATTTATTTTTATTTTTTATATATAACAGGATAATATTTAAGGGACTCACTCACCGATTTTTTTTTTAATAGTGGTATAGGCATGTTGTGATTTATATTTGTGTATTTGACGAGAAATGGTTTAAATGCATGAGAAGACGTTGAAAATGTGCATTTGTTTATTACCGTCCCACGGCGTTAAAGTCCAATTAATTGATAAACACAGCATAAAATGCCGAGCAAAACTGTGTACAAACAATCAAACAAACAAACAAAAACAGAAAATATAAAAAATCAAAAAAGAATCAAACAAACAATGGAGCTGGACCTAATTTCTAAAGCTTGATAGGACAGAACCTTTGTTTAGTATCCCAACACGTGTTCAAGCAGAGAAAATGTTTAGACCAACCGCAGCGTCAAATGACACTATAAACTGGTGCATGGTTGCGTGGTGTACACAGAACTTGCGCCCAGATGGCAGCAATTTCAGGCGCCACCAGCTATGTAACAACCAAGCAGTGCTGTAACCACTGCCATGGATATTTAAAACACGCTGTGTAAAGTGACTGTCACGGATTCAGACTCCCATGCGACTACAATGGAGTGATACTGATCGGAAGCAAACAACAGCGCTTTATAATAATAATTATTCTTAAAAAACGAAAAAAAAGAACAGAAAAAAACACCAGTCAGTGAATAAATCTCTTTCTACGACAGCAAGTCAAATGTAAAATAATTATTTACACTTACGAATAGCAAAAGAGTTTTGTGAAGTACTGTACCTTTTTATCTTTTGCGGAAGTGGACCGTTGCTCACGTGCGCGCATGCGCGCGTGAAGCTGTTTCTCAACGTACGGTTGATCCATCATGACATAGTGCAGGTGTACATATTCTCGCTTCTGCAAACATAATTACAGTTCGGTGCATGATAAACAAGATTACCCATCAGGAGAAAAGATCTGTTTTCGTCATGGCGTCAGTCGGATCAGATATCTTCCTTAAGCATGTTCAAGAAAATGAAGCTGGTACCATCGCCAGTATGCCAATGCGGTCTTGAAGACAAGATGGCCGAACATATATTGCAGAGATGCCCACGTCTGCAGACAGCAAGAACAAATGCGTGGCTAACGGAAGTCCAAGTCAGTGGTTAGAGCGCAGGACTCGTGACTGAAAGGTCGCGGGTTCGAATTCCTGCAGGAGCGGCGGGAGAATTTTCTTCTCCAGGGTCGACTTTCTGTGCTGACTCTTATATCGGTATCCGTTCCACCCCCGTGTTACCGCAGTAGCACGTATAAAATCCCGGTCATTCTGCCAAAAGCGCAGGTGGCAGGTTACAGCTAAACACGCATAAACCTTATGTATGTGGCTTTGTGTGAAGTGGCATGGTGCATGGTTGTATGATGTACACAGAACTTGCGCCGAGACGGCTGCAGTATCATGTAAAACCACATGCGAGCGCAATGAGTCTGCTCAAGAGAGCGGAGAATAGCGCTATCCAAGCAATCATCAATCAATCAATCAATCAAACTCTACGGCAACAAGGAAGAACTGGAGAAGACGGACACATTCATCTTGCAGACTGGACTCTCAGTGCAGCGGCGGTCGAGAAGAATTTCAATTTTTTAAATATCTTGTCAGAATTCTCTCTCTCTCTCTCTCTCTCTCTCTCTCTCTCTCTCTCTCTCTCTCTCTCTCTCTCTCTCTCTCTCTCTTTCTCTCTCTCAATATATATATTAGGAAGATATAAACAAAGAAACTATGGAGAAAAAAGAAGATCAAAAACCTAAAACTAGAGGTTTGGTGCTTTTGAAGTTTGTGATTGTTGCTGACAAAATTAATGTGGTCTACCGCTTGATGTTAAATGGTGATGTCACAAATAACTGACAGTGTGAACCCACCTGTGAGGTGGAGTTCCTCACACGGCATGCAACTCTGACGGCTTCAGTTTCAGGTTGAATGGCAACCTTCCTCTGAAACACATTAGGTTTCGAGAAAGACACCGCATTGTCTGTGAGCCTGTTGATGGCCTTGTAATTGCATTCCAACAGCGTCTCATTGCGAACTTTTAGCAAGGTTTCGTTCACGATGATCGTTCCGTTCTCCACTCTCGTTAACCACGCTTCACTGTTCCTGCACTGCAAGGTGGGCCGCAATTTCGTGAACTTCATCGCCACTGGGTCGAAAGGGTCGTAGTTCGCCATGTGGCAGCCTGGTGTGTTTGACGACTGGGGCGCTAGTTTTGGACTTGTCGTTGTCGAACGATTAGAACTCGGTTGTTTGGTTGTTTCCCCGGTGGCGCTTGTCGTTGACCCATGGATATGTGGATCCTTGGCAGACCGGGAGGCCATCGATAGGGTAACAGCCGGGAACTGGAGATCCTGTTTCAGCACGTAGTAGGTAGCGATGGAGGAGAGCAGCAGTAGAATGAACACTGTCCAGCATGTTTTAGCCGCTGTCTGTATGGACACACATATACACACTGTCCTGAAGTGACCCTATGCGGTTGGTGGGATGTAACACACACATGCACACACACACACACACACACACACACACACACAACACACAAGCACACACGCACATACACACGTGTGCACACACGCACACGCACGCACGCACACACACACACACACACACACACACACACACACACACACACACACACACACACACACACATGCGCAACACATAGACAACACGATGCAAACTTTCAGGGAAATCCCCTTCTTTAGGCCACAAAACGACACTTAAACAACAGTGAAACGATTAAAAACAATGAAAAATGACACGAGAGGTGAAGTAACTTCTCTTCTTTTTTGTCTTTGTTGTGTTTAGTGCTTGCCAGAGGAACATTCATTTTTCATTGTTTTTAACCGTTTCTCTGTTGTGTAAATGTTTTATGGCCTAAAGAAGGGGATTTCCCTGAAAATTTGAATCGTGTTGTCTGTAATAAATAAGCGTTGTTTTGAATCTTTTATGTGTTTGGATCTGACCTCAAGTGGACTAGCGCGATGAAGTCTCCACACAGAAAGATCCCAAACTCCAAGTTCTGGTTTACGACACCCTTCCTTTTTGTTGTTGAAGTGTTGCTTAGTGTCCTCAGATGTCATTTGACATATTAGGGACAAGTTGTGACCAATGCCGAAGCACGGTTCAATAAATCTTTACGTCCACGGAAACCAGAAGGCTCGTTAGGACGGACAGCCCAGGACGTCCACCTCGACTCTCACACAGCTCCTGAACTATGACCCTTCCTTCAACCACTGCCGTATTTAGTTACGCCATAAAACTGTCAGCTTACAGAGCAGTTTTTGGTTGGTGCTCAAACAGTAGTAAGTTTGTTACAAACAACTCAGATTATATCAGACGTGTGTTTTATAACTGACCATGTTGCTTAAACCAGTTCAAATTAAAACCGAAATCGTTTGAATCGAGACGGAACTCTATTCTTTTTTTTTACCCGGGGTGGATGCGCCTCTTCTTTTCGTGCGTGCTTGGGCGCTAGGCTACTTCCACAGCCATGTTTAGTACTCAAACCTTTCGGAGGGCGCTGATCGCTTCGGTGGAGTGATTGTGATTTAGTGACTTGTGTTTTCAACTGTTGTGCAATAACTGTGACTGTGTAATCCGTCCTGAGGTGACCCTGTGTGGTTGACTGGGCGTTAAAGTCCTAGAACTAACGACACAAACATCAGTGCATGATAATGTTTTGTGTTAAAGGAAAATTCCAAGGTTTTTAAGTATGAAAAATGACCCTCGAAATGATTGACAAATGAGTCACTAGTTTGAGATTTAATACAAATTTATTTTTAAATGGAGAAAAAAGAAGAAGTTTATGTTGGTTTTTAATCAATTTTACTTTCTGTAGGTTGGCCGAGACTGCTGTCTCGGGTTCTCCATCAGTCACGTGGCTTTCTTGGAAGTGACGTCAGTCTGGGGAGTCAGTGCGGTTGCCCTATAGATTGTTCATTGAATGTGTATGCGTGTGGTCGACAAAAAGCTCTAACCATGCCGGCCTACTGTGTTGCAGAAAACTGTAACAACTCACAAGCAACCCAAAGCATAACTATGCACGAGTTCCCGCGGCGAAAATGGGTCAAATTTGTGCAATTCAAACGAGCTAACTGCTGCTCCTCAGTCACGCCCATTTGCGTAGCGAGCACTTCGCTGAGTGCGATTTTGTAAACTTTATGGCAGAATACCAAATGGGGTTTGCTTCAAAGCGGAATGTGTAGGGCTGTCTACAGGGTAACCGACTAGGAAAAAAATCCAAATCAAATCTCCAAGGATGAAGTTGACGAGCAGCAAGCGCACAGCATGATACCAAAAATTGAGATAAACACTGATACTCTGAAACAAGCGCTAACAAGGCAAAGACAAAAAAAGGCTAACACGAATGCCTACGGCAGAAAAGGCCGTGAAAGAAAGAGATTGCAGTACACAAATGCCTGTGACAAAGAAAGAATGAACAGACCACAAATGCCTGTGGCAAAGAAAGACCAAACCACAAATGCTGGTGACAAACGAAAAATGGCTGCCCTAATCAAGCAAGCAAACAGCTGACACCAAATGAAAGAAATAAAACAGCTGGAACCACTTCAAAAACACAAACGGTTGCCTACCTTCAAGCATAAGGTGGAAAAAACACACAGAAAAAACACACCACCAAATCACAACAGTCTAATAGACTACTGTCTGCAACAAAGGAATGGAAGATTACAGTCATAAGAGCACAGAGCAGAAATAACCGTGCCAACGACAAACAGATTGAAAGCCAAACTAACCATAACTAACCCTCACTAACCCGGCTTCCATCTAGAAAAACAAAGGCTGCAGACTGATCACACACACACACACACACACACACACACACACACACACACACACACACACACACACACACACACACACACACACACCCTAATATTACGATCAAACGTTATGTTAAACGACGGTATTGCTGGAAAACCGGTATGGATGCAAACCGGTATCACTGGCGATACGTGCAAACGATAAGTTCTCGCTAATGGAGTTTGTAGGTATCTTTTTCTTTTCGCTCGCTTTGCCGGCTGTTGCCGGCTGTGAATGTCAGTGTAAACTAGAGGCGGATTCATTGAAAAAAGTCGAAAGTTTACATATGAACCCCGTAAATTAAATAGGCTCAATGCTTTGTCCATAAATGCCGACAACTACTGTTTTTAAATCATTTTTTATATATGCATTTTTTTAATGTTCGGTTTTCGTTTGAAATTGTTCCCTTCCCAACAAGAAACAAGAAACATAACAGTAATGAGGACGACTGACATTATCTATCTATCTATCTATCTATCTATCTATCTATCTATCTATCTATCTATCTATCTATCTATCTATCTATATTCCTCTTTCTACGCCTCTGTCCTCGAGGTGATCGATGGTGTGGTGTCCTGTGCACTGGGAAATGCCCATATGCGCTCCACCCTGTCTGTCTTTAAAGATTCCCAAACGTTGCGATTTGAACGATTACAATGTCCATTTGATTAATGTGACGCACATTTAGTTAATTTATCCATTTTTCAAGGAAGATCGTCTAGCGCTTCCGTTTTCATGCCTCTCTCCTCTAGATGTTCCATCATATGAAGTCCTTAGTTGTGCAATGTCTCAAACTCCTCAACGCCTCCGATCTTCCGAGACGCAAGCCGCTCGTGAAGGCTGCTTTGCCCGCCAGTCTATCTGCTCGGTCATTTTCCTTCACTACTTTTCGAAGAAGGATGTCAGTCATTAGCACATTTCAGCCTGGGCTTACCATTCCACTTTTCACTTTTTTTGTATCAAGCCCATTTAGTCTGTCAGGATGACGGCTGTGTGGTCTGATTGTTACATCTGAAGGCGATTCAACGGAGGGCATGAGAGACTACTACCACCACCATTTTCAAACTGAAGGTAGAGACCGAATAGGCTGCTGATAAAATCGCAAACGTGATCGGACAATCAAGTCCACACAATCAATCTAAGAACATGAACTTTTTTTCCATGTTGGCACATATAATTATACAGTGATAAGCGGTGCTTGTTCAACGTCTGTAAGGAATAGGAGACAGGACAGTGCCTTGTGGAGAGCCGGTGGAGCGGGAAGACGAGAGTACAGATTGGTGACGAACTGTCTGAGAACGACTGACAAGAAAGTCGACAATCAAGATAATCAGTCTTGGGTTAACGTCGAGTTTCAAAAGTGTGCTTTCCATGATGTGTGCTTGTATGGTAATGAAGGCAGCCGATGAAGGGAATTCGGAAAATAAACCTGTCCCCCCCCCCCCCCCCCCCCACACACACACACGCACATAAACAAGGACTGACGGACGGACGGACGTGATCCCCGACTGATACAGTGCGTATAGCAGGTATCACCAGATACCACACATACGTGAGTTTCGTGCGTTGTGCACTTGGCGAGCTTCGTGAAACCGTGACGTGTATGGTATCACATAGCAAAGAACGGCCAGACGTGGAGATTTCTTTGCTGCAAACATACATCGCAGATGCCGTCACTCCAATATCGACCGTGTAGCTTTTGCAAAGGAAAACAGGAACCAAAATCGTGAAGCCATCAAAAATTGAAGCTACACTACTCCAACGACTGCGTCACGAGCCACCGATCAAGAATAAACACACACACACACACACACACACACACACACACACACACACACACACACACACACACACACACATCATCATCCTCATCATCCTCATCATCATCATCATCATCACCATCATCATCAATATCAGGAGCCGTCAGTTTTGAAAGCAATGTTGGACGATAACAAACTAAAAAAATCAAACCAACAACAAAAAGTTTAAGTCGAATACCTTTTGCAAAGTTAGACTTATTCGTCGTCGATAGATAAGTCAAATAACGGATAAGTCGAAGAAGTACAAGAAAAACAAATCCGCAGTACGTCCGACTTAAGCGTGTTCGTTTGTATTAATATTTGGTTGTCTCTCACTTTGACAACCAATCCACAAAATTGCTGGTCAGGTTAGATTTATATCATGATGCATGCCTATGAATCAGTGAGTGGACATGTTTGCTAAAAGTGGATATATATATATATATGAGAGAGAGAGAGAGAGAGAGAGAGAGAGAGAGAGAGAGAGAGAGAGAGAGAGAGAGAGAGAGAGAGAGAGAGAGAGAGAGAGAGAGAGAGAGAGAGAGAGAGAGAGAGAGAACTCGAACTCTAAAACTGTATTTTACATGGATTATATTTTTGGTTCAGTCAAAACCCCGTCTAACAACTAGTCCTTGCTAAGCTACTTCTGAATAAAAAGAATTAAAAAAAAAAAAAAATGCAGGCATCAGTTACATGCCTATAATAATAATAATGGACATTTTTGTGGCGCATGATCCCTAGCAAGATCTAGGGCACAATGCGCCGTACAAAAAGCTGCAGAAAATGTATAAACACATACAATGGACAAAATAAAACGGGTTCGCGCCATACGACCGCCAACCACGCAAGAATTTACATACAGCAATTTCAGTAAATAAACCAAAGTTGTCAGTAACCAAACATGACCAAACTAGCACACATGTATGATACAAGTAAATATACTGCAAATACAAAAATGTATAGCGGGATATTGCACACACACACACACACACACACACACACACACACACACACACACACACACACACACATACACACGCGCGCGCGCGCACACACACACACACACGCGCGCGCGCGCACACACACACACACACACACACACACACATACACAGGCAGGGCGGGGGGGGGGGGGGGGATATGAATTATATGCAGATTTGAAGAGATGAGTTTTTAAGGCTTGCTTGAAAGAAGATGTTGATAATGAGTGACGAATATCATACGGTAACGAGTTCCACTGCGTCGGGCCCGTGAAAGAAAAAGCTCGTTGTCCGACGGTCTTTGTTTTTGTGAAAGGTATGCGGAAGGTTCTGGTGTCAGAAATGGAGCGAAGTTGTCTGGATGGATGGTAGACAGTCAAGAGTTCAGAAAGATTGACTGGGTAACTCTCAGTGAAAGAATTGTAGCACAGAGTTGCGACTTTATACTGGATTCTTGAGACTGCTGGCAGCCAGTGAAGATTCTGAAGGAGGGGTTTGATGTGTTCGTGCGTGCGAGCTTTGAAGACAAGTCTGCCTGCAGAAGTTTGAACCTTTTGGAGTTTGCCAAGAAGATGTTTTGGAGAACCTGATAGAAGAGAATTACAGTAGTCAAGTTTTGACAAAATGAAGGCACGGAGGAGGGTTTTTTTGTAGCATCAATAGTGAGATAGTGACAGATGTTACTAATTCTCCGAATTTCTATGTAGGCAGATCTGCAGATGTTGGTGACATGCTTCTCCATGGTCAGATTGTTATATATAGGCATGAATGAGTGAGTGAAACGTTATACACGAGAATTTCCACACAAAACATAAGGCGTTCACAGCGCCAGACGTACACATGCATACATCACTAAGTTATACATTATGACCATACAACCAATAAATAAGGCAGTAGAACATCTGATCAGCTGATATGACCAGTATTGGAAAAGAAAAGAAAAGTAGCAGAGAGAGAGAGAGAGAGAGAGAGAGAGAGAGAGAGAGAGAGAGAGAGAGAGAGAGAGAGAGAGAGAGAGAGAGAACGATTTTTTTTATTAACGGAATAAGTACAGTATTTTTTCATTTTTTTTTTTCATCCAGCCCTCGGGCAAAAACAACAACAACAACAAAATACAATCGAAAACAAAATCATTATAATCTCAAAGGATCATATTAACTAGAGAGAGAGAGAGAGAGAGAGAGAGAGAGAGAGAGAGAGAGAGAGAGAGAGAGAGAGAGAGAGAGAGAGAGAGAGAGAGAGAGAGAGAGAGAGGAGAGTAAAATGCAGGGCATGCATATATACACAATATACATATTTGCACATCATATTCACAAATATTAAGAATATAAACGAATGTGATCATGTTCAAAAACAAAGAAATAGTGCACATATCCGTAATCAGTGTTTGTTGTGATTTGTTCCATTAAATTCTGTTTAAATGGACTTTTTTTAAAATGCTTTGTGATCTGACAAAAGTTTAATCGATAATGATAAATTATTCCGTAGGTTTCCCCCGGAATACATCAAACTACATAAAAAAAAAAAAAAAAAATCTAGGACGGGGTACTACAAGTTTGCGTGAATGTCTGTTCTGATTTGAATGAAAGTTTAATTTTCGATTTGATGGTGCATAACCAGATACTGTTTTATGCATAATAATGCCTTTATTAAATTCTAATTTTAATTTTAGCGGAAGAACATCTAAATGTTTATAGTCATGAGCTGTCAGTGATGTGGATTCTAGAAGGGTTAATTTAAGGGATCGCTTGTGAATACTAACAAGAGGTTTTAATGTGTTTGCACTAGCAGAGTCCCAGAATGTTGAAGCATAGTCAATGATTGGTTGGATATGTGCATGAAAAAATAGTTTTCGAGCATGAGCATTTAGAAAATGTTTAATTTTTGCGAGTTGGTATAGCTTTTGAGAAACACGTTTGGTTAGTTCATTTACATGATTTGTCCAAGACAAATTATTATCAGTAGTTACTCCTAAAACTTTATGTGTTGCTACTTCGACAATTTTCTCATTTCCAATATAAAGTGGCATGCGAGAAGATATGTTCTGGCGTTTTTGTCTTATTGTTATGGTAATGCATTTGGTTTTGTATGAATTTAGCGACATATGATTTAGTTCAGTCCATTGAAGAAGATTATTTATACTTTCCTGTAAGCTAAGCAAGATTATTTAGGTTCGAGTGACTAGAATGGATATCGGTGTCATCAGCAAATAGTTCACATAAAGCTTTTATGAATAAGGGCAAGTTGTTTATGTAAAGAGAAAAGAGAAGCGGGCCTAACCCGGGCCGAATGTGGAATACCGTATTTTACGGGAAGAAAATCGGATTTAATTGTGTTTATACAAACAAGCTGTTCTCGATTTGACAAAAATGAAGAAATTAAGTGCAGGGTGTCACTGGATAATCCACAAAGAGCTAATTTCCTCAAAAGGAGATCATGATCAATGACATCAAATGCCTTTGCAAAATCCACAAAAAAATACTCCTGTAAATTCATTGTTGTTTATGTTCTTATAAAAAAAATTCTACTAATGTTGTAAGTGCGGTATGGCATGAGTGGTGTTCCCTATATCCAGATTGGCTGGGATGTATAAGTTAATTTGTTTTAAGATGGGATGAAAGGTGTTTGTTAATATGTTTTTCTAGAGGTTTTGAAAGAACAGAAAATTGAGATAGGTCTATAGTTTGAAGGGTCTTTGTTATCTCTTGATTTGTAAATAGGTATAACCTTAGCTTGTTTGAATGCTTTAGGAAAATAGTTTTTGTTTATGCAAAGATTATATATGTAGGTAACAGTCTCAGTTATGACGTGTGCACACATTTTAATAATTTTGCCGTCTAGGTCATCCAAACCTCGGGTTCCTGTCTGTTTTAGTTGTAATAGGGCATTGTACACTTCATATATTGCAATTGGTGGAATCGTTAAAGTAGAATTTGATATTTTTGATTCACAAAAGCGTTTTAAAAAGCTTAAATCATTTAGTTTTGATTGTTCGTTAGTAATGATTGTGTCACATACATTTGCAAAATGACTGTTTAGCTTATTTAGGTAATTCTTTGACTGTGACTTGAGGTTTTGATGCATCTTTGTTTGTTAAAGTGTTAGTGGCCTTCCAAACAGAGCGAGAATCATTTTTTGAGGCGACTAAATTTTGAAAGTATGTTTGGAAGCACATATTAAAGATGTCACTTTGTTCCTCTGCTTTTTGAATTATTCGTGTTTCCTTGCTTTCAGTAGCCTATTTCTTTGATGCATGGCCTCTTCTATTTCCTTTGACAACCATGGAGGTTTCCTTGTGTACTTAACACGCTTGGTCACAGAAGGAGCATGCTTATTATAAACAGAACTAAATGTTTTATACCAAACCTCAAGAGCTTCGTCAGGGTCTGTATACTGGTATACTTGTGAGGGCTGAGAGTGTATCAAGTCTAGCAAAAAAACATCCTTGTCAAAATGAGTAAAACATCGGTACTGTATTTCTTTATGTGCAGCTTTAGGGGAAAAAATCGCCTTTTTTAAACCATGTAATGCAAATAGGTAAGTGGTCACTACAACCAAACACAGGGGAACATACTTCGGCAATATCTTGTTAGGCAGTAACATAAATATGATCTATGAGAGTTTCAGAATTCGTAGTAATTCAAGCTGGTTTATCCATTAGCTGATGTAAGTTTACATTTTCATACAGTTGATTCCATTTAATATGTGGCTTTACAAGATTTGTGTTAAACTCCCCTAGTAATAGTATTTCTTTTGCCTCTAAAAAACGGCATCCATCACTAAAGTGAATCTATCAAACCAGTCAGTACGTTCTGAAGGGTTCCTGAAAGTGAATCCCACGAGAATTGGTTTACTTCGCTTTAGACACACTTCTATCCAGACAGATTCAGTATTGTGTTGTTCTAGATGCGAGGCACGCGTTAGGTTAACTGAGTGGGAAAAGTATAACAACAGACCTGTGTCTTTCTGGGTTTGGGGGTCTAGGCGCATAAGGCTATAAGCAGGCATTGATACGTCAGAACCAGATACATGATTTGATAATCGGGATTTCTGCACAACAAAATACATAAGAGAGATAGAGAGATAGATAGAGAGAGAGAGAGATAGATAGAGAGAGAGAGAGAGAGAGAGAGAGAGAGAGAGAGAGAGAGAGAGAGAGAGACAGAGACAGAGACAGAGACAGAGACAGAGACAGAGACAGAGACAGAGAGACAGACAGACAGACAGACAGAGACAGAGAGAGACAGAGACAGAGACAGAGAGACAGAGAGACAGAGAGAGACAGAGAGAGAGACAGAGAGAGAGAGATAGAGAGAGAGAGAGAGAGAGAGAGAGAGAGAGAGAGAGAGAGAGAGAGAGAGAGAGAGAGAGAGAGAGAGAGAGAGAGAGAGTCCACTTTACAATGTCGATTTTTCATGTTGTTAGAACGGTTGCAGTTAGGCGTTAATTTAACACTGCATAAAAAAGAAAAAAGAAACTACCAGGATATAACCAACCAGACGTGTTGCTAGCATATGTGGTAATAAACTTATTTATAAAGGAGTAATTTATGGATTGAAAATGACTTAATTTAATGTAATAGTCGCCAAATGACAGTCGCTAATCGTGGGAGGAACTATTGCTTAACATACAAACTAACAAGTTTCCCCTCCTTTTTAGGAACACTTTAAAATGAAATGTTACCACCACTATGCTCTCTGTGTATGTCTCTGTCTCTGTCTTTGTCTCTCTCTGTTTCTCCGTCTGTCTATCTGTCTCTGTCTCCCCCCCCCCACACACACACACCTACTCCCTTCCACCCCCCCCCCCCCCCCCCACACACACACACACAAACAAAGAAACAAAGCAACAACCAACCAAACAAACAAAAAACAAAAAAAGACGAAAAGACACAAAAAACGGCAGCGAAAACTCACAGTGCATCCACAGGCCATTTTGAATGGAAGGTCCCTGGTTGTGTGTGCGCAAAACACTGTCGGACTGAGATTGCTCAAAAAAAGCTCGACCGGTTTTGTCGTTTGCAAGGTAACTGCAGAATTATGCGACAGGTACAGCGTCGCGCGTCGCAGTGGCAACTGGGTTGTGAAGTGGCCTTTGTTGTCCCACTACCCTAACAGGCCCTACCCGTTGGTACGTGATCCGATCGTATTGCACAATTCCTTCTTTTCCAGACGTGAAGCTCACACCGTGTATCCGCGTTCCGAAGCTTTCAGCCGGAGCTCCCGTTACAGCGAGGCCCAGCCGGAGCAGGCAGAAGCAAAACGTCGATCCGCGTAAACTACACTGATGTACGTCAAATGTAGGTATTGCACCTCTAACAGATCATCATGGTTGGAACGGGGAAGCTTTTCCGTGTCCTGTGGTGTACATTTCACAACATCTAGTTTCTTGTACTCCTCACAATCAACATTTTATTTTTTATTTCGGCCTTTTGCAGGCAAAATTGCACTTTCTTCAAAAACGACAGGGACACGCAATCACTTGGAGCATTTTCGTTATTGTCGCTATGTTATTGACTATCTCATGCGTGATATGATGAACTATCACTGTTTAAGAGTACTTAGAAGTCATGTTAGAAGGATAGGAAAACAATCGCCTGGTTTTTCTGTGTTCCAAACCAGAGAGCATGGCTGATGCTGAGCAGTGCAGTGTTCCGATCCAGAGCACCGTCGTGGTGATTTTTGTTCTTGGCAATTAGTATAATCCAGAAAGAAGAAAAACTAAGAAACAAACAAACAACCAACATTATTATCAATATACGCAGCCGTCAGTTTCCAAAGCAAAATTTGACAAAAACAACAACTAAAAACACCTCCCTAATAGAAGCACTTTGTCCACGGTTCGACATAATCCGTCAAAACACGCATAACTCCAAGAATGAAAAAAAAAAAAAAAAAAAAAATCCGCAGCACGTTCGACGTGTGTTCTACTGTATTAATATTTTGTTGTCCTTCCTTTCGACAACTAATCCATGAAACTGTTGGTAATGTCACATTTTGTAATATTATGATGCATGCCTATGAATCAGTGAATGGGCATGTGTGCTGAGGCTGGAGAGAGAGAGAGAGAGAGAGAGAGAGAGAGAGAGAGAGAGAGAGAGAGAGAGAGAGAGAGAGAGAGAGAGAGAGAGAGAGAGAGAGAGATATTTTCATTGACATTGTATATTTTCAGGCTGTTCATAACCAATGTATGTGTGATATACCAATGTATAACCAATGCATGTTGAAAATTGTACTATAGGAGTAAGTAGTCACTAAGTACAAAATTGAAAATATTATTATATGTTTTAGACAGCTGTTCTTTATGTGTTATACCTGCTTCTGGTTTTAATGTGTTCAACTTAATTTAACTAAATTGTTAATGTGGCAGAGCTGGTGTGAGAGAAGAAAAACTGCCGTTTAATTATTATGATTGCAACGGACAAAAAAGTGT
>OY757546.1:12817189-12827189 GCA_963584105.1 Alviniconcha strummeri | reverse complement strand
AGTAACGTGGTGTGTACATCCAGTGGAGTCGTATGGCGGGCGGCGTTCGTCTGAACGCGCTCCATAAGAGCGGGGTACGCTTTGACAAACCAGCGTGGGAACACAAGGAACAGAAATGGTCGCATCTCTTCAAATCTGTTGGCAAAAAAGGAATACAATCCGTTTTACGAGTCCACATATTATTCGCACATATGTAACCCTCTTCCCCGAAACCAGTCTCAAGTGGCATTTGGGGTATTTTGAGATGGAGATAGTTTTGAAAACTGCAGCCCTACTTATTTTGTGTTTATTTTTGGTGCATTATTTTATGGTTATTGAAGTAGTTGTTATTTGAAATTGCTGCGCTGACAGATTTTGTGGCATTTTCCATATGTTCCTTGACAACAGAAACTGCACAACGGTGTACGGCATGCAAGAGTTCTGCAAGGGTAAAAATACATTGCATCTGGTCAGCTGTCGGTCTTTTCGTATAACATTAGCGTTATTTATTTTTGTATAGGAGATTTGAAGCCAGGTTTTAACAATTTAATGCCATTTATAAATGAACGCATTATAACTGTTAGATAATTTAGATCTTAGGAACATGAACACACACACACACACACACACACACACACACACACACACACACACACACACACACACACACACACCTCCAAGGGCGAAAGAAGCAGAGAGCTAAGTCAGGACACACTTACTTTCCGATAGGCGTTCTTCTGTATCCTCCGAACCTGAAGCCATGGTCACTAAGGAAAACCAGCAACGTGTTGTGGAGGAGCTGTTCTGCGTGGAGTTGATGGAAAAACTCCTCATAAATACGATCGACCTTCAAAACACAACATAACACATTCGCTAATACATTCTGATGCAGTCTATAATTATCTTGGAGACAAGGGTCGATTTTAACACAGTAGCGTGTTGATGCTTGTTAATATAGCCCACCTATTGACGCCTACGCTACCACTACTACTACTTACAAAGATTGCTACTGAAAACAGTGCCCTAAGCGGGCACACACACACACACACACACACACACACACACACACACACACACACACACACACACACACACACACACACACACACACTCACACCACCGATAATCCTCCAGAGGCCTACACAGCGATCAGAACTCAATACGAGGCAATACAACGTACCAGCCATCTCAACGATATACATAATATATTTGTACAGCTTAAAACAAACTAAAACGTTCCTAAAGGTGGCATTTACCTATATATATATATAAACTCCGAAAGTTGTAGTTTGGATATACGCTTCGCTGTTCAAAATTAATCTGACCCATTCTTTTTACAGACACATGAATAAGCTCATTTTATAAGGAAAAGTATGAATCCATAACAACCCACGACGTAAGAACTGTGTAGACCTATTGCAAAAGGTTAGTATCCAGTAGGTATGTACTCTCAACTCGAACACCATCAAAGTACCTAATAGGCTAACGAAGCACGTACAGAGGACTCAGACTTCAAATCCAATAAAACCATACGCCACCTTACTCCCTCCGTTGAGGCTGTCGTGAGTAACGGCACACAGCCAGATGAATCCAAAGTGAGGCTTTTTGAGGAACAGACGACTGAACTCCGTGAGGTGATGCAGTATTAGCTTAGTGTTTGGAATTCCGCCAAAGCAGTTGCGTTTTTCAGGGAACAACTTGCGACGTTGATCTTTGGCCAATTCCATTGTCCGTGCATAGTAATGGGTTGGCTGGTCGACAAAACCTGTTTTGGCGTAATTAAATATATTCATAGAGGGTACGTCCTCTGCAAAGAAAGTCCGATAGCCTTCGTCGGCAAAGTCTTGCCACAGAAAGCGGAACCCTTGCCTGTCTATGTACACCTTGCGAGTCCAGTTCGCTTCTATGTGTGTAAGTCCGGTCATCAGAGGAAAGGCGTTGGGGAAAGTGTTGTCTCCCACCTGTGAGAAATGCAAAACGTTAAAGTGCATTTTTGTACTCTGTCTTAATTTATGTTTTGTGTTCTGCCCGCTACTTTACTCTCTTCCCCCCTCCCGTCTCTCTTTTCTTCTGGTTGTAATAAACATGTTCCTGTTGTCATCTTCGCTAGATAGTGTTTGTCCACTTAAACATGAGAACTGGCAGCAAATGTTATAAGACAGAACCAACAATAACAAAAAACAAAACAAAAAACATTAACAATTTGAATCAAAACACGACACGACCAAGGAGACACCTGCTGGCCTGGCTAACAACTGGATGCTGGCGTTTTGATTTTCATGTCGTGAAGCTATCTTTGGACAGAACATCTTCGAGGTACTGTGAAGTCGTCCATCCTCTTTACCTGTGCTCCTTCAGTTCCTGAGATCCAATGGCAGAGAGCTGTGGATCCAGGAGCCGTGGGCAAAAAAAGGACCTTCTTAGGCTAGTCTTGGTGTCGATGAATGCTTGGGAGTACCTTTCCCAAGTGGACCACCAAGGCACAGTCGGCACCAAGAGCGCTTCGACGATCGTGGTCTTAGCGTTAAGCTGATGCAGGTCAAAGTAATTAATCCATCGAGCCGGTAATTCATATACACTGCTTTGTAAGGATCCACGACAGCCTTAGTGGAAAATGCAGATATTAATAATGAAGGCTAATGCACATGGGAAACTTGTTTCAAGCTGTTTGAGATGTCAAATGGGATAGAAGATGCTTCATTTGAGACGACGTGGTCAGTGATGTAGTCGACATTGGGGACGTAAGTACCATTTAAAGGGGACAAATCGCTCTTCAGCGATTCCCGAACATTCATACACAACTACTGGCCATGAAACCAATGCACTCACACTACAAGCTGTTACTGTCCAAATAATAACAATGGTAATGATGGAATATTTGTGAAGTGCAAACATTAGCGTCCTGTGCAGAATTCAGTTATAAACTGCACCCAGGTTGAAACACCGCAAGCGAAAATCGAGACTAGCAATTTTAATAACAAGAATCTAAACAGCAATACCTACATTCCGCATACACACACTACACATACCACCACCACCATCACCACCACCTTCAGCAACAGCAGTGAACTGAAATAATGTACGATGAAGTTGTGGGGGTGGATAAAGACGTTGCTAGCAGCTGTAAAAAAGAAGATTATGACATGAGCTGACCTTGTCGTAGTTGATGAACTCGACGGCGTGTAGAGTGTGGAACAGGACATGACGCGTGCGATTCATGGTACGTATCATGTTGAATCGTGACACGGAATCCAAACCCACGATTATGACGTTCATCCACTGCGGGATGGGTTGTCCCGTCCTCTGGAATAATCAATCAATCAATCAATCAGTCAGTCCATTTATTCTTTTGTCACTCACTCACTCACTCACTCACTCACTCACTCACTCAATCAATCAATCGATTTTTATTCTTTTGTCACTCACTCACTCACTCACTCACTCACTCACTCACTCACT
Source organism: Alviniconcha strummeri (assembly GCA_963584105.1). Lineage (NCBI taxonomy): Eukaryota > Metazoa > Mollusca > Gastropoda > Provannidae > Alviniconcha > Alviniconcha strummeri. Next base: position 12,823,751 of record OY757546.1, on the reverse strand, counting down.
CACTCAATCAGTCAGTCCATTTATTCTTTTGTCACTCACTCACTCACTCATTCACTCACTCAATCAATCAATCAGTCCATTTATTCTTTTGTCACTCACCCACTCACTCACTCATTCAAACAATCAATCAATCAGTCACTCAGTCCATTTATTCTGTTGTCTGTAAGTAGCCAATATGTAAAATAACCAGTCGATCATCCGACCAAGCTGAGTGCGGGACCCCAAGATTGAAACTTTTGCGGAAAAAGCTTTTTCCAACTGGTTTCCTCTCAGGACAACATGTTTTGGATATTTCAGAACATTCATTCTTCAAATAGATCAGTCGAGCTGTCACACACACACACACACACACACACACACACACACACACACACACACACACACACACACACACACACTCACACACACACACACACACACACACACACACACACACACACACACACACACACACACACACACACACTCACACACACACACATACACACACACACACACAAGCTTATTCACATAAACAATGCTTTAACAGTTGTTTTTTCTGTACATTCCTTCAGAATAAAATCTGGTATCGATAAATTAGACGGAATGGTCAACGATACCAGTTTAAAAAAAAAAAAAAAAAATTGTTATAAGAGGGCAATACTGAAGGGACTCGCTCACCAAAAACTTGTGTTTGATAGTTGTATAGGCATGTTAGGATTTATATTTGTGTATTTGACGAGAAATGGTTTAAATGCATGATAAGACTTTTAAAATGTGCATTTGTATATGACCGTCCCAGGGGGTTAATGTCCAATTAATTGATAAACATAGCATAAAACGCCGAGCAAAACTGTGTACAAACAATCAAACAAACAAACAAAAAAACAGAAAATATAAAAAATCAAACAAGAATCAAACAAACAATGGAGCTGGATCGTATTTCTAAAGCTTGATAGGACAGAACCTTAGATTAGTATCCCCACACGTGTTCAAGCAGATAATATGTTTAGACCGGCTGCAGCGTCTGTACATAGACCTTTGTTTGGACGTGACAGCGGATAGGTCAGCGGTAGGTCGCCGGACTCCTCATAGAACGCTCGCCAGTTCGAGTCCCGGCATGAGCGGTTGCAGAGTTTTCTTCTCCAGGGTCAATTTCCTGTGTTGATTCATTTCCGCATCTGTTCCAACCCCGTGTTACCGCACTAGCACGTAAAAGAAACCCGGTCATTCTGTCACACGCATATTACAACTAAGCAGACAAGGCGCACCCTACCAACGTGGCTTTGACTGATACTATAAACTGGTGCATGGTTGCGTGGTATAATACACAGAACTTGCGCCGAGACGGCAGCAATTTCAGGCGGCACCAGCTATGTAACAACCAAGCAGCGCTGTAACCACTTCCATGGATATTTAAAACACGCTGTGTAACGCGACCGTCACGGATGCAGAGTCTCATGCGACTAAATGCTGATCGCTCCAAACAACAGCGCTATATAATAATAATTATTCTTTTAAAAAAAAAGAAAAAAAAGCACCAGTCAGTGAGTCAATCTCTTTTTACGCCAGCAAGCCGACAGCAAGTCAAACGTAAAATAGTTATTTACACTCATGAATAGCAAAAGAGTTTTGTGAATTACTGTACCTTTTTCTCTTCTGCGGAAGTCGACCGTTGCTCACGTGCGTGCATGCGCGCGTGAAGCTGTTTCTCAATATACGGTTGTTCCATCATGACATAGTGCAGGTGTACATATTCTCGCTTCTGCAAACATAATTACAGTTCGGTGCATGATAAACAAGATTACACATCAGGGGAAAAGATCTATGTTTTCGTCATGGCGTCAGTCGGATCAGATATCTTCCTTAAGCATGTTCAAGAAAATGAAGCTGGTACCATCCCCACTATGCAAATTCGGTCTTGAAGACCAGACGGCCGAATATATACTGCAGAGATGCCCACGTCTGCAGACAGCAAGAACAGTTGTGTGGCTAACGGAAGTTCAGCTCAGTGGTTAGAGCGCCGGACTCGCGAATGAAAGGTCGTGTGTTCGAATTTCTGCAGGAGCGGGGGGAGAATTTTCTTCTCCAGGGTCGATTTTCTGTGCTGACTCTTATATCGGTATCCGTTTCACCCCCGTGTTACCACAGTAGCACGTAAAAAATCCCGGTCATTCTGCCAAAAGTGCATGTGAGAGGTTGCAGCTAAACACGCATACACCTTACGTATGTGGCTTTGTATGAAGTGGCATGGTGCGTGGTTGTATGGTGTACATAGAACTTGCGCCGAGACGGCGGCAGTTTCACGTGGCACCATCCATGCCAGCGCTGCAAGTACACCACTTGGATGGATATTCAAAAATCGCGTTATAAAAAGCTAGTCACTCATGTAGAACCATATGCCAGCGCATTGAGTCTGCTCAAGAGAGCGGAGAATAGCGCTATCCAAGCAATCATCAACAGATCAATCAATCAATCAATCAATCAAACTCTACGGCAGCAAGGAGGAACTGAAGAAGACGGACACATTCATCTTGCAGATTGGACTCTCAGTGCAGCGGCGATCAAGAAGATTTTTCTTTTTTTTTCTTTTTTTGATATCGTGTCAGAATTCTCTCTCTCTCTCTCTCTCTCTCTCTCTCTCTCTCTCTCTCTCTCTCTCTCTCTCTCTCTCTCTCTCTCTCTCTCAGCAATATATATATATATCAAAATTTATAATATATATATGTAAGTTTGGGACCTTTTATGCCTACTTGTTATTTTTCTTTGATTTTTATCAGTTTTACATATATATATATTAGGAAGATATAACCAAAGAAACTATAAAAGACCAAAACAAAACGAAAACTAGAGGTTGGGTGCTTGTGCTACCGCTTGATGTTAAATTATAATGTCACAAATAACAGTGACAGTGTGCACCCACCTGTGACGTGGAATTCATCACACGGCATGCAACTCTGACGGCTTCAGTTTCTGGTTGAATGGCAATCTTCCTCTGAAACACATTAGGTTTCGAGAAAGACACCGCCTTGTCTGTGAGCCTGTTGATGGTCTTGTAATCGCATTCCAACAGCGTCTCATTGCGGACTTTCAGCAATGTTTCGTTCACGATGATCGTTCCGTTCTCCACTCTTGTTAACCACGTTTCATTGTTGCTGCACTGCAAGGTGGGGTGCAGTTTCGTAAACATCATCGCCACTGGGTCGAAAGGGTCGTAGTTCGCCATGTGGCAGCCTGGTGTGTTTGAAGACTGGGGCGCTAGTTTTGGACTCGGTTCTTTGGTTGTTTCCCTGGAGGCGCTTGTCGTTGACCCATGGATGTGTGGATCTTTGGCAGACCTGTAGGCCATCGGTAGGTTAGCAGCCGGGTACTGGAGTTCCTGTTTCAGCATGTAGTAGGCAGCGATGGAGCAGAGCAGCAGCAGAATGAACACTGTCCAGCATGTTTTAGCCGCTGTCTGTATGGACACACATATACACACTCTCCTGAAGTGATCCTATGCGGTTGGTGGGATGTAACACACACACACACACACACACACACACACACACACACACACACACACACACACACCCCCAATGACTGTAGCAGAAACTGGGTATTGATATTAGTTGTGGCGGAAACATTATGACAAGAGGAAGGTTTTCTGTTTGGCTTTAAAAGATGGCAAGGTTTAACAGTAACGAAGGTCTTGTCAGAGTAAATTCCACATGTGGGGTCCAGAGCAAGTTTCCTGCTATTGCTTTCATGAAACAACACCTTGCTCAGTTTTCCCTTCCTAACTTTATTTGCTTTTCTCTTCAAAATAAGGCGGCGTGTAATGTCAGTTTAGTTCAAACGATTCGTTTTTGAAAAAGCTTACCATCCGCTATTATTCTCGTCAAATCATTCTGTGTATACAGCACTGGGGTAGAGTGGAGAAGACCCTGAATGTTACCCGGTCACTGTGACCCAACGTACATTAATCGGCAAACTAACCGTGGCACTAAAAATCCTCCAAATAAATACTATAAATGTATACTCTTTTCGTTTTCCAGGTCTGATGCACGATATCTAACATTCACTTTGGTCACAATCCGATTCACAGGGCAAGAGTTCTGACTGTGGCTGCAACACGAGTCCAGTGGCACCATTGTGTACGATCGGATTTCGCGCAAAGAAAAAGGGAACAGCTCGAATTGAATAGTTTCGAATGAAAAGCGGTTTGTCTTTTTACTAGATGGAAGCCTTTTGTCAACAGTCACCCACGAAACATCCGCAGGTCTCACTTCACGGACCCAGTGTAGAAAGGTTGGACCACCTGAAAAAGTGCACGAGGCATTCTCCGTTATCGCTAGCTTTCCAGCAAAGCAGTTAGTGTCAAAAAGGAGAAACTCTCCAGTACATGGGCGCGGGCCCATTTTATGACACATGCAGTCCAAATATACCGCCGACAAGGCCTAAATGAAAGCTGCCGACTGCTTTCAAAAGGCCTGGAAGAAAGGGTGCCCCCAAATCTGCACTCTACCTGATAAAATATAAAATAAAAAAAGACCCCTTTTGAGTTAGTTTTGCACAGTTGTCAAAAAAAGGCGAGGCTGCCAGAAATTGCATTAACCGATCAATACGCATGGAAAAAAGGGTGCCCCCAAATCTGCACTCTACCTGATAAAATAAAAAAATAAAAAAAGAGCCCTTTTGAGTTAGTTTTGCACAGTTGTCAAAAAAGGCGAGGCTACCAGAAATTGCATTAACCGATCAATACGCATGGAGTTTGTATAAGTAAAGCATGCATGTGTGCACCCATGAGCACAAATGTTCAATTCGAGAATATAACATCAGCTGGATTCTCTTTACAAGGGCGATAACGTTTTAGTTTTTTCTTTTCTTCTGCTTCTTCATCTTCTTCTTTTTTATTGTACGGGGAGGAGTGTGTGTGGGGGGGGAGGGGGGGAGGAGGGCGGGGGGTATGCCGAAATAAGTCCGAGTCAAATCTGCGTACGCAAAGTTAGTTCCGAGTCAAATCTGCGGACACCAAAATGGCCCTCGGTACAATTGTCCGGGGCTACGTTAATTTTTACGCGAGTTAGTAACTTGGTGTTTACGCCCAGTCAACCATTACGGTTATATGAGGCAAAGTAAATAAAGTAAACATGGTGCTTAACGTCCACAGAAACCATCAGGCTTATTAGGGACGGGGAGATGGGTGAAGGGGTATAGAGGTGGGGGGAGGGAGATTATATACCTATCGCTACGCTGTCACCAACAGAATGACATCTGCATTAAGGTGGACAGCGATGAGAGCCATTTTAATGTTTCATAACTGTGAGGGACAAAGTCACAAGACAGTGTCCACAGACCACAACTTTGGAAGAGAAAGGAGAGCCGAAGCGGATTCGAACCGAGGCCCCTCTGCTTACCAGCGTAACGCCTTACCGCTAGTCCAAACCGACTCACAAAAGGGCGATTCACACACACACACACACACACACACACACACACATACACACACACACACACACACACACACACACACACACACACACACACACACACACACACACACACACACACACTGGAGTGAAACAGGAACAGCAGGCTCTGACTCCTGAGCTAATATCGCCGTGAATCAGCTACGGGTATTGCACCAGGAGTCGCTATGACTGTTCGCAATGTAACCCGGGTGCTTTGTTCAGGTTGGCTTTGTCGCAGTAAGAAGAAAATCCAGGATTTTGATATTAAGTTACGTTTCACGACAGGACAGAGAAAGACGGATCTGGACTTATAATGAGTGGGCGGACGTGGGCTGGGACCTCAGTAGTTCCAACGTTCCGCACCGCCCCTCTCCCCTCGCCCCCACCCACCCGCCACCTCTCAATAGTACCTTAGTAATTTCAGCGTTCCCCACTGTCCCCCCCCCCCGCCCCCCCCCCCCTCGCCCACCACCTCTCAATATAATCTGAAACAAGAATGACTGCTAGCATTGTAAAATAAGATCCAGACACAAAAATGATTCAAAAAGAACGCTTATTTATTATAACATAGACAACACCATGCACATTTTCAGTGAAATACCCTTCGTTAGGCCACAAAACGACACTTAAACAACAGTGAAACGGTTAAAAACTAAGAAAAATTATATGAGAGGTGAAGTAACTTCTCTTCTTTTTTGCGGTTATTGTGTTCTGTGCTTGCCGGAAGAACATTCATTTTTCATTGTCTTTAACCGTTTCGCTGTTGTGTAAATGTTTTATGGCCTGAAGAAGGGGATTTCCCTCAAAATTTGCATCGTGTTGTCTATGTCATTAAAAAAATAAGCGTTCTTTTCAATCTTTTATGCGTTTGGATCTGACCTCATGTGGACTAGCGGGATGAAGTCTCCACACAGATAGGTCCCAAACTCCAAGTTCTGGTTTACGACACCCTTCCTTCAACCACTGCCGTATTTAGTTACGCCATAAAACTGTCAGCTTAAAGAGCAGTTTTTTGTTGGTGCTCAAACAGTAGTGAATTTGTTACAAAAAACTCAGATTATATCAGACGTTTGTTGCTTAAACCAGTTCAAATAAAACCAAAATCATTTAAATCGAGACGGAACTCTTTT
>OY757546.1:12814215-12816989 GCA_963584105.1 Alviniconcha strummeri | reverse complement strand
TCGAGACGGAACTCTTTTCTTTTTTACCCGGGGTGGATGCGCCTCTTGTTTACGTGCGTGCTTGGGCGCTAGGCTGTTTCCTCAGTCATATTAGTACCAAGACCTTTCGGAAGGCGCTGACCGCGTCGGTGGAGTGATAGTGATTTAGTGACTCGTGTTTTCAACTGTTGTGCAATAACTGTGAATGTGTAATCCATCCTGAGGTGATCCTGTGTGGCTGACTGGACGTTAAAGTCCAAGAACTAACTACACAAACATCAGCGCATAATAATGTTTTGTGTTGAGAGTCCACAGAACCCATTTAGCCAGACATGCGTTTGACACTTTTGAGGAATAAAATAGGCCTATCTGTAATCGTCATTTCAAACACACACACACACACACACACACACACACACACACACACACTCACTCACTCACTGACACTAACACACACACATATACACACGCACGCAAGCACATACGCACGCACACACACACACACACACACACACACACACAATTACAACCCCCCCCCCCCCCCACCTAATATTACGATCAAACGTTATGTTAAACGACGGTATTGTTGGCGGTACAAACAAAGGATGCAAACCGTCATTACTGGCGATACGTGCAAACGATTAGTTCTCGCTGAAGGAGTTTGTTGATATCTTTTCTTTTCCGCTCGCTTTGCCGGCTGTTGCCAGCTTTCAATTGCTGTGTAAATTAGAGGCGGAATCATTTAAAAGAGTCGCAAGTCCAATACTTTGTCCATAAATGCTGACAACTACTCTGTTTTTAAATCATTTTTTTATATATGCATTTTTTTTATGTTCGATTTTTTTTTTTAAATTGTTCCCTTCCCAGCAAGAAACAACAAACATGACAGTAATGAGGACGACATTCTCTCTCTCTCTCTCTCTCTCTCTCTCTCTCTCTCTCTCTCTCTCTCTCTCTCTCTCTCTCTCTCTCTCTCTCTCTCTCTCTCTCTGTATATATATTCCTCTTTTTACGCCTCTGTCCTCGAGGCGATCGATGGTGTGGTGTCCTGTGCGCTGGGAAATGCCCATATGCGTTCCAACGTGTCTCTCTAAAGATTCCCCAACGTTGCGATTTAAACAATTGCAATGTCCATTTGATTAATGTGACGCACATTTAATTAATTTCTCCTTCTTCCAAGGAAGATCGTCTAGCACTTCCGTTTTCATGCCTCTCTCCTCTAGATGTCAATCATATGATGCCCTTGGTTGTGCAGTGTCTCAAGCTCTTCAACACCTCCGATCTTCCGAGACGCAAGCCACTCGTGGGGGTTGCTTTGCCCGCCAGTCTATCTGCTTGGTCATTTCCCTTCACTCCTTTTCGAAGGAGGATGTCTATCATTAACACATTCCAGCCTGGGCTTACCATTCCACTTTTCACCTTTTTTGCCGCAAGCTCATTTAGCTTGTTAGGATGACGGCATGTGTGGTCTGATTGTTACCTCTGAAGGCAATTCGGCGGAGGGCATGAGAGACTCTACCACCACCATTTTCAAGCTGGAGGTACAGACCGAATAGGCTGCTGATAAAATTGCAAACATGAGCGAAAAACTAGGTCCACACCAGCAATCTAAAAATATAAACTTTGTTCCATGTCGGCACATATACTTATACAGTTAACAATTAATATCTGTCCAGAACTGGATTCTTCTCATCTTCAGTTGTTGGATAAGAACGCTCTATAAAACTGCAATGATGTAAAAGAGCGTGAAAGAGAGAGCGAAATGTGTATATTGCAACTGTGGATGCACATTTCTGATAAATGCCCCACAACGCTGTGCTTCGAAGAGAGAGAGAGAGAGAGAGAGAGAGAGAGAGAGAGAGAGAGAGAGAGAGAGAGAGAGAGAGAGAGAGAGAGAGAGAGAGAGAGAGAGAGAGAGAGAGAGCATAATCTTCGTAGGCATTACCGTAACCACCTGAGAATGTTTGTCGTGACATCCATACGTTACAGACAGGATGACGTGCTTCACATTTTGAAAAATGCACTGCCTACATTTCTTCAGTCCCATTGCCCTGATATGCAACTCTCTCTCTCTCTCTCTCTCTCTCTCTCTCTCTCTCTCTCTCTCTCTCTCTCTCTCTCTCTCTCCCTCTGTCCCTCTCTCTCTCTCTTTCTGTGTGTGTGTGTGTGTGTGTGTGTGTGTGTGTGTGTGTGTGTGTGTGTGTGTGTGTGTGTGTGTGCGCGCGCGCGCGCGCTTATGTGTGTAAAATCGAAATCGGCCACAGCAGTTCGACTTACCTCTACACGTAAAGAAGAAACATCAAATACCCGTTATTTTGAAAATTACGCATTTTCCGTCACATAGTGAAACCACTGGGTTAGACGAGGTGTGCCAATATTGGGCCCATTTTTTCACCAGCCACAGTTTGCTATGTAATGGTCAGAATGCGAAATAGGTGCTGCCAGGCGGTTTTACACACTATTGTGAAGCGTTTTGCACAAACAAGATACTATCAAATACTGGTCTTCACATGTTTTATTGAATAAAATAATCTTCTTCTTTTTTTTTCTTCTTCTCAAAAATGACCCAATACCTGAAGCTTCCAAAACTGAGCCACGAGGTGTGCCAATATTGAGCCCATTTTTTCACCAGCCACAGTTTGCTATGTAATGGTCAGAATGCGAAATAGGTGCTGCCAGGCGGTTTTACACACTATTGTGAAGCGTTTTGCACAAACAATATACTATCAAATACTGGTCTTCACATGTTTTATTGAATAAAATAATCTTCTTCTCTTTTTTTTCTCTTTTTCTTT
>OY757546.1:12804215-12809215 GCA_963584105.1 Alviniconcha strummeri | reverse complement strand
TTGCACCTTACATCTCCACTCAACTGGAAAAGGTCCACAGACTGGACCTCGTCTGGGATATATATATCTACCTGACAGCCTGAAAGGCACGACCAGACAGAAGAGGGGCAAGGGCATCCGGAAAAGTGTGGCTCCCTCTACCGTCATGCCTAAGAACTGGAAGGACTTCCTTCGTGTTGATCAAAACAAGACTGAGCTGTTTGGTTTCCTGTCACGAGAGGCCATTCGTCTTCCAATAGCTGATGGCAATGAAACGTATGCAACATGTGGAACTGAGGGCCTGTGCTCTCCTGCCGAGTCCGAATTGACCAGCCTCGCCCCATGTTCATACGAGGAGGTGGACACTCGCATGCGTCTACATGTGGCAGATGCTGTGCAGAAGGGTATGAGGAAGGTGGCCATACGCACTGTGGATGCTGATGTTGTGGTACTGGCTGTGGCTTCTTTCAACAACATCAATCCTGACGAGCTGTGGATATCTCTTGGTACTGGATTCAGCTTCCGGCACATAGGTGTTCACTAACTGGCTGCCGCCATGAACCCAAGACGATGTGCTACTCTCCCCATCTTCCATGCCCTCATAGAGTGCGACACCGTGTCTTCATTCGTTAGCAGACGGAAGAAGACTGCCTGGGAGATTTGGAAAGTGTTCCCAGGGGTGACTGATGCCTTTGAAGAACTATTACGCATGCCAAGCGATGTCAGTGAGGAGTCAGTGTCACTGCTGGAGCGCTTTGTTGTGCAGATGTATGACCGCGCCAGCGACATCAGGGAAGTGAACGATGCTAGGAAACAGCTCTTCGCACACAAGTCTAGGGCTCTAGATAGCATTCCCCCAACGCAGGCAGCACTCCAGCAGCACACCAAGCGTGCATCTCTCCAGGCAAACTGCTTGAACCAAACTCTGGTCCTGAATCCTGAGTTACCAAGCCCATCTGACTGCGGCTGGACAAAGGAGGCCTCTGAGTGGCAGCCTCTTTGGACGACACTGCCAGAGGCATCATAATCTTTCGACGAACTGATCCACTGCTGCAAGAAGGGATGTACCGGCCGCTGCAAGTGCACCAAGGCTGCACTCAAGTGCATTGCATTATGTGCCTGTTCCGGAGACTGTTAGGTGCAATCAGACACCTTGACATTTATAATATAATAATAGTAATAATAATGTACATTTATCATGCGCTCATCAACGCCCTGAGCGCTCACATGATACGTATTAGCCTAAACATGATATTCTGTACACATGTAGAGCATAGTCCTACCAAAACAATTTACATAAAGTATTAGTTATAAAATATTATTTTTTTAAAGGGGAAAAAAAAAAAAAAAAGAAGAAGAAGAAAAAACGCACTACAAACACACACACACACACATACACACACACACACACACACACACACACACACACACACACACACACACACACACACACACACACACACACACGCGCGCGCGCGCGCGCGCGCGCACATCCTCCACCCCACCCCATCCGACACACACAATGACTGTAGCAAAAACTAGGTACTGATATTAGTTAGGATGGTAATACTCGGAGAAGAGGAAGGTTTTCAGTTTGGATATAAGAGATGACAGGGTTGAGCAGTGTCTAAGATCTTGTGGGAGTGAATTCTAAATGTGGGGTCCAAAGCAAGAGAAGGTGCAAAAGCCATGAATCTTGCGTTTGTATTGTTGGATTTCCAGCATGTGGGTGTCAGAAGAAGAGCGCAGTGTATGAGACGGAGCGTAGACGTGCAGCAGTTCAGAGAGGTAAGCAGGACCAGAATCACTTATAGCACTGAAACACATACAAGCGACTTTATACTTAATACGTTCTAAAATGGGAAGCCAGTGCAGTTTTTTTTTTTTTGTTTTTTTTCCGGAAGAGGTGTTGAGTAGTGGTGACGGGGTGCCAAGAGAACAAGTCTTGCAGCAAAGTTCTGAATTTTCTGTAGAGGTTGGATGACAGAATTAGGTGTACCCATGAGGAGACAGTTGCAGTAGTCAAGTCGTGAGAGGATATAGGAAGTAACAAGAGTCTTGGTTGCGTCTTCAGTGACTGAGAAACCTGCGGACTGAACTAATGCGTTTAAGCTCGAAATAAGCAGTTTGGCAGATTTGTGTGACGTGCTTCTTCATGGACAGTTTTGAGTCAAGAATGAATCCAAGGTTCCTGGCAGAATCAGAGAAGGGGATGTTGTGAGAGCCAAGAGTAATCGAATCAGGGAGGGAAACGGTAGAAGGTTTCTAGGAAGACAAAAATGGAAAGAGAAGAGCTTCTGTTTTGTGGTCGTTCAGTTTGAGCTGATTCTCCGTCATCCATGTTTTTATGTCGTTTATTCATGCACTGAGTACTTTGGTGATGTTGGTCACTTCACTGAGAGCAGCAGATGTCTGGAGCTGTGTGTCATCTGCGAAAAGCTGATGGTTTACAGAGTGGTTAGCTATGATATCGGAGAGAGCCGTAGTGTACAGGACGAAGAGAATGGGTCCCAGTACTGAACCCTGAGGCACACCGTATATGAGCTGTGATGGTGATGAAGACGAGTTATTCAATGAAGTGGACTGATATCTGTCTAAGAGGTATGACTGAAACCATTAGAGTGCAGTAGACTGAATGCCAAAAACAGAGTTCAGGCGGGAGAGGAGAATTTTGTGGTCAATAGTGTCAAAGGCGGCAGAAAGATCAAAAAAAGAAAGAAAAAAAAGAACAGAAATGTTGTCATTGTCCAGATCAAAGAACTGCTCCGCAATATTGCTGAACCAGGGCGTCTATATGGATAATGCGTCTGTATTAATTACATTGCACCAGAATCGTGAAAAAATGTCAGTTTCAATGTAATTGAGGTCATTGACCTCTCACGGTCCTCAGAGGTCAAATCTGACTTACCTCCCGATCTTAAAATGAACCTTATGGTATGTACTAACACTGGTAAAAATTGCATGCTTTAGTCATAATTTGCACAATTGTTATGATTATCCGCTGCACTATATTGCACAATTTCATTTTTTTCTTTTCTTTTTTTCTTTCTTTCTTTTCTAAAGATAAAGACAGAACGCGAAGTAGGGAGGTCAGCATTAGCTTCCAAAGTTCTGCTTTGAAGGTGTCTTCGGTGTGTAAAAGCCTGAGAAATCCCTGTTACCCCCCACCCCCCACCCCACCCCCCAGCCCCCACACCTCGCCCACACACACACACACACACACACACACACACACACACACACACACACACACACACACACACACACACACACATTCTCCCCAATTCAAAAAACAAAATAAAAAGCTACGCACGACGTGCACTTCCTACGCCTAGTGCGCCTCGAACAACCGTGACGTGCGTCCTATGTTTTCTCCTAAAACAAGAGAAAAGCGCTCTGATGCCTCACACAAGAATCAAAAGCGCTTTACCACGGCCAGACGTGAAACTCACACCGTGTATCCGCTTTTCGAAATGTTCAGCCCGAGCTCCCGTTACAGCGAGGCCCAGCTGCAGCCTGCATAAACAAAACATCGATCCGCGTAAACTACGTTTACATACATCGAACGTATGTATTGCACATCTATCAGATCATAATGACTGGAACAGGGAAGCTTTCCCGTGTCGTGTGGTGTAAATTTCATAACATCTGGTTTCTTGTACGCCTCAGCTCACAATCAACATTTTCATTTTTGATTTCGGCCTTTTGCAGGCAAAATTGCACTTTCTTCAAAAACAACAGGAACACGCAATCACTTAAAGCATTTTTGTTATTGTCGCTATGCTATTGATTATCTCATGCGTGGTATGGTGAACTATAACTGTTTAAGAGTACTTAAAAGTCACGTTAGCAGGATAGGAAAACAATCGCCCGGATTTTCTGTGTTCCGAACCAGAGAGCATGGCCGGCTGTTCTGATGCTGAGCCGTGCAGTGTTCCGATCCAGAGCACCGTCGTGGTGATTTTTGTTCTTGGCAATTGGTATAATCCATTTTTCCAACGATTTCGTCAGGAGGAATCGATAAAGAAAAAAAAAAGAAAAAAAGAGGAAAACTAACAAACAAACAAACAACATTATTATCAGTATAAGGAGCCGTTAGTTTCCAAAGCAAAATTGGACAAAAACAAAAACAAACAAACAAGAAAAACGAAAAACAACAACAAAAAACAACAACAACAAAAAACACCTCCCAAATCGAAGCACTTTCTGCACGGTTCGACATAATCCGTCAAAACATAGATAACTCCAAGAATGAAAAAGAAGAGAAATCCGCAGCACGTTCGACGTGTGCAGTTCTACTGTAATAGTATTTTGTTGTCCTTCATTTTGGACAACTAATCCATCAAACTGTTGGTAATGTCACATTTTGTAATATTATGATGCATGCCTATGAATCAGTGAATGGACATGTGTGTTGAAGAGAGAGAGAGAGAGAGAGAGAGAGAGAGAGAGAGAGAGAGAGAGAGAGAGAGAGAGAGAGATTTTCCTTCACACTGTATATTTTAAGGCTGTTCATAACCAATGTATAACCAATGTATGTGCGATATTTAATTGTATACAGGCGCTGATATCAAACGTCCCCCAAACCCATTTATTTATTTTGCTGTTGAAAATTTTACTATAGTAATGAGTAGTCACTGAGTACAAAATTGAAAATACTATTATATGTTTTAGACAGCTGTTCTTTATGTGTTGTACCTGTTTCTGTTTTTAATGTGTTCAACATAATTTAACTAAATTGTTAATGTGGCAGAGCTGGTGTGAGCGAAGAAAACTTTCCGTTTAATTGCTATGATTGGAACGGACAGTAGTGTTTTGAATTGAATGTCATCAGTAATGACACAGACAGCCTGCTGATTAGAGCTAGTGCATGTGCAATGCATCTAGTCATGCGAGTCAACGCTGTAAGTCTTGGTAAGGTAAAGTGCACTACTGTGAAGAACCTGCTGAAAGAAGACGCTACACCATAGTCGGTGACAACAGCAAGGATTCCCATCCCATTGCTAGGCGAAGTTGAAGAA
>OY757546.1:12759215-12796715 GCA_963584105.1 Alviniconcha strummeri | reverse complement strand
ACACCGATACAGACATGAACTTTTTACTAAGGGTCTCAGTCACGCATCGCCCGGCTTTCGCTAGGTTGATCCTTGGTAGATTGAAGGAACGGTCTCTATGATGAAGCCTCCGTCCTTGCCATTTCTACAAGGATTATATGCAGACCGACCAAAGGACTCAGAAATACATTTTGACACCTTGGCACCCAATGCAAAGATTAAAATTAAAAAGGGTAAAAGCCCCCTTGACTAGAAAACCCTCCAGAAAATGAAAAGGAACTCAACGAAAGAGTAAAATGTACACACAAATCTTCAGCAAGAATGAACTGGTAATAAATGCAGAAGATGAAAAAGGAGAAGAAGAAGGAAGAAAAACAAAACAAAAACAAAAAACAAAAAAACGAATGGACATGGTAAACACAGAGAAACGAAAGGAAAAACAGCAGGTACAACTGTTGAACTACCAACAAATACCCCTGCCTTGTCTAAGAAACAAAACAAAAGCGACGCAAAAAATCAATGAAAACAACCGAGAGAAAAGTAAAAGCCGAAAGGTAAACAGAAACTCGGCTGGCCTGTGCACATTTTAGACCAACGAACACCGGGCTTAGGGAAAAATAGCGGCATTCTCACGGTGCCGTGCCGGAGCCACGTACGGCACCAGTCAGTCGACATCGCAGTTTGTCCCTAATATGCTCTTTAGCATCTGAGGACATTAAAAAAGAAAGAAGGCAAAGAAAGAAAGTCTAGCACGAATGTCTACAGCAGAAAAGGCCGTGTAAGAAAGAAAGTGTAGACAAATGGCTGTGATAAAAAAATATAAAAAAGAACAGACCACAAATGCCTGTGGCAAAGAAAGAAAGACCAAACCACAAATGTTGGTGGCAAACGAAAAATGGCTGCCCTAATCAGGCAAGCAAACAGCTGACACCAAATGAAAGAAACAAAACAGCTGAAACCACCTCAAAAACCCAAACGGTGGCCTATCTGCAAACATAAGGTGGGGGAAAAAACACCACCACCAAATCACAACAGTCTAATAGACTACAGTCTGCAACAAATGAGTGGACGACTACATTGACTACATTTGTTGCAGGCATAAGAGCACACAGAGAGCTGTACCGACAAACAGATGGAAAGCCAAACTAACCATAACTAGCATTAATCTTAACTAAATCTAACTAACCCCTCACTAACCCCGCTTCCATCTAGAAAAATAAAGGCTGCAGACTGATAAAGCAAATCGCTAATCAGGACTACCGATGACAAAGTATCGGGATGCAAACAAATGCAGACGGAAAGAGAAATGCAAAATGGCTGCCCTAATCAGCCAAGCTAACAAGCGGGTACGAAATGGCCAATAAACCAAAGATAAAAGAAGAACGCATGGTGGAAAAGAAGGGGGAAAGACAGAAAAACTAACCAAAAGCACTTTCCCCCAAAAAACAAAAAACAAAACAACAACAAACAAACAAACCAAAAAACAAAACAAAAAAGAAAGAAAGCAAGAGGATGCAAGAAATGTCAGCGAGCAACGAGACAAAGGCTGGATACACTTAATCCGTGTACACAATACAATCCATTCAGCCGACAACAACACGGCAGGGCAACAGTCGCTCACGAACTACCCCACACAAAGAAAGAATGAGCGGTTCGGTAAACATCATACATCTTAAATGAACAATATAACTCGGGGAAACAAAAGGGCAAGCCAAGAGAAAAAACAACAACAGTGAATGGCAAGAACCGGCAACTAACCCAACCCGGCCAAACCCTAACCAAGGGAGGCCACGAAATCGCTAGTCTATTGAACTAGAACGAACAAGCCTTTTTCATCGTTACATATGATGAAACAAACAAGGCTAAACTGGGAAGATAAAATAAAACACCCAATGAAAGGCAGGCTCCCCGATGAGGTCTAGCCTGTTGTGAAAGCTAGAGTAAACACAACGAGAAAGACCGAAACGCCACGCACCTAACAAGGCTCGAGAAAGATGAAATAACAAGGGGGAAATAAACAAATGCCCAACTACTGAAAAGGAGCTTCATCCCTGGAGATTCGAACTAGAAATTTGTCCAAATCGGTTGCCCTGTGCACACTCACACAGACCCGACTTCCATGTTTGGTTGCGTGTCTGTTTGTGACGTCACTGCCCGAACGTTGACTTTTAGTTTAAAATAGCTCTCGCGGAATCTCGCATTCAAAAAGGAGCTTCATCCCTGGAGATTCGAACTAGAAATTTGTCCAAGTCGGTTGCACTGTGCACACTCACGCAGACCCGACTTCCATGTTTGGTTGCTTGTCTGTTTGTGACGTCACTGCCCGAACGTTGACTTTTAGTTTAAAATAGCTCTCGCGGAATCTCGCATTCAAAATGGCGCTGGTTTTGAAGCGTTCATTTGACCGTATTTTCCGACCTTTTCGCCAAAATAAACGCATTACAACCTAATCAAAGCCCCGAAAAAGTTTTAAACAAGTGAGTAATAGACTGTTTCTTCTCTTCGAACGTTAGTACGGACCTATATGTTGTTTTGAAACGATTTGGAGCGATTTTGTACCCCACAACTGCCTTTCTAAGCCCTTTAAACATAAGAACTTCCAGCAAATGTTAAAAAACAAAGACAACAATAACAAAATGGCTTGCGATTCTACTCTTCGATTGTTTTCTGTTAACGTTCGGGTGCTCCGATCAAAACTGAAACGAAAGTCTATGTTTACATATTTCAGAGAGAGAAAATATGACATTATTTGTTTGCAAGAAACGTAAATAACTGTTACAAAGATGTAAGTGAGGGTTGGGAGAGAGAAAAAAGAGTGATATATAATGAGTCCCATAGCTCTGGTCAAGTGATTTTGTTCAGAAATGGTGTTACTATAAATGAAGTCAACATCGTATATAATTTTAGAAGAATTCTTATTACTAACTTTGAAATGGTGAGTAACCAGATTGCAGTGGTAAACGTGTATGCTCCGGCTGGGTCACAAGAATTTATTATTTTTTTGTGACGAACTTGCCTGTGCTATTAGAGATATTAACGTGGGTTATATTTTAGTCTGTGGAGACTTTAACTGGTTTGTTTTTGTTTTGTTTTTTATTGTAGACATTATTACTCGTGAACAACATGTTGAAAGGGTTGTGTTGAAATTTAACGATTTGCTTAGTGACTGTGACTTGCATGATACATGGAGTTTATTTCATCCAGAAGGCAAAGAACATACATGGTGTAAAAAAAATATCCTTTTTTTTCTTTTTCTTTTTTTACAAAACCATTGAATGTAATATTCAGTCTGTCGCCTCTACAGATCACAGAGGATGTTCTGTTTTATTCAAGTTTGCAGAGATTGAAAGAAGCCCAGGCTACTGAAAATTTAATAAGTCTCATCTGAAATATTCCATATCTGTTAAACAAATGAACACCGTAACTGATAACCACACCGCTGGCTTAGATAGCAAATCAGACAATCAGTTGGAGTAGGAACTTCTAAAGGTGAAATTAACGACTTTACACAAAACTATGGTAAACAGAAATCAACTCACAATATGAATACACTGGCAGAATTGTGTGGTAAACTGCTTGACACTGACTCAGCCCTTGCCGCTAACCCAGCATGTGTCGCTACCCAAAACCAGCGCGACCAGATCAAAATAAAAATAGAACTGCTCGAGTAACAGAAATCCCGTGGAGCACAGGTGCGTACTCGGGTCAAGTGGGTAGAGGAAGGAGAGAAAAACGCAAAATAGTTTTTGAACTTAGACAAATCTATGGCTAAGTTAAAGATAACCGAAAGGGTGACGGACGAAAAGGGGCGGACATTTATGAGGTAGGTAGACATTATTAATGTTGAAAGATACTTTTTTTCTTCTAATTTATATATATATTAAAAAAACGATAGACAAGGAAAGGAAGGAAGAAAAAATAACTACTTTTATGGGGAACACAACACCAACAACTTCTGCAACACAGAAAGATAAATGTGAAGGGATGGTGGTCGAAAGTGAACTTTTATATGCATTAAAACAAACGAAAAACGGCTCTGCGCCGGGGTGTGATGGGATGTAATCGAGTTTTTGAAAATGTTTTGAGCACGCATTAGTAAACGTTTGACCTTGTTTAATTCTGCATTTGAAAATGGGAATTTATCTTCATCACACACAAAAAAGCTGGTATTACTCCGAAACACAAAGGAAGAGACTTAACTATAGAACTGGCGACCCATATCGTTAACAAACAGTACAGTGATTATAGACTCTTAGCAAAATTCTTAGCTCTCCGTTTAGGAGACGTCCTAAACGATGTTGTCAGCGGTGATCAAGTTGGCTGTATAAAGGGGCTCAGAGTGTCGGTATTACTGAGACTGATCGATGATGTTACTGATCAGCTGAATGTACGGCAGAAACCAGGACTTTTGCTTACGATTGACTATTGTCAAGCTTTTGACAGAATAGCAAAGGATTTTATGATACATACGTAAACAAAATTGGATTTGAACCTGATTTTGTGAAATGGGTCAGTGCTCTTATGGCAGACGCTGATTTAACGTTGCTTTTAAAAGAAGAACAGGATATGCAACAGGCACTTGACATTTTGGCTGAGTTTTCCACATTCTCAGGCCTGGAAATAAATCGGAGGCAATGTGGCTCGGTAGTAAACAAAACTGCACTGACACCTTTTTTAGGGGATTTGTATGGAAGAGGAGACTCAAAATTATTGGTGTGTATTTTGCCTGTGACTTCACAAGTTGAAGAGAACTGGACGGGAAGGGTGGAAAACATTAAAAGAAGAATTAATGGGGAAAAAATAAAAAAAAATAAAAAATAAAAAACAACAACTGAGCATTGCTGACAAAGTCTGCATTTAAAAAAAAAAAAAAAAAAAAAAAAAAAATCACAGTTTGTATATTTCATGCAAGCACTGGTAGTCCTAGATCCTGTTCTCACTCAGGTAAACAGAATATTACTTAGATTTATGTGGCGTAAGAAAGACTGTAATCACAAGGCTTTAGAGAAAGTGAAGAGAACTGTTGTGTATGGTGCTTTAGAAAATGGAGGACTCGATCAACATTATCGATTTGAAACAGGTGCATTCTTGCTACAGTGGGTTGGACAGCTGTTGTTTATGGTGCTTTAGAAAATGGAGGACTCGATCAACATTATCGATTTGAAACAGATGCATTCTTGCTACAGTGGGTTGGACGGCTGTTCCAAGCGCAGGCGCTCGATAAGTGGAGTCATGTTTCTAAAAATATTTTTGCTCCCTTCGAACACAAATACTTGTTTCTTTTCGAATCTGAAAAATCGTGTTTTTAAAGGATTACAGATGATTACCTCTCACTTTTGGAACTCTGTGTTAAAAACGTGGCTAGACTTGAACTATCACGACCCTTCTGTGCCTGTGCCAACTTTGTTATGGAACAACAGCCATATTAAGTATCAAGGAAATGTACTCGTGTTTACAGATTGGATTACTGGGAAATATTTTACGTAAAAGACATTGAGGGACCTAGTGGATTCATAACATTTCAGGACATCCTGAATATATTGTCGTGAGAGCGGCTGTTTACACGTTTGTACACAGTCATATTGTCTGTGATACAGTAGACCCAGCCACCTTTCTGTAACAGAAAAATAAACTCAGCGAAAGACTTCAGAAAGACGCTAATTTTTATGCACGACTCCGTTCCGTGTGCAAATGGCTTCTGGAGCAGGAAGTCTGGATTAGAAATAGTCGAACACATATGGTCAATATCATCATTAGTAACGAAAAAGAAACAGGGATACGGGTTCTACAGTGAAACATTCTGCATACTATTTATCCCACAAACATATTACTGTGCAAGATGAAAGTGAGAGATGATCGGATGTGCTCATATTGTAATGATGTAGTAGCGTACATTGAATACTTTTTTCGACTGTCCGACGATTAAGAAATTTTGGAATTACGTTGAACAATATATTCTAATTACTCTTGACATTCAGACCCATTTAACTGTTGTTGATGTTTTGCTCGGAATAAAACAGCATAACTACGGGAAGGTAAAAATGTAACAAATAAATCATGTTATATTAATAGCGAAAATATGTATAAGTATGTTAAAAAATATAAATAAAAAACGCCTTCCTTCCATTGTCCATGATATTTGAAAATCAGCTCATGCTCCGAAATGTTTAGTTGTGAAAAGCTTAAAAACGAAAATTGTGCACACTGTGACCAAGGGGAAGAGGCATAGTGCAGGATGTACATGTGAGAAAAAAATCATACAAAGGCGTATGATGCGGGAGTGAGAGGAATATTGTAATTATGGATGAATGTTTCTGAATAAACGCCCCACAATGATGTGCTTGGCGAAAAAAAAGCAAAGAAAAAAGAAAAAGCAAAAAAAAAAAAAAAAAAAAGCACACACAACAAAACCAAAACCAAAAACATAAACGTTTTGAATCAAAACATGACACGAGCAAGGAGACACTTGCTGGCTTGACTAACAACTGGATGCAGACGTTTTGATTTTCATGTCATAAAGCTATCGTTGGACATTCTCGAGGTACTGTGAAGTCGTCCATCCTCTTTACCTCTGCTCTTTCAGTTCCCGTAAGATCAAATGGGGAAAAGCTGTGGTGCCAGGGGCCTTAACTATGAATCGGGCCTAAAGCGGTAGGCCGGCCTAAATCTCAAGGCTACTGAGAATGGCCCCAGAATGGTAACCATGGACCGGGACTACACCAAAGTCCGGGCCGAACTTCGGGCCTAAACAGCCGAAGTTTAGGCTAGCGATTTCACTGGACTAAAGGTCGTAGGCCCGGGACTATGACTGCTTTTAGCCTTGTTATGCTTGGAAAGTTGGTTTTTCTTGTTGTTTTTGTTAGTTTTTCTTTCTTTCTTTTCTGTTGTTGCGTCTTTACGTCTGAATCCAGCGGCTTCTCTCTCTTTTTCTTTCGTTTACTTCGTCAAATGAGTACTAGATGTTCGTCGGCCAAAGCTCTTTCATTTTGGAGGGAAGAAAGGTCGCACTCGCCGAGCGACGCAGGCATAATGACCAGTTAATGTGATCGCACGATTTACTGTTTGCAAATTATTATGAAAGCAAGTTTGCTTGACGTCTTACATTATCACTTGATTTATTTTCTTGTTATTCAAATTCATCTGCACAGCGTAGGCTACCTGATTTCACAGCGTCCACTCGCCTTTCTGACAAGTTCAAAATGGCCGACGATGCTACGGTTACTCGATTCAGTAAATGCCAAGAAGAATACTCCATCGCAGATGTCAATAGATTAACGTTTTTACGAATAATGACCTCTTCGAGATCGCTTGGGTGTTGCAGAAGTAAAACACGGCGAATCACATCAAGAATCGGGGCCTGCCAGGCATGCCTTCACCTAATGTTTATGTTTACCGATGTTTGCGCGTGCGAAATACGTCGCAGTGAAGTGAATGAAGAATGTCGGTGCGCATGCCCAGATGGGATTGCCCCGTCTAAAGTTAGCACAAGCGATGACGCGTGTGATGACCACTTTCTTATCAGCGCGAAGTCAGAGACTGTTGTCTCGACCATTGTCCGCGTCCATGTATACGAACTTTGCCTAACTCAAAGTCTCGGACAGTGGTTTAGGCCTGGCCTACCGTAGTCCCGATTCATAGTTAAAGTAAAAGTCCAAGGTTTTTAAGTATGCAAAATGACCATCGAAATGATTGACAAATGAGTCACTGGTTTCAGATTTAATGATTTTTTTTTTTTTTAAATTAAAACAATGTTTAATTGGGTTTTTAATCGATTTTATTTTCTGTAGGCTTCCCCGGAAGTGACGTCAGTCTGGGGAGTCAGTGCGGTTGCCACGTTAGATTCTTCAGTAAACTGTGTATGCGTGTGGTCGACAAAAAAGTTAACTATGCCGGGCTACTGTGTTGCCGCGAACTGTAACAATTCGCAGACAACTCCAGGTATAACAATGCACGAGCTCCCGCGCAATCGACCCGCAGTGAGGCGAAAGTGGATTAAGTCTATACAATTCAAACGAGCTGACTTTCTTGCTGCGCCGCATCACGCTCATTTGTGTAGCGAGCACTTCAGTGAGTGCGATTTCGCAAACCCCATGGAATACCGCATGTCGAAGCTGACACGATGTTCCGGTACTCTTTCAAAATCCTGCCTGACAGGCTCAAACTGATACGGCTGTATCCTTGTGGGTCTCTCGGGCGAAGTATCAGTTTCGTCTTCGGAGCTCGAGTTGGCCATTTTGCAGCGACTCCCCAGTGACGTAGTAGGTATGTGGTCACGTGATTTGGGCGTCATGGCGACGCTTTCGGTACGACATAAAATGCCTTTTTTTCCCCGTGCATTTATAACCCTCAGATCACAGTTTCACCTACATCATCGTTCTCGGTGAGCTTTAACGGAAATCGTGTCAAAAATCACCCCTAACATTGGACTTGTCCCTTAAGGCCCCAGGAGCCGTGGGCAGAAAAAAAGGACCTCAGTCCTCCCTAGGCTAGTCTTGGTGCCGATGGATGCTTGGGAGTACATTTTCCATTTGAGCCAACGAGGCACAGTCGGCACCAAGTGCGATTCGACGATCGTGGGCTTAGCGTTAAGCCGATGCAGGTCAAAGTAATTAATCCATCGAGCCGGTAATTCACATACACTGCTTTGTCAGGATCCACGACTGACTTGGTTGAGAACGCAGATGTTAATGATGAGGGCTGGTGCACCCAGGAAAACTCGTTTCAAGTTGTTTGAGACCTCAAATGGGTCAGAAGATTCTCCGTTTGAGACGACATGATCAGAGATGCAGTCGACACTGGGGACGTACGTACCATTTAAAGGGGAGAGATCATTCTTCAGCGATTCCCGAACATTCACACACAACTACTGTCCATGAAACCAATGCACTCACTCTACAAGCTGTTAATGTTCAAATAATAGCAATGATAATGCTGGTGATGGAATATTTGTGAAAGTGCAAACATCAGCGCCCTGTGCAGAGTTCAAATACAAACTACATCCACGTTGAAACATCAGAATCTAAACAGCAAAACCTACATTCCGCATACACATATCACACAGTACAACCATCACCACCACCATCACCACCATCAGTATCAGCAGTCGACTGAAATAATGTACGGTCAAGTTGGGGGCGGTGTGGGGGTGGATACAGACATTGCTAGCAAATGTAAAAAATAAAAATATTACATGAGCTTACCTTGTCGTAGTTGATGAACTCGACGGCGTGTAGAGTGTCGAACAGGTAGTAACGCGTGCGGTTCATGGTACGTATCATGTTGAATCGTGACACGGAATCCAAACCCACGATTATGACGTTCATCCACTGCGGGATTGGTTGTCCTGTCCTCTGGAATAATCAATCAATCAATCAATCAATCAGTCCATTTGTTCTGTTGTCTGTAAGTAACCAATATGTAAAATAACTAGTCGATCATCCGACCAAGCTAAGTGCGGGACCCTAAGATTGAAATTTTAGGGGAAAAACCTTTTTCCAACTGGTTTCCTCTCAGGTTAACCTGTTTTGGATATTTCAGAACATTCATTCTTCAAATAGATGTCGAGCTGTTACACACACACGCACGCACGCACGCACACACACACACACGCACGCGCCCCAGCACACCTACAAGCGTATTCATATAAACAATGTTTAAATAGTTCTTGTTTTTCTGTACATTCCTTAATTTTTTAATTTTTATTCTGGTGTCGATAAATTAGATGGAATGGTCGACGATACCAGCTTTAACAATACTTTTTATAACAGGGCAATACTGAAGGGACTCACTCTCCTAAAATGTGTGTTTGATATTTGTATAGGCATGTTCTGATTTATATTTGAGTATTTGACGAAAAATGTACTTTTAAAATGTACATTTGTTTTTGACCGTCCCAGGGCACTAAAGTCCAATTAATTAATAAACACAGCATAAAACGCAGAGAAAAACTTCGTACAAACAAACAAACAGAAGCAAAAAAATAATAATAAAAAAATGGAAGTGGGTCTAATTTCTAAAGCTTGATAGGACAGAACCTTTGATTAGTATCCCAACACGTGTTCAAACAGAGAACTTGTTTAGACCAGCCGAAGCGTCTGTACATAGACCTTTGTTCGGATATAACAGCGGAATAGGTCAGCGGTAGGTCGCCGGACTCGTGATTGAATGGTCGCCTGTTGAGTCCCGGCAGGAGCGGTAGGAGAATGTTCTTCTCCAGGGTCATCTTCCAGTGTTGACACATTTCCGCATCTGTTCCAACCCCGTGTTACCGCACTTACACGTAAAAGACCCCGGTCATTCTGTCTCACGCATATTACAAATAAGCAGACAAGGCGCGCCCTACCAACGTGGCTTTGAATGATACTAGAAACTGGTGCATGGTTGCGTGGTATACACAGAACTTGCGCCGATACGGCAGCAATTTCAGGCGGCACCAGCTATGTAACAACCAATCAGCGCTGTAACCACTTCCATGGATATTTAAAACACGCTGTGTCAAGCGACTGTCACGGATTCAGAGTCTCATGCGACTACAGCGGAGTGATACTGCTTGGAAGCAAAGAATAGCGATATATAATAACAAGAACAGCAATAATAATAATATAGACAACAACAACAACCACAAAAAAACGAAAACAAAATACGACTAGTCAATGAATCAATCTCTCTTTTCTGTGACAGTAAACCAAACGTAAAACAATGATTTACACTCACGAATAGCGAAAGAGTTTTGTGAAGTACTGTACCTTTTTCTCTTTTGCGGAAGTTGACCGTTGCTCACGTGCGCGCATGCGCGCGTGAAGCTGTTTTTCAACGTACGGGTGTTCCATCATGACATTGTGCAGGTGTACATATTCTCGCTTCTGCAAACATAATTACAGTTCGGTGCATGATAAACAAGATTACCCATCAGGCGAAAAGATCTCTGTTTTCGTCATGGATACAGTCGGATCAGATATCTTCCTTAAATCAATTACGCTGTGAGGGGTGGTTGGGGGGGGGGGGGGGGGGGGGGGAACCAACAACAACAAAATCCGATTTTCTGTACCATTTTTACGGGGCATAGATTATTTTTCTAACTGATTTTAATAGGACAGTTATTTTTAACAGGCGGACCTAGTGAAGAGGCACTTTTTATGCGATATGCGCAGTCGGTTGATGTCGGTTGGATTTCGCATGTATTTATCTGTTAATGACCTTTTACCCAGGAGTTTGTTTGCTGTTGTTGTAATTTCATAATTTATGATTGGGGTGAATGTGTAATATGAGCGCACTTGACACGAAAAAACAAACAAACAAAAAACGACATTCCTAGTGCAACTGCATTAACACTTGGAAATAAAGTTGTATAGTATTGTACTTATAACAGAATGAATTCCTTTCGGAGCATGCATGTATTTCATCATGTGCAAGTACAACCTAGAACATGAATACACGTTTAAATCAGATCCATGTAGTACTATTCTTTTCAAAGAATCCCTCCTCCCTTCTTCACCGACGAAACAAGAGTATGTGAAGAAGAAGAAGAAGAAGAAGAAGAAGAAGAAGAAGAAGAAGAAGAAGAAGAAGAAGAAGAAGAAGAAGAAGAAGAAGAAGAAGAAGAAGAAGAACAACAACAACAACAACAACAACAATAACAACAACAACAAGAGAAAAAGAAACGCGTCTGTAACATTGACCATTTTAAGGTAGTTGCAAATACTGCTCCAACTATAACTATGGCCAAAATGCAGGCTCTTGTGCAGGCCGCCTCCATGGTCAGAGACTCCAGTAACGAATGTCAACAGGTTGTCTTCATGTCTGACGCACTTTGAGTCCTGGAAGCTACAGCAGGAGACAAACTCCCTCGTCTTGCAGAAAGCCTTCATGAGGTCGCACAGCACAGGCAAGTATAGTCATGCAGTGGGTCCCAGCCCACTGTGGGTTTCCAGGAAATGAAAAAGCGAACCTGGAGCCAAAGGAAGACAGCAAGACAACAGTGTCACCTTCCAAGAAAAGAAGACCCTCATCAGAGCAGCCCTTGGGCAACGCAGTGAGAGGGATGACTTACACTTTCTTGAGCAGTGGCAGCAGGCTGTGGTCATGAGACTACTCACGGGTCACAACAGACTCACTGCCAGCATGCTCAAGAAAATGAAGCTGGTACCATCACTTATCTGCAACTGCGGTCTTGAAGACCAGACGGCCGAGCATATACTGCAGAGATGCCCACTTCTGCGGACAGCAGGAACAAATGTGTGGGCAACGGCAGTCCAGTTACACACCAAACTCTACGGCAGCAAGAAGGAACTGGAGAAAACAGCTACATTCATCTTGCAGACTGGACTCTCTCTCTCCTGATATATATATATATATATATAAAAGAAAGATACAAACAAAACAATATAAAACAAAAGACCAAAACAAAACAAAAACCAGAGGTTTGAGCTTGTGCATATTGTGATTTTTCTGACAAAATGAATGTAGTCTACCGCTTGCTGTTAAATGTTGATGTCACAAGTAACAGCGACAGTGTGAACTCACCTGTGACGTGGAATTCTTCACACTACATGCAACTCTGACGGCTTCAGTTGCTGGCCGAATTGCAACCTTCCTCTGAAACACATTAGGTTTCGAGAAAGACACCGCATTGTCTGTGAGCCTGTCGATGACCTTGTAATTGCATTCCATCAGCGTCTCATTGCGGACTTTCAGCAAGGTTTCGTTCACGATGATCGTTCCGTTCTCCACTCTCGTTAACCACGCTTCACTGTTCCTGCACTGCAAGGTGGGGTGCAGTTTCGTGAACTTCATTGCCACTGGGTCGAAAGGGTCGTAGTTCGCCATGTGGCAGCCTGGTGTGTTTGAAGACTGGGACACCGGACTCGGTTCTTTGGTTGTTTCCCCGGAGGCGCTTGTCGTTGATCCATGGATGTGTGGATCTTTGGCAGACCTGGAGGGCATCGGTAGGGTAACAGCCGGGAACTGGAGATCCTGTTTCAGCACGTAGTAGGCAGCGATGGAGGAGAGCAGCAGCAGAATGAACACTGTCCAGCATGTTTTAGCCGCTGTCTGTATGGACACACATGTGCACACTGTCCTGAAGTGACCCTATGCGTTTGGTGGGATGTAACACACACACACACACACACACACACACACACACACACACACACACACACACACACACGCACGCACGCACGCACGCACGCACGCACGCACGCACGCACGCACGCACACACACACACACACACACACAATGACTGTAGCAGAAACTGGGTATTGATATTAGTTGGGGCGGACATACTGTGACAAGAGGAAGGTTTTCTGTTTGGCTTTAAAAGATGGCAGGGGTGAGCAGTACCGAAGGTCTTGTGGGAGTAAATTCCAAATGTGGGATCCAGAGCAAGTTTCCTGCTATTGCTTTCATGAAACAACACCTTGCTTAGTTTTCCCTTCCGCTTAGTCGAACTTCATTTGCTTTTCGCTTCAAAATAAGGCGGCGTGTAATGTCAGTTTAGTTCAAACGATTCCTTTTTGAAAATGCTTACCATCCGCTATTATTCTCGTCAAATCATTCTGTGTATACAGCACTGGGGTAGAGTGGAGAAGACCCTGAATGTTACCCGGTCACTGTGACCCAAGGTACATTAATCGGCAAACAAACCGTGGCACTAAATATCTTCCAAAGAAATACTATGCATTTATATCCTTTTCGTTTTCCAGGTCTGATGCACGATATCTAACATTCACTTTGGTCGCAGTCCGAGTAACAGGGCAAGCGTTATGACTGTGGCTGCAACACGAGTCCAGTGGCACCATTGTGTACGATCGGATTTCGCGCAAAGAAAAAAGGGAACAGCTCGTTTTGAACAGTTTCGAATGAAAAGCGGTTTGTCTTTTTACGAGCTGGAAGCCTTTTGTCAACGGCCACCCACGAAACTTCCGCAGGTCTCATTGACATGTCATTTCTATGTGCAAAGCCCCGGCAAGCACGGACCCAGTGTAGAAACGTTGGACCACCTGAAAAAGAGCACGAGTCAATCTCCGATATATGTAGCTCTCCAGCAAAGCAGTTCATGTAAAAAAAAAAGGCTTTCAAAAGGCCTGGAAGAAAGGGTCCACCCAAAATCTGCACTGTACCCGATTAAAAACAAAACAAAAAATACCGCTATCCCAAACCGGCTCACAAAAGGGAGATTTACACACACACACACACACACACACACACACACACACACACACACACACACACACACACACACACACACACACACACACACACTGGAGTGAAACAGGAACAGCATGCCGCCGCCTCTCAATATGATATGAAACAAGAATGACTGCTAGCACTGTAGAATAAGATCCAAACACATAAATGATTCAAAAGAATGCTTATTTATTAAGATATAGACAACACCCGGACAGGTCCCAAGCTCGAAGCACTGGTTTACAAAATCCTTCCTTCAACCACAGCCGTATTTAGTTACACCAGAAAACCGTCAGCTAACGAGCAGGGTTTTTTTTTTTCTTTTTTTTTTTCTTCTTCTTTTTTGTTGGTGCTCAAACGGTAGTAGTTTTCTCACAAACAACTCAAAGTATATCAGAGGAATCGCCTCTGGATAACAAGTAGCCACATCCATCACCGTGAGAATGTAACGGTGTTTATCCTCCGAGGGAGGGGACAGTGGATCGGCCCAAAATGTCCACAGATACCCTCTGGAAAGGTGTCTCAATCCTTGACATGAACTCCAACGGTACATGCGGAACACGACCCTTGGATGTGCACCGCTAACAAATATCACAGGAATGACAGTAACGCCGCACATCAGCAGAAATACCAGGCCAGAAAAAAAAGAAGCAGGACACGACACAAAGTCCTTTCGACACCACAGGGAAACACCAGGCCAGAAAAAAAGAGAAGCAGGACACGACACAAAGTCCTTTTGACACCACAGTGTCCAGCCAACAACCCATTATTAGCAGACATCACCACAGTTTCCCGCAAAGACGCAGGCACAACAATATGAACAGTCCTTTCAGCGGCCCTCTGCTTCCCACCTTGCCAACCAAACCAGCAACAGGATCAACACCACGCAGATTGCCAATGATCAAATCCACTGCAGGGTCATCAATGACACAGCAAACAAGGTCACCAAAATAGAAAGGAGTATCCACCTGGACACAAGCCAATGGAAAACATTCAACTTTTCCACCAAAAGAAGTGATATTCTGCTTTTTATCTGTGTACTGACCCTCTCGAACCAAACAACGCCGAACACCCGCAGCAGTGGCTCCAGAATCTCTCAAAACAGAAACATGGAAACCATTCACACAACCTTCAGCAGTAGGCAAAGAACCACCACCACCATCAGCAGAACAAAGAACAGACGATGGCGCAGAAGTCTGCACATCAACAGAAACAAGTGTGGACACTGAATCCTGAACATCAACTAGAACAGCAACAATTGTTTCCCCTCTGATCGATCTGCATTACCGACCTCAGCATTTTTGCCATGTTTACTGACAGCATTAGGATAGTCGCGAACCACGTGACCAAAACGACGACCGCCAAAACACTGAATGGACATATCCAGATCTGTGCGCAACTGAACCTGCATCCTACCTCTACTTCAGCCACGCAGACCTCGGACACGCTGTCCCCGGCTACAAAATCCCCATCCGAGTACGGGTGCAGTTGTACGGGTATGCACTAGTCTGATCAACGTACTGTGAGTCCCGAAATTGCCCAAACCCTCGGTTTCCAGGCGAGCGCGGTAAATTCAATTCAATTCATAAAACTTTAATCATCCCACAAAGGACAATTTTGTTGTGGTCATGACAGGCTCGTAAAATAATAATACATTCAAGGTTTTCAAGGTTTCAAGGTTTTATTTGAGCTTTTGGCCCCTGGGGGCTAGAAAGCGAAGTTACATTCGCACACGACATTCCCTATAAACAAGTACATGCGTTCTACTAATAAATAACTACCACACTTTATATATAAAAAATAATTAAATGCTCAAACACAAATCAAAGTTGTTATAAATATATAAGGCTAAGGCGTAAAAATTAACTTTTTCTTTTTTGTTTTCGTTGCTCGTTATTGGCTTAATCAAAATAATTAAAGAATACAACTAATAAATTTAGCAAGCTTGATATTCTTAGATTTTGACGTCATATTCATGAGACTACAAAATTTGGGCACGTTGGGATGATGTGTGTAATATTTATCAACATACTTAATACGGTTTCTCTTGACATTTTCGTTGGAACAGTTAAGCAGATAGTGAAATTCATCTCCTACCTCACCACTGTCACAAACAGTACATATTCTTTCATCCCTTGGAATACCTAACGTTCGTCTTTGCTGGATTGGCAGTCTGTGATTACTAAGTCTAAATTTCAATACTCTTTGTCTTAGGATAGATGGGAGATAGGTTAGATATTCCTCAAAGCAAAATTTCTTTTTAAATAAACAATAATTACTACAAACACTATTTTCTGCTACTCTGCTTTGCCATTCTTGTATAAATTGATCCATTAGTCTTTGCTTCACTATACGTTTAAAGCTTTCGATGGTATGGATTTGGTTAGACCAAATATAAGATAGTCCTAAACTATCTAATAACGAATGCACTTTCATAAGCCATGGGAGCTTATAATCGCTTGCATAATACAACTTAGAACATAGCTGAAACATTAGGTTAGAAATCTTAGGCGATTCAGAGTGAGAGGTACTGCACAAACCATACCAAAATCCTAACATCCTGCATTTTGCTTCAATTTCTATCGGATATCTTCCCA
Organism: Alviniconcha strummeri; assembly: GCA_963584105.1. NCBI lineage: Eukaryota > Metazoa > Mollusca > Gastropoda > Provannidae > Alviniconcha > Alviniconcha strummeri. The sequence continues at coordinate 12,779,951 of OY757546.1, read as the reverse complement.
CTTCCCCAAGCACCATGCATGTTGGGGTTGTAACTTTGACACCTAAGGTCAGTTTTAAAAATCGAAGCTGTAGTTTTGAGATTACATCCATCTTCTCGCACGCCCATATTTCACAACCATACAGAAGGATTGGGTGCACACATTTTTCAAAAAGTTCTAATTGTATATCTAGTGGCAAATTTAGCTGCCGACATTTCCTTAATAGTGAAAACATAGCCCTGTTTGCAAGTAAAAACTGTAACTGTTGTGCCTTTTTAAACTTGTTATTATAGTTAAATTTTACTCCCAAATATTTATAATCCCAAACAACGTCAACAGTTTCCTCATTAAAATTGAATTTCGGCATTTTTCTGATCTTCCCCCTTGAAAATATCATGACTTTGGTTTTCCTAACATTAATATCGAGACCCCATAATTCACAATATATTTTGAGTATATCTAACGCTCTCTGCAAATCTTCAGGACATTCGGCTAGTACAATTGTGTCATCCGCGTACAACAATAAAAACAAATACAAAAAATTGTCGATATCTTGAAGACACACATCCTGGGCCAATGCAAATGGTAGTTTTAAGCCCTGAACATTGTTACTCGTTAAAAAACCTTTTAAGTCATTCAAAAACAGCGAAAACAAAACTGGTGACAAATTTTCCCCCTGACGCAGACCAACGTTTGAGACAAAAAACTGCGATAGACCATGCCTAGTTTTCACACATGATTTTGCTTTAGCATACATATCTCGTATCACCTGTAGAACCTTCCCATTCACACCAGAATTTAACAGTTTTCCCCACAACAATCCGCGCTGCACACTGTCAAAGGCCTTTTTATAGTCAATAAACGCACAAAATAATTTTTTTTTCCGCTGCAAATATACATCAATGAGACAATGTAAAGCAAAAACGTGATCCATCGTCAAATGCCCTTTCCTAAAACCTGATTGTTCATTACCAAGAATATCATTGGTTTCTAAAAAAGAATGAATTCGATCGTTTATCACACTAGTAAAGAGTTTTCCAAAACAACTCAGCACAGTTATACCCCTATAGTTATCTGGGTCATTCTCTTCTCCTTTTCCTTTATAAATAGGACTAATATAGCCAATAGACCAAGCGTGTGGAATTTTACCTGTCTGCAGTACAATATTAAATAGCGTAGTAACTGCGATTAGCAATTTAGAAGAAGAGGTCTTTAGGAATTCATTAAGTATACCATCATACCCACAGGATTTATTATTTTTAAGCTTCTTGATGCATTTCAAAACTTCGTCCGCTGAGATATCATTTTCTAAATCATCGTGTACAAATATATCAGTTTCGTTATCAAATGTATAAAATTCTTCCTCGGGGATGTTGCCCAGCTTCTGAAAATGCTCAACAAAAAGATCATGGCTAATGGCATCTACAGTATGCTTCTTTTGACGGTTATTACTATTCAGGATTCTCCAATATGCACGTGGATCCGAAGAACGCAATGATCTTATCCTTTCGTGGAACACTTTCGTGTGCATTCGGCTTTTCCTGTTTAGAACTTTTTTATACTCTTTATGCGCACGTGCTCTCTCTCCTTTGGTATAATAATTATCATGACTTTTATGCATACCTTTAGCTTTTCGATACTCGGCCCTTTTCTTCTTGCATTCTGCGTCAAACCAAGGGTATTTATTCTTTTTTATCTCCTGTCTTCTTGGCTCATTTTGATTTTTTTTGCCTTTGTCCTCTCTCATACAGGTTTGGCTCTGGTACATATCCAGTCTAACAGCTGCATTTGTTAACAAGCTGCATATACCATCCGTTATGTCGTCGATATCAGATTGGTTAATACTGTCAGTACTTTCTAGCAACTTTTGCATACGATCATAAATTACCTCTACTCCTCCCTCGTCAATTTCAGCTAAATAATCACGCTCAGCTCCTGGTCTCCAAACAGGTTTAGCAAACCCCATCATACCCTGACTAACATTTACGTTATGGATTGTTTTGTGGCTATCAGTACCAGTTTTCAGTTTTATAAATACAGGGCAGTGAATATCAGATAAACATTCATCAAAATCACCAACATAAAAGTCACAGATGCATGGAAAAACCCACGGCGACGCTATAACATAGTCAACAAGGCTAGCGTTTTTACAGGTCAATTTTCCCAAATCAGCGTCTCCGCCAACTCTGCCATTTACAATCAAAAGACGCTGAGTAATACAAAAATCAATGAGCGCATGGCCAAAGTTATTCTTACCTACGTCCTGCGACCTTCTGTCTTGTTGGATATTGTACATTTTCATGAGTTCAGTTGTACTAACATCATCCAGTACATTATCTAAAGCCGCAGTATCCCAAATATAGTCGCTGGAATCCCCAGTTCTTGCATTTAGATCACCCATGATAAGGACATTATCCAGGTTTATATGCAGAAGTGTTTCTTCCAACTCAGTAAAAGAGCTTCTGTTACTGTAGACAGACCCTTCTGGCGGTATATATAAAGCACAGACAAGTAATTTCTTACAATTAGTGTCGTTTTGGGTATCACACGGTAGTTCAAAAAATAGTCCATCATTAAAGACACAAAAGTCTACAAAACGATAAAACTTGCGTAAACGTTTCTCAATTCGTCTTTTAAAATCTTTCGTTATCCCCAGAGTACCACAAGACACTAACGTGTCATGTTTCTGGACTGACATCTAGGGCCCGAAACTGATGTCAGTAGAACTAGTGCGTATGACTACTTCGGCGTCGGACTCAAGTCATGCCGATTTAGTCACTGCGGACCGCCGGCGTGGAGCAGTCACTGACAGTTGGGACTCACCAAGCTGACTGGCCATTTCAGTCTGAGTTAGGAGAGGTCAAGTCTGTTCAGTCAAGTGTTTGTCACATCACTGAGTCTGACGTTTCCGTCAATAATTAAATAGTCTTTGTTTAGGACCAAAGGTTTTGTTTGTTTGTTTTCAAGTTGTTGTTGTTTTGTTTTGGGGTGTGTCTTAATTTTGTTGTTGTTGTTGTTGTAAGCTGTCATCGACTGATCGTACAAGTCCTTGACAAGTCCACCGCCGTAGTTAACCATTTTTTTATATATATTTTTTTTTTTAGCGGCACTGTGCTGACTTGATTACTACACTCCGTCACTTGCTAAACCGAAATTAGGACGCTAGGCGTCGTCCGCTTCGCCGTATTGACACCAGCTGACGCTGTCAGTCTACTCACCTTTTTGCACACGACACTCCGTTTCGGTCTCGGATGACGAGATCACAGCACACTGCACGTACAGGCACATGTACTTTACAAGATTTTGTCTTTGCCTTAATTTCCATTTTTGGTGACTGTTCTCGACTGAATCGCGAGGATGATGATCATCATCACTGTTCTCGACTGAATCGCGATGATGATGATGATCATCACTGTTCTCGATTGAATCGCGATGATGATGATGATCATCATCACTGTTCTCGACTGAATCGCGATGATGATGATGATCATCACTGTTCTCGACTGAATCGCGATGATGATGATGATGATCATCATCACTGTTCTCGACTGAATCGCGAGGATGATGATGATCATCACTGTTCTCGACTGAATCGCGATGATGATGATCATCATCATCATCGCGATTCAGTCGAGAACAGTCCATCATCATCGCGATTCAGTCGAGAACAGTCCATCATCATCGCGATTCAGTCGAGAACAGTCCATCATCATCGTGATTCAGTCGAGAACAGTCACCAAAAACGAAAATAAAGGCAAAGACAAAATCTTGTTATGGGGCTTAATGTCGTAGCCTGCAGCGTTTATAGACTGGACACGACTGTGATTTGTTATTAAACGAGTTTCTTCAATTCACTGGAACCTCAAAATAATTACGCTGGCGAAGGCCAAGTACGATTTAGTATGCTCGTAACGGTGCTGAAGTTCGGCCTCCCGATATGGTTGACAGGGCTCAAAGCATAAATTAACTCACCGGCAGTTAAGTCCAAGATAGTCAGTGGAGACAGTAGGCGACGCGCAGTACCAAATCAGTCGCTGTTCAGGTGTTGCTTAACGTCCTCCGTAGACCGTCTGGACTATTGGGGACGGGGAGCCCAGGACGGCCAACTCCACCTTCACACAGCTCCTGAGCTCTGAGCACCAAATATGGAGCGCGAGGTCATTAGTTGTTCCCGGCCACAGAAATAGCGTCGACATTGACGTGGGATACGATTGGCTAGACTTGAATTACATCATGACTTTGCACCACCCACTGATTTTCTTCTCCCCTCGCTGTCGCTATGCTGGTCGAGTGTATGTATATGTGGCAGTCTGTTTCATTGTTTTGTTTGTGTGTGTGTGTGTGGGGGGGGGGGGGGGGGGGGAGGGTGGTCAAGTATTAAGCTCATTGTCATATCTCGTTGCTAAATTGGAAGCTTACTTTACTTGTGTCACGTTCGACCTCAGTGCTGAGGTAACCTGCCCGGTTTGGTTGACGAGACGTTCAGTCAGAGCTCAGGAGCTGTGTAAAAGTCGAGGTGGATGTCCCTAATAATTGTTAAGGTCTTTGTGGACGTATAGCAGCATTAAAGAAGACGGGACGTTAAACTCCTTTGCGGTTTGAGGACGCGAAAGGCTCAAGCCGCCGACACTGTGTTTCAGTCAGTTTGCGTGGACAGGCGGTAATCCTAACAGTGACTGTCGCCCACTGGGTTTTCTTTAAGCGAAGACGCAGCTAGGTAAGTCTGGTTACCGTACCACTCGTCTGATCTCTGCGGAATTAGAGATCAGCGTTTTTTTGTTTGTTGTTGTTGTTGTTGTTGTTGTTTTTTTGGGTTTTTTTTTTTTTTTTGGGGGGGGGGGGGGAGGGTGAGTACAGTTCCCGAGAGTGACGGTTAACAAAGGTGTCATCAGAATCATCAACAAGATGACGGTGGATGATCAACAGAAGAAGAAGAGTTTACACGCTTGAGTGTGGTCGCCCCTGCCTCGGACCGGCAATGGGCCTGCCAGTAATATCAGTCAGCAACACCACTAGTCATCCTTATTCATCAATAGAACAGGGTATTCTATGCCCGTGGTCATGGCCGCTTTAGTACGTCATGCTCCCCGGCTTCACCCCGCCAGGCCAGCTCTGGCTAAGCCGTCAATGTTCTGACGGAAGAAGTTAAAATCATACAGAATGTAGTTTTTGTTTTCTTGTTGTTATTGTCAAGTTGTTTTCGTTTGTCGGTTTTAAATACGCAGCTGAACCTCCTTGTTCAATGAAACAGGTTCTTCAAACATAACCCGGCACCAGTTGTGAAAACCCTGCGTTATGATACTTTTACAGGGCTGGTTTTACTAACTTTGTTTTTACAAGACATGCTCTCTCTTGCTTTGCCCTGTATTTTAATTATGGTCTCGAAAGCTGTTTCTTTCAGTAAGTTCCCTATGAATAGTCCACCTTACCCTTTTGTAGATTTTCCCCATTTCCAATACGTACCTTTACACAAGGACACAGAGTGCGAAGCCAACTGATAGAATACTAGGACGGGAAACACACTGAATAACATAAATATGGTTTCAACACGTACTTGGACATACATGACTTTCACACCATGAATCACTGAGATGTTGCTATACAGTTTACATGTTTTATTCCATACACGTTGGAGTACATATTCTAAAAGTTAATAAAACGTCTCAATCAAAATAAGAATAAAAGTGATTGATCATACCTGTTCTTATAACTGGCAGAATGGTAATCCAAAGTGAAATAATAAACGGAATTCCCGGGAGCACTTTTACTGTTCGTAAGAAAAATCCCAAAGTCCACAGAAGGAAAGAAAATCCAACAACCAAGAATTCACGAAGTCAGCACGAGTGTTTTAGCATCCGAGAAGTGTGAAGAGTCAAGAGTGCCGTCGTTAAACAAATTCCGTCTTTTATAGTGTTTTAGTTGTTATGTGACGTCAATGTGACGTTGTTTTCCTATCAACCTTCATTCTTCTACTATTTCTGGGCATTTACCAAAACCTAAGTACAAACTTTCCTTCATTATTTCTACTAAATGTTACTACGCAGGGTGTATGCCATCATAGTCCCTTAACTACCTCTTTGTCATTACTATTCGTCCGCTGGACGCGTGAGGGGCTCCTCGCGCGGCGCTCAGTTCATTACCTTATCTGGACAGTGGTCCCTGGTAGTCTGACCCCTTTTCCCTGGCTATTTCACTTATCATTCCTAACCTACAGTGTTCTGTACCAACCTTCGCTTGGTCCTATTACTTGTTTATTCTGACCAACCTTGCTCTGTACAAGCTCTAGCTTGTACCCGTAATCTACAAACCGAAGTAGGTCTACCTCTCATATTCTTTTTATTTTATTTTATATATTACCATCCCATGTACCCCAACAATATTTTTGCTCTGTAATAATACTGACGTGGCTGTGACTGAATGGCTGCAGGTGGCATTTTCTTCAGTCAACGAGTAAAAAGCAGGAAATGATCTCAGTGCTGATATTGCGATACTGAACACTCGACCGAAACAAATTTAGATCCAAACACATAATTTCGTTTCAGATTTTCGTGAAAATTTTAGTTTAAAAAACAACTGCTGGGGAGTAGATATATATATATAATTATATCGCCATGAAGTTTTGCCAATTTTGACTCAGTGACGGAGTTCAGCAGTAGATAGTACATTTCGTGGTTTCAGATGATACAGACAAACTCACCACTGAGTGAGGAACAGCCGTACAGATAGTGGGTGCGTTTTCTCTGAAATAATCTACTCAGCTGAATATCCGTCTAGTTCCAGACTAAGTGACCGTGTGCGGTTCAGTGAAAGGACGTTAAAATCCACTGGATTACTAACCACGCTGGTGCCACAGAACGAGTAGGTGGACTGGCCGACGTTTTCTTGATCGGCGGGCGAACTCCTCGAGTACAGGTTAGTTAAACTGTCGTGCTCTAAATAGTTTTACAACAATAAAAATAACAGAGCAGCCACTTACAGCAAAGCCAAAATAACCTGCTCAAAAGCCTCCACCTTTGAACCAACAACGTTCCCTCCCTGTAATCCCGGAGCCGATTCTGTGGTGACTGACACGGAAGACTGAAGAAGTCTGAAGGAGAACCCATTTCAGTGAACCGGATGAAGTAGATGTGCTTAGCCCACTAAGACGACTTCTTCCCGTAGTGTAGTCGGTCTTGAACAGAACTTGAAAACAGTAAAACAACCTCAGTACTGGCGGGAGTTGGGGATGGGGGTGGAGTTACACTGAGAGGCATTTCAGCCTGGAGTTACACTGAGAGGTATTTCAGCCTTCTACTCCATCGCCGCCTCACCGAAAGTCTAGTCAGCGACACTGTGATGAATGTAGTGGCCATCTTCGCCAGTTCACATCCTTGCTGCAGAAGACGGGGTGCCGGCGATGTGTAGTGCTCTTTCGGCAAAACACTTTGTCTTGTCAGTATGCTGTCACTGACTCGTGCAGAACTGTGGGCATATCTGCAATAATCCGCACTTGATGATCCGACATTATAAATCACTTCTGCGTCTTATGTCATTCTTCTCACTCTCCGCAGTCACTCGGTGCTAGAGTTGAAGAGCGGAGTTTCGCCAGCGCTGGTTCTCAGTTCAGGAGCTGTGTGAGAGTCGAGGTGACCGTCCTGGGCTGTCATGGGCTCTCCGTCCTAACGAGCCTTCTGGTTTCCGTGGACGTAAAGCCGGCCGCAACACTGAACTGATGCTAACGCATTGGTCTCGGCTTGTCCCTAATATGTCAACTGACATCCGAGGACAATTAAGCATCACCTCAAAAGAAGAAGAAAATGCTGGTTCAGATCAGCGGCCACGGACTACGGTTTTACGGAGTCGGCCAGTGTCGGCAACGATCCGTGTATATACTGATAAGCTTTAGCCATGGACCTAACCACTGAGTGTGGAACAGCCGTGCCGCGGCAGACAGTGGGTGCCTTCTCTCTGAAATAATCTACTCAGCTGAGGCCTTTATATATATATATATTGGTCCATGACTGACTTTACTGAGCTACACTGACGTGACGTCAGTACCACGGCACGGAAGACTGGTGGCGTCAGTGACTGAAGTGGGACGTCGTCAAACTGTGACACGGCGGCGGAGCAGACTGGTGACCAGTAATAGTTTGAAGTTGCTTATTCATGGACTTTTAAGTCTATGGCCCACTTAGTGAAGCTGTACCGTGCATGGAGCTCGTTTTTTCAGAACTGGGACAGGCGCGGCATTATAAATAACATTTAATTTATTATTATTATTATTTATTAGTGTGGTGTCTCTGGTTCGACTGACTTGTTTAACACCGAGTTGTCTCTGGCGAGGTCAGTACTCGCATGCAGCATGGGTGACCTGAAAATCCCATAAGACGGTCAGTCAGTGGAGGGAGGGGAAACATAATTATCTAACTTACTACTAGTAACCGCACTGCATGAGTCACCACTGATTAGCTAGTTATTAGTGTTTCTGTTGACTCGATTAAGATGCGCAGCGACGCCGCGGAGAGACATTTTTATATCATTTCATTAATTGCGACAGACAAAGTCCCAAGACAGTGTCTATAAAAGCTACAGCATTTGAAGAGAATGGCGGAATGCTGGCAGCCCGCAAACTGAGCCGCGAAGAAGGCTGAAGCTGTTATACTGACGTCGTCTCACAGTTATGAGCGGCCTACGCTTGCTTAGTTACGTCAGTTGGTCTCACTTGTGTGGCCGGAACTGACACATGCAACTAAAACCAGGACCATCATTTTTTTCTTTGTTTCAGTTGTTTCAAGTTTTGGGGAGCCCATGAATCCGCAGTGAGAGCCAGTACAGCAAAGTGCCGATAGTCACACTTCGAAGCGAAAGCTAATTTTGTGCTGAGCAGTTAGTGACAACTGCAGAAATAGCTATTTGCATGGCTGAAACATCCAGGTGAGTTGCGATTAATGGCCGTTGGAGTTCTTCTGGGTATGCACACATTCAACATCTTTTAGTTTTTACTTTACTGACCTTTATCAACATTCTTGTTGATGTGACAAGATTGTCATGTATCCACAACAACAAGATTGGGTAAAATCCAAGGAGACGGTCGGAAATTCCTGGACCGTTTTTAAAAGTTATTTTGGGTCACAAAGATCATCACAGTCATTAAATCCATATCTACCGATTACAGCCAAACTCCGCAACAAAAGGTGAGTTTTTCTCATATATTTTTTGTCTTTGATTGTCAGTTCGAGTCGGCGCATGTTGCCCCATTGATGCAATCTAAAGTTGAATCTATTCATGTTGCCTAGCTGTCTCAGGAGCTTTGGCCAGAGTCAGTTCGTGGATGAGTTGCAGCTTCTCTTTCAACCTACTATTTGCCAAACCTACAACAAATCTGGGTAAAATCCAAGGAGACGGTCGGAAATTTCTGGACCGTTTTAATAGTTATTTTTGGTCACAAATATCATCACAGTCACTAAATGAGGGCCCTATCTACCGATTACAGCCGAAATCCGCAACAAACGGCGATTTTTTTCCATATATTTTTGTCGTCTTTGATTGTTTCGAGTTGGCGTCATGGATTGCAAATGGCGAACGAAGCCGACGAAGTGCTGCTAGGTAAGCGGCTTCTTTAAACACTCTCGGCTATATTCGCGCAGATATAATAATCATGGTTGACCGGGCATAACATGAAGAAAAACACACACACAAAGACAACAACAACCGATTCTCAATCTCTCCAGAGAGAGAGAGAGAGAGAGAGAGACAACGCACAAGGGAGACAATTTACGTTTCAGTCCCTTCGACTGCAGGAGCGCTCTGCTCCGCGGTCTGGTTTCAATTGTTTTGTCTCTCTACAGAGACACTACATTGAGTGTGTGTGTGTGTGTGTGTGTGTGTGTGTGTGTGTGTGTGTGTGTGTGTGTGTGTGTGTGTGTGTGTGGGTGTGTTTGTGTGTATTGTAGTGTCTCTGCCACGAAGTGCCTCTATCGTCTAAACTGAAGATACAAAGGCGAAGTTAGTTTGAATTCGCCGCGTTGGCGGCTTCAAAGTCCGGCAACTAGTGCTTTTTTGTTTGTTTGCTTGTTTCACTGTGTGTGTGTGTGTGTGCGTGTGTGTGTGTGTGTGCGCGCGCGCGCGCGCGCGCGTGTCTCCATACAACAGGCACTGACATTCAACTGTATTATGTGTTGACATGATTCCACACTGACACAGCCACAGGTTTCTCATCTTGGGGAATTTAGCTGGGTGCCGGGAACAACACCAAAGTTATGTTCTCTGGTGTAACATATAAGCAAATCTCGCACCTATCATGTGTGTGTGTGTGTGTGTGTGTGTGTGTGTGTGTGTGTGTGTGTGTGTGTGTGTGTGTGTGTGTGTGTGTGAAAAATAACTGAATGTTTCTTTAATACAACTAAACAAACAAAATATATCTTAAAAAAACTGCACTTAATATGAATACCGTATGACGTTTTCTGTCTCACTCTTGTTCACAGCTATAGATATATGTATCAGAATTTATTTCCTCTTTGACACATCTAACTTTCTAAAGAAAAAAAAGAAAAAGAAAAAATATGTACTTAATATGAATATATAACATTCTCTCCCCCCCCCCCCCCCCCCCCCCCCCAATACACAGCTAACATACATACATGAAAGTACATTCGTCTTTAACATTGTAATGAAGAAGACACCGTTTCAGTTTTCCAGTTGCGAGTGAAACGGAAGGTCGAATTTCCGACTTTTGACCTCGATTTAAAATAAAAGCGATCTCGCTGTTTCAAGTAAATGTTTTAACTGAAACTAATAAGCCCGAAAAATATTATGTTAGTCCATGACGGTCATTTTTGTGGCAGTTTAAAGAAATTTTCATCATCCCTCTAAACAGACCAGAATTTTTTTAAATCTCACTTCTACAAGTTATTATATTTCTGATCACAATCTACGAGCTACAACTTTGTTAATTGTTTGTTTATGAGTATATTTTGAACTGTGAATCAGACTTCTACTTCTGTCCTTTTTCGTTAATTATTTATTTGTATTTGATTCTGGTATGTCCAGCATGGTTGGCTTGATGATAGTGTCAAGTTACTACTTATGAGCTGATTCACCTTTATTGCACTGTGTACTTGTGTATGTGCCAGTGTGGCTGTGTGCACTTTCATTTATGTTTGTTAGCTGTGTATGTGGGGGGGGGGGGGGGGGAGTGAGGTGAGACAATGTTATGTATTCATATTAAGTACATATTTCTTCTTATTTTTTAATAGAAAATTAGATGTGTCAAAGAGGAAATAAATTCTGATACATATATATATATATATATAGCTGTGAACAAGAGTGAGACAGAGAAAACGTCATACGGTATTCATATTAAGTGCATGTTGTTGTTTAAAAAAAAAATTAGTTAAAGAAAAATTATTTTTACACACACACACAAACCAAAAAAAAAAAAAAAAAAAGTGCGAGAGTTGCTTGTATGTTACACCAGAGAACATAACTTTGGTGTTGTTCCCGGCACCCAGCTAAATTCCCCAAGATAAGAAACCTGTGTCAATGTGGAATCATGTCAACACATAATATAGTTGCATGTCAGTGCCTGTTGTATGGAGACGCGTGCGTGCACCACACACACACACACACACACACACACACACACACACACACACACACACACACACACACACACACACACACACACACACACACACACAGTGAAACAAACAAAAAACACACTAGTTGCTGGACTTTGAAGCCACCAACGTGGCAAATTCAAACTCAGTAACTTCGCCTTTGTATCTTCAGTTTAGACAATAGAGGCACTTAGTGGCAGAGACACTACAACACACACACACACACACACACACACACACACACACACACACACACACACACACATACACACACACACACACACACACACACACACACACACACACACACACACACACACACACACACACACACACACACACACACACTGAATGTAGTGTCTCTGTAGAGAGAAAAAACAATTGAAACCAGATCGAGGAGCAGAAGGGACTGAAGTCGAAGGGACTGAAGGTGGCTGTTTACCCTATTTTCAGGATATTTTTGTTTCTCAGCTTCTAATCAACATTATAAAGAGATATTTTGCATACATATGTAAAATCATCTAAGGAATTCAAATAAAATAGTTTCAAGTTTCTAAATCATAAAAAAACAACAACATATTTTTTAAATGAAAAAAATGTGAAACTGGAGAACATTTTTAGGAAAGAAGGAGACACATTTCATACTGCAAATTTGATATGGTTATAGATAAAGGCTCAAATTGTGCAATAAGACAGTTTTTTAAAATGTGGCATGCAGAATAAAAAAAAATTGGGTACCAAAGTCATATAATTTTACTGTAATTTTACTCAGACTGTAGAATTAACATAAAATTTAACATAGCTTTAAAAGCTTAGTACTTAGCACATTTTTGATAGTCTTATTGCATTCACTGAACCCTTTTACATCATATTGCCAACTTTCAAGACAATAGCTTCATTATTGTAGCGGGAACCTTTATTCCAAATATGCAACCATGCTGAAAAACAGTGAACAGAGATATAAGGCTTGAAAGTTTCTCATTCATTCACAAAAGTATATCAGCATTGTAATTGATCTATCAACTCACTTGAAAGTTTCTCATTCATTCACAAAAGTATATCAGCATTGTAATTGATCTATCAACTCCCTAAACTGGTTACAAATATCAAATAGGGTTTCTTTATCAATAATACAGTAGTACAAACAGCAAAATCATTAATCTCACTTCATGATAGCCTTTTAAAAACCACCACCAGCATAATTCACGCCATCTCTGCGCCGGCAAGCTTCCACCTCCGCTCTCTTTGCATCGTCTATCTTTTGGCGCCTCTGTTTTTCTTTCAAAGTACTGTTTCTGGAGGAATGCTGCATCCTTTTAACATCTTTCTTCTCACAGTACTCTTCCAAAGCCCTAGAAGGGGTGATGTCAACCTTTCTGAGAAGGTCAAGATGAGCTGACGCCCCCTTGTTGAACTGCTGGACGGCAAGCGCCAAACACATTTCAACAGTCGCCAGTCCAGCCCACTTAGTCTTTGAACACAAACTCCACAGCCCAGAGTGGAAACATTCATTGTCATTTTGGGTCCACCCATGAAGACACCTTGTTAGCAATGTCCTGTCAGAAAGCCTGACGTAGAGGGGCCGAATGGCTGCGGCAACGTCTGCTGGCAGCGACTTGCTGTGCGGCCGTGGGGTCACGCCGTCTGCAGTGGCTCTCTGGTGAAAACACCAACCGTCACTCCCCGTTGGACACAGTGAGTGGTCATGGGAGTCATCAGTGCTGGTCACATGAAAATAACTTGCCCACACAGCTGCCACCATCCCATCCAAGTCTCCCACATTGTCCTTAATAGCCCTCCCATAGTATCCTGTCAGTTGCTTAATTCTGTCATCAGTCAGTTTTCCCCGCCCCCCTATTGACTGACCCTGTGCCCCTAACTTTGCCTTCAGATCCCTAAGACCAGTGCCAAGCCTTTTGGCAACATGGTTCACGCACTCCAATTTCAACACTGGGCGACCCTCAAATGGGTCGCCTGCCTCAATGCGAGCATGAGTCTTGGCGTCGCCGTCACCCAGCATCTGTGTGTAGCGCAGCTTGTGTTTATCCACTGAGCGGGAAAACAAAATCAGCGCACCCTCCACCTCCATTGCTCCAGATGCACAGTCCATATTCTTCTGGCAGTGGAGCTGATGGTTTCGCTGCCATGCAACAAATCCTGGATCATCTGGTTTCGGGGCGGAGTTGCAGTGTCTACAATAGTTGCTCAAAGCTACAGAGTAAATGATCAGACCTGTATGATGCTCAACCACAGCTACAACACCATTATGCGATTTGTGCCCCCTTTTTTGCCAAGATCCATCCACTGACACCACAATGTCCATAACACCCTCATCATCTGGCATTCCCAAACCCCTGTCAACATATGTCCGCCGTACTTCTTTGACAGCTTCCTGCAGGTGTTCCTCCACAGCCTCTCCTGCCTTGGTGTTGATGGTCCCTTTGTAGTTGTGCCACTGTCTGGAAGACATGGGTTTAGGCATACCCATCAGAGAGAAAAAGTTCATGGTTTGGGTGAAGCCCATACCAGAAGCAACAGCTGATGCCTCAATCGGTCGGTTGACGTCATAGCTGTTGTGGTTGGTGCTGCTTCGCACTGAAGACATCTCTGTAGCTATACTGCCACAGTGGGTACACCGCAGCTCCAGACTGCATGCAGACCCCTGCCGCAAGGAAGGCCCTCCTTCATCTGCAGTGAGACGACGCTGGAAAAAAAGGAGATAGAAAAAAAAATCAAACTCCAAGTCCAAGTAAAAGAAATCAAGAAAGCATGAAAAAAACGCAAAATGTCATCAATACCTTATTAATTTCGACACATTTTGAACCATTGAATTTTGTTATAACATCTTGTCATAAATAAATGTAATTCTTGAATTAATTTATCATTTATGGCTATTGTTATGTTCTTTCTATTGTTAGTTAGACGTACAACATAATCAATAAAAGAACTGCGGACATCGTGGTTTACTACTGTATTCTACTAAATAATGCTATGGTAAAATGTACAGAGAAGGAAGGAAGCGGTCTGCTTGGGGGTGGAATGCCAAGTGCCCTCACGGTGGGGAAACGCCTACCTTTGTCTTGAAGCCTTTACCAAATAAGGACATTACGGTCTAGACACTAAAGGAACCACTAAGCATAGGCGCTTTACATAGTTACTTTCACTAGCTCTAAGACTCTTGTACATTACACTTCCTTCCCCCTTAACGAAGGCGACACTACCGCGAACGAATGTAGTGGCCCAAGATGCCCGATACAATTCCACACGGTGGATCTCATGCAACCGACAATAGCTCAGTCAGCTGTTATGGTTGTCCTTTGAAGCACTGTCTCGGATCGAATGAGTCAATGCACATTCACAAATCAAGTTTTGTAGGTGGTTTCCGGATCCTTGTTGATCGTCGAACACCAGCTGTCTCTGCTAGGTTGGGCTGTGGGTTTAGTACCAGAGTTGTGTCTGATGTTCTCCCCTGGCGACTGGCAGCTGGACTGGAAACTGGAGATGTAGTGGATCCCTCAGGGACAGGCACAGGTGACACTAATATCTCAGGGGAATCAGGATTCGGGGAGTGTGCGGGGTTACGCACCTCTGGAATCAGACTGGTGGGCCTACTGGGTGAGTTAGGATGGGCCTTTGTCACCTGTGTGTCTGGCAGTGGGGCGCATGGAGGTGCCGCCACTAAGTGGTCAACATGTACATGGATGATTCTGTTGTTGACGTTCACCATGTACGCCACTGGACCCAGGGCTTGAACTACAATACCTGGAACCCATTTCTCGGATCCCCGGAACTGAAGAACAGCAACGTGATCTCCTGGCCGAAACGTCCGCATCTGCTTGGAGTTCTGGTCGTGCTGCTGCTTCTGCTGCACCTGTTTCCGGTGAACAGCAGCCTCCTGGTCTGGCTTCAGCAACGTGAGACGTGTCCTCAGTTGTCGCTTCAAAAACAGCTCTGCAGGAGGCACTCCTGTTGTAGAGTGGGGCGTGGACCGGTAACTCAGAAGCAAGTTTGCAAGCTGATGATCAACACTAAGTCGTGAAGCAAGCTTGAGACCTTTCTTCAGAACTTGGACCATTTTTTCAGCAGCTCCATTGGTTGCAGGATGGTATGGAGCAGACCTGATGTGTCTGACTCCATTCTGTCTCAGGAAGTCGGCAAACTGGTCCGAGGTGAACTGAGGACCGTTGTCACTCACTATTTCTTCTGGAAACCCAAAGGAAGAGAAAAGGTGACGCAGAATGCTGATGGTCTTCTCTGTTGTCGTCTTTGTTGTGGCGAAGATCTCCGGCCACTTGGAGTGGGTGTCGACGGCCACGAAGAAATATTTCCCTTGATACTCAGCATAGTCGATATGCACTCTCTGCCAAGGTCGTGTAGGCCATGACCATGGCTGAAGTGGTGCCGTCGGTAGAGTGTTGCACACTCTTGTACAGTCGTGGCAAGTCTTCACCTTCTCTTCAATGTCCGTGTCAATGTTTGGCCACCAGACATAGCTGCGAGCAAGGGCCTTCATTCTATAGATGCCTGGATGCTGTTCGTGTAGCTCCTCAAGCAGCCTGTCGCGGAAAGCGGGAGGTACCACGACGCGTAGACCCCAGAGTATGACTCCTCCTTCGACGCTCAGCTCAGTGCGTCTGTTGAAGTAGGGCTGCACGTCTCTATCAGTGTTTGGGCAGGCCATCCATGTAGTGTGTGAGACAGGACCTTCGACATGACAGTATCTTTTCTGGTTGCTTCTGCCATCTGTCGCGATGTAACTGGCAGGCTGTCAGCACAGGTGATGCTGAAGACTGGCTCTTCACTGGCTGTGAAATTCTCTTCTTTCAAAGGCAACCTAGACAGCATATCTGTGTTCTTGTGTTCATCAATAGACCTGAATTGCAGTTGGTACTGGTACGCCGCCAATATCAGCGCCCAACGTTGCATCCTTGCAGCAGCTAGTGTTGGAACTCCCTTCTTTGGTCCAAGAATGGCGAGGAGTGGCTTGTGGTCTGCCACGAGCGTGAAGGGACGGGCGTACAAGAAGTCGTGGAATTTCTTGACACCAAAAACCAAAGACAATGCCTCTTTCTCAATCTGTGCATAATTCCTTTCTGATTTGGACAGCGTCCTGGATGCATACGCGACTGGTCGATGTGTTCCATCCGGCATTTCATGACTGATAACAGCGCCCAGGCCCGCGGAGGATGCGTCGCACTCCAGCCTTATCGGCAGGTTGACGTCATAGTGGGTCAGAACTCTGGCAGATGTCAACAGCTGTTTGGTTCGCAGGAAAGCCGCTTGACATTTGTCTGTCCACAGCCATGGTGTCTTGTCCTTCAGTAGGTCATGGAGTGGGCTCAGTTGTGATGAGAGACTGGGCAGAAATCTCGCATAGTACTGCAGCATCCCTAGGTATGACCTAAGCTCACTGACGTTTGATGGAGCTGGGGCCTCAGTGATTGCTCTCACTTTTTCCGGCACAGGGTGTAGTCCGTCCTTGTCTATAATGTGACCTAGGTACTCCACCCGGTCCTTCAGGAACTCGCACTTAGACTTCTGCAGTCTGAGGCCGTGCTCCTCTAGCCGCTGAAGTACTTGGTCCAGTCTGTCCAAGTGTTCTTCTGCTGTTGCCCCTGTCAGCTCTATGGTCCAAGTGTTCTTCTGCTGTTGCTCCGGTCAGCTCTATGGTCCAAGTGTTCTTCTGCTGTTGCCCCTGTCAGCTCTATGGTCCAAGTGTTCTTCTGCTGTTGCCCCTGTCAGCTCTATGGTCCAAGTGTTCTTCTGCTGTTGCCCCTGTCAGCTCTATGGTCCAAGTGTTCTTCTGCTGTTGCTCCGGTCAGCTCTATGGTCCAAGTGTTCTTCTGCTGTTGCCCCTGTCAGCTCTATGGTCCAAGTGTTCTTCTGCTGTTGCCCCTGTCAGCTCTATGGTCCAAGTGTTCTTCTGCTGTTGCCCCTGTCAGCTCTATGGTCCAAGTGTTCTTCTGCTGTTGCCCCTGTCAGCTCTATGGTCCAAGTGTTCTTCTGCTGTTGCTCCGGTCAGCTCTATGGTCCAAGTGTTCTTCTGCTGTTGCCCCTGTCAGCTCTATGGTCCAAGTGTTCTTCTGCTGTTGCCCCTGTCAGCTCTATGGTCCAAGTGTTCTTCTGCTGTTGCCCCTGTCAGCTCTATGGTCCAAGTGTTCTTCTGCTGTTGCTCCGGTCAGCTCTATGGTCCAAGTGTTCTTCTGCTGTTGCCCCTGTCAGCTCTATGGTCCAAGTGTTCTTCTGCTGTTGCCCCTGTCAGCTCTATGGTCCAAGTGTTCTTCTGCTGTTGCCCCTGTCAGCTCTATGGTCCAAGTGTTCTTCTGCTGTTGCCCCTGTCAGCTCTATGGTCCAAGTGTTCTTCTGCTGTTGCCCCTGTCAGCTCTATGGTCCAAGTGTTCTTCTGCTGTTGCCCCTGTCAGCTCTATGTCGTCCATGAAGGCGACTACTCCTGGAATCCCTTGCAGGACTTGCTCCATAGTCCGTTGGAACAGAGCTGGGGCCGAAGAGATGCCAAAAGGTAAGCGGCGATAGCGATAGAGCCCTTTGTGAGTGGTGATTGTGAGCAAGTGCTGGAATTTCTCCTCCACCTCCATTTGGTGGTAGGCCTGTGTGAGGTCAAGTTTTGAGAACACTTTGCCTCCTGCAAGAGTGGCAAACAAGTCGCTGGGCTTTGGAAGTGGATGCTGGTCCACATCCAATACTTGATTCAGGGTGACTTTGTAGTCTCCACAGATCCTCACGCCTCCGGTTTTCTTGGGGACAACGACAATAGGTGATCCCCACTCACTGTGAGTGACTTTCTCCAGCACTCCCTCTTGCTCCAGCTTTTCAAGCAACGCCTCTACTTTGGGGCGAAGTGCAAACGGAACAGGCCGATTTCAAGTGCAGCTTTGCCTTGAACTTCTTCATGGTACCTAGACCCTTCTCAAAGACTGCCTCATGTTTGTCTAAGACCTGCTGTAATGTTCTGCTTTTGATGTGGAACACCCCCTTCCAGTCAATCTTAATCTTGCTGAGCCAATCACGACCGATAATCGGCGGCTGGTCCGTGACATCAGCTACCAGGAGCTCCAGATGATGTCTCTCCCCTTGGTACTGCACCTCAACCAGACAGGTACCCAGGAGTGGAAGCTTCTCGCCAGAGTACGTCGTGAGATTGACAGGTGTCTCCCTCAGTTTCTTCTTGGGAAAGCTCTGCTTCCAAATGTCCTTGCCAATGAGGCTTTTTCCTGAGCCGGTGTCAATTTCCATTCTTACAGGAACTTGGTCTATCACCATTGTTGTTGACCATGGCTCTTTGCTTGCCTTCACTGGAGTACTTGTGTGAAAGATGCCTAAAGTCTCTTTCTCGTCTTCCTCTTCCCCTGACGTTTGCGTGTCGAGGAACCTGACTTTGCTGCGGCACATTGACCTGAGATGACCCTTTTTGTGGCATCCGTGACATTCGTACTGCTTGAACTTGCATGTCGACGCGTGATGGTTCTGGCCGCAGCGATAGCACTTGCAGGCGCCTGTGCTTGCGCCGCTCTGCTGCTGACCTCGCCGACTGCCCCCATAGCGGCCACCACCCCGCCCTCGCTTGCTGCGCGCTGGCCGTGGCTGCTGCGCCTGTCCACTGCTGGAGTGACCTAATGCATGCATGTCGCCCGCTGCGTCTTTGTCTAAAGTACCGCTTAATTCCCGCGAAATTGATTCGCACGCTTGAGCGATCTCTACCGCCTTGGCGAAAGTCAATTGCTTCGCTTCTCTCAGCTTTCTCTGTGTTTCTCTGTCTCCTATTCCAATAGCAAAAATGTCACGCAACGCTTGGTCAAGAAAAGCATCAAATTCTCATTCTGCTGCTAAAGTTTCAGCTCCGCTACGAAGTCTGTGACACTTTCTGTGTGTGTGTGTGTGTGTGTGTGTGTGTGTGTGTGTGTGTGTGTGTGGTGTGTTTCTTGTTTTTTGGTTTTGTTTTTTGTTTGTTTTGTTTTTCATTTTCTCCCTGTTTTAACGTTATTACTATTTTTCATGCTATTTTTAGTGCCCTCCCGTCCCATCACAGATTGATATGTTGATAAAATGGTGAACGACAGGGCAATTCAGCTAACAACTAAAATCCAGAGTCTAACTGCCTTTTGTCACTGCGAGTATCTTCAGAGCCTAAGAACTTTTCGTGTTAGCAGTTCGTTTTAAGGTTGGTATCTGGGATGATTGGTCAGATTTCTGCTTCTGATTTATTTGTACTGGTGATCAGCAGATCGCTTCCAGTCATCTGCACAGTAAATGTTCCTATATAATTACAAATGGTTGTGTGCGTGTTTTGCAGGTATCTGAAGCTATTCCTCTTCCAGTAAACTTGAGTGAGGGAAGACTTCCGTCACAACGTGATGCCCAACAGTCGATGACCCCCATACAGACGAGTACACCACAGCCAGGGATGCCTAACCAGAAGAATACGCCGCAGCCAGGGACACCTAACCAGAAGCATATTCCACAACCAGGGACACCTAACCAGACGAGTACACCACAGACACGGACGCCTAACCAGACGAGTACACCACAGACAGGGATTCCTAACCAGATGGACACACAGCAGTCCACGTCTCTTCAGCAGTCTGCCACTGCACCTGAATCCGAAGTCATATGCACAGATGAGGAAACAGTCCCCGCTGTATCCGAGCCTAACCCTAGGCCCCAGCTTGTAATGGCCGCTAGAACAGACACGTCACACAGCAGACCTCTGCCGTCTTCTGAAAGTCAGGCTGCTAGGCTCATATCGTCAGCCTCGGATGTCCATATTCCCTCCATCCAGCCCAGAGAGCAGACTAACCAACAACCGGCTGACCAATCGTCCCGAGCGGAGGGACAGCAGATGGCAGTGGAGTTGGACGATGACCAGAAAGCTGTTCTGGACCGCTGGGAGGACGAGAAGATCATCATCAATGCAGGGCCAGGGGCCGGTAAAACCCTGACCCTGTGCAAGCTCATAGAACGGATATTTGACAGTCACCCCTCCTCACGGGTACTCGCCCTGGCGATCAGTCGCTATGCTGTTGCAGAAATCAAAGCACGGCTTCTCAGTTATGGAGTGCAGCTGATCTCCGTTGAAAATGCGTTGAGCACGAAAGATCCAGGATGCCTTGTTTCAACCTTTGATTCATTCAGTCACCAAGCT
>OY757546.1:12747197-12759015 GCA_963584105.1 Alviniconcha strummeri | reverse complement strand
GGTTCGGATGCAATGTATTTTTGGTTAATACTGCCTGAGAACAGTATTGCAATGTTGGAACAGTGCTTGCTTAGTATTCTGTGTAAACGAATGAAGATGCTCCTTTATTTTATGTAGCAATTTGAACGCTAGAATGAGGAATAAGGTTCCGTCTTATTTTGACTTTGCATTGTCGTATCTTGAAGCGGTTGGAGGTAATTTCTGGCTGGACAAAATCACAACAGAACATCTGCGCTCCAACCGCTTACAACAGATACTGAAGAAAATGAACACGAGCACAATTTATTGGTGCTGTGTTCAAGCTTTGATTTATACGTTTTTGAACGGAGCATGTGATGGTGGACACGGATGGTCTGTACACTTACATATCTACTGCTGGTAATAGTGTTGTTGACTATTTTATATTTTCTCACTCTCTGTTATCTGCCGGGAAAATAAATGCAAGTGTTGAAAGAATTGATTTCAAACACATGCCAGTTATATGTTCTATGCGCTGCCAAAAACAGCCAAATTAGTGGAAAGAACTAGATGCCACAGTGTGTAAACTTAATTTGTCCGATGACAAACGGTGGGCTTGTTTGAGCAAAATTTGAACTTACCTGGAAACCTGACAGAGACTGAAAGAGCTAGGAGTCTCACTGGTATCGATGTAAACGAAACGGTCAGTGTAGGTACAGCTGCGCTGAGTAGGGTTGCTTCATGTTTGATTAAAGTGGCAAAAGAATGTTTTCAATGAATGGTATGACAAGGAATGTAGAAACATGAAAAGTACAACAAGAAAAGCACTTAGAATTTTGTCACGTTCACGCTTAAATAGGGACAGATATCATTTCTACTGTGAGCACCACACAGTAGAAAGGATATTTGTAACAGAAATGCAGTAGAAAAAATACTTTTGACTGAAGAGAAAAATACAAACTTATGTGCCGGAAAGAACTAGAAAGCGACATAAGAGATTCAAAACAATTCTGGAGAAATGTTCAGAAATTCACAACAAAAACTAGACAAGTGACGTGAGTGACATTTGAACACTTTCAAAAAAGTCCTCGACGTCAACGGTATCGGAGAAGATATACTGATGGTGAAATATGTCCTCTTCATGCACCACAGAAAGTAACAGAAATAATTATACAGAAGAAACCAAAAAGAAACGAACAAACCAGAAAGCACGCCAATCCTATCCCCACGCACCACAAAAAAGACAAAGAAGAAAAAAGCAAAATACCCTCGGTGCAGACAACCTGCAAGTGTTACATGCAAATCTAGGCACTACCATATCTTGTTGAATACGCACTACTGGTGTGTGTGTGTGTGGGGGGGGGGGGGATCCCTACATCCCCAACTTTGCTTCTAAGTAGGCATCAAAACAAGCTAAGGGGAGAGAACACAAATGGAGATTACACACATTGCTGAAAATCATATTCAAGGCTTAAACTTTGGTTCCAGATGAATTTGTCTTTAAAATAATCAACAGTGCATCTGCCAAGTCTTGTGAACTCGATCCCATTCCCACCACGCTTCTTTATGAAAACGTAGACATCCACTTGCCGACCATCACGAACATCATCAACAAATCTCTTACCATTGACATCGTACCACGTGATCTGAAGACTGCCATCGTCAAACCTCTGTTGAAAAAGCCATCAGTTGACAAAAATCTTTTGAAAAACTACCGCCTCATTTCTAACCTTCCATTTCTGTCAAAAATTCTAGAAAAAGTCGTTATCCAAGAAAACAACCTCAGCAACCCCTTTCAGTCAGCCTATCGAGCAGGACTGAGCACAAAGACATTTTATTTTATTTTATTTTTAAAGTATAAATGATATTCTCTTCGCTCTGGACAATGACAACATTTCTGTTCTTCTTTTGTTAGATCTTTCTGAAGCTTTTGACACTACTGACCACCAAATTCTCCTCTCTCGCCTGAACTGTTTTTGGCATTCAGTCTACTGCACCCCATTGATTTCAGTCATATCTCTCAAACAGACATCAGTCCATTTCAGTCAATAACTCGTCTTCCCCACCATCACAGCTCATGTACGGTGTGCCTCAGGGCTCAATACTGGGGCCCATTTTCTTCGTCCTGTCCACTACACCTCTCTCCGATAGCATAGCTAAATACTCTGTAAATCATCAGCTTTTTGCGGATGATACACAGCTCCAGAAATCTTCTTCTCTCAGTGAAGTTACCAACCTCACAAAAGAACTCGATGCATGCACAAATGACATAAAAACACGGATGACCGAAAATCAGCTGAAACTTAACGACGACAAACAGAAGCTGTTCTCTTTCAATTTTCATCTTAATCTTCATTGAGACCTTCCACCGTTTCCATCCCTGACTCGATTAATGTTAGCTCTCACAACGTCCCCTTCTCTGATTCTGCCAGGAATCTTGGAGTCATTCTTGACTCAAACCTGTCCATGAATCTAGAAGCACGTCACATTTGTTGTTGTTGTTGTTGTTGTTGTTGTCAAATTGCTTATTTCGAGCTTAAACGCATTAGTTCGATTCGCAGGTTTCTCACTGACGAAGCAGCCAAGACTCTTGTTACTTCCTATATCCTCTCACGGTTCGACTACTGCAACTATCTCCTCATGGGTATATCTAATTCATCCAACTTCTCCAGGAAATTCAAAATTTTGCTGCAAGACTCGTTCTCTTGGCACCCCACCACCACCACCTCTCCTAGAAAAACTGCACTGGGTTCCCATTTCAGAACGTATTGCATATAAAGTCACTTGTATATTTTTTCAATTCGATGAATGGTTCTGGTCATGCTTATACCTGTCTGAACTGTTACATGTATACACTCCGTCTCGTAAACTACGATCTTCTTCTGACACCCGCATGATGAAAATCCAACAACACAAACGCAAGAGTCATATGGCTGTTGTGCTTTCTCTTGCTTTGGACCCCACGTTTGGAATTCAATCCCACAAGAACTTAGACACTACTCAACCCTGTCATTTTTCAAAGCCAAACTGAAAACCTTCCTCTTCTCACAGTATTTGCACCCCAACTAATATCAATACCCATTTTCTGCTACAGTCATTGTGTGCATGTGCGCGCGCGCGCGCGAGTGTGTGTGTGTGTGTGTATGTGTGTGTGTGTATGTAAGTGTGTGTGTGTGTGTGTGTGTGTGTGTGTGTGTGTGTGTGTGTGTGTGTGTGTATGTAAGTGTGTGTGTTTCCATATACTATCTTTTATAGTAGGTGCTCTACATGTGTATAGAACATTGCATTTAGGTATATATATATATCATGTGAGCGCTCAGGGCGTTGATGAGCACCTGATGTTATTATTATCTAAGAGTAACATAGGAAGGTTGAACAGTATAATTTTTGGATTTATATTTTTGTCTCAGGTCGTCTAGAAATTTGCAATAAAATAATATTATGGTATGCATTTCATCTTCGTACGCCCTCTTACAAATTGGACACATGAGATAACCTGGCGCGTTTGCAACGTATCATAGTTTGTAACAAACGTATGTTAGATGCTCGAACTGTGAATCTAACCGAAATATCCCTAATGTGTTTGTTTGTCACAGAGGTGACGTACAGTTTTAAGGAAACGTAAATTTTAAACATGCTGTGTATAATAAAATCTGTTACTATTGCTGATGTGCTCATGCCAGTTCTCGCTATGGCAACTAATGAGCATTAGTTTAAACGCCTTGACGAATATTTCTGGATTTTGCACATTTTCATTTCCCCCCAACAAATTCGAAGCCAAGACGCCCAATCCTCAATAGCGTTCTGAATAATTGTGTCAGTATATAACACCCTTCTTTGCTTTCCTGGCCATTTTATTCAGCGTTTGAGAACGTCATTCTAGTTGAAGGAAAAGATCCAAGTATTTGTAAGAGTTAACAATTGTAATGTTTAGCCTATCATAGACACTTGTGTGTGTTTGTGTGTGTGTGTGTGTGTGTGTGTGTGTGTGTGTGTGTGTGTGTGTGTGTGTGTGTGTGTGTGTGTGTGTGTGGCTTTAGAAAACTTGATGAATAGCAATAAACTCATGACGCTTCCCTTTTTGTGGTGCGAGCATGAAGGTCGACACAGCCGAGTAACCTCTTTCAGTGAGAGAAGAAATATACACAGTGCACTTTTAGACAGCGATTGTGGGCAAACGTCGCGGTTCAGCGGTAGACACCACAGTGTCCAGTCGAGATCAAGGGGAGTGAGGTGGAGCTGGACTCTCAAGAGAACCCAGAAGAGATTAAGAGGAAGGAGGTGGAGCTGCACTCTCAAGAGAAACAAGGAGAGATCAAGAGGAAGGAGGTGGAGATGGACACTCAAGAGAACCCAGGAGAGATCAAGAGCTGGGAGGTGGAACTGGACTCTCAAGAGAACCCAGGAGAGATCAAGAGGAAGGAGGTGGAGCTGGACTTTCAAGAGAACCCAGGAACAATCAAGAGGACGTGCAGCTGGGCTCCCATAGTAAAGTTGTTTCTCAACAGTGCTGTACCTTCTCGGACTCTATCGTTGTGACTTTGATCCGTACAGCCGTTGAAGCAGCAACTAGCAATCGAACCTAAACTACAATCCTTGTAAAATAAAGAGTTCGAGTTCTCTCTCTCTCTCTCTCTCTCTCTCTCTCTCTCTCTCTCTCTCTCTCTCTCTCTCTCTCTCTCTCTCTCTCTCTCTAGCAAGGACTAGTTGTTAGACAGGTTTTTGACTGAACCTAAACTACAATCCTTGTAAAATAAAGTTTTAGAGTTCGAGTTCTCTGTTGCTAACAATACCTTGGGCAGTACCATCTTGAATATCTGATCAGCAGCATTACTGCCGAAGACCCGCATGAGGCAAAGAGCGGTCTGAATTCTAACCGCAGTAAGCTAATTGACATGGGCTTTGCTATGATGCAGATTTAAGAGATCTGCGCTGGTCACCAATGGACGTGTTTGCTGTCCTCGTAGTCCTTACGAATGCTAGTAACGGAACCAATCGATACTACTTCCATACCTTTTTGGCACAGCTCTTCTTTGCAAGCAGATCTGTCGGAGTGGTCCACTTTTTCCACTACAACACACCTAACCATGTTCTTTCAAAAATGGAGAAGCTTCTGACCCATTTGAAGTCTCAAACAACGTGGAACAAGTTTTCCCGGGTGCAACCGTCCTCATTATTAACACCTGCGGAATCAACCAAGGAAATCGTGGATCCTGACAAAGCAGTGTATGTGAATTACCGGCTCGATGGATTAATTACTTTGACCTGCATCGGCTTAACGCCAAAACCACGATCGTCGAAGCGCTCTTGGTGCCGACTGTGCCTTGGTGGTCCACTTGGGAAATGTACCTCCAAGCATCCATCGACAACAATTAGACTAGCCTAAGAAGGACTGAGGTCCTTTTTTTGCCCATAGCTCCTGGCTCCACAGCTTTCCGCCATTCGATCTCACGGAACTGAAGGAGCAGAGGTAAAGAGGATGGACGACTTCACTGTTTCTCCAGAATGTTCTGTCCAACGATAGTTTCCACAACATCAACATGAAAATGCCAGAATCCAAATGTTAGTCAAGCCAGCAGGTTTCTGCTTGCTCGCGTATTTATTCAAAACGTGTAAGTGTTTTGTTTTGTTTCTGGTTGTTGTTGGGATTTTGTTTTGTTTCATTTAGTTTTAGTGGGTTTTGTATGGGTTTTTTTACTTAGCTTTTTGTTATGATTTGCTTCCGGTTATGTTATACATATGAAATGTGTGTAAGCGAATAAACACTATTTTGGGACGATGACAGTCAACAGGAACATGTTTATTACAACCCAAAAGACGTGGGCGGGGGGGGGGGGGGGGGGGGGGGAAGTAGCGGGTAGAATAAAAACATAATTTAAGACATAGTAGGAAAATGCACTTTAACGTTTTCCATTTTCTCAACACTTTCCCCAACGCCTTCTCTTTGATGACAGGACTCACACCCACAGAAGCGAACTGGACTCGCAAGGTGTACATAGACAGACAAGGGTTCCACTTTCTGTGGCAAGACTTTGCCGACAAAGGCTATCGAACTTTCTTTGCAGAGGACTTACCCATTATGAATATATTTAATCT
The DNA here is from genome assembly GCA_963584105.1 of Alviniconcha strummeri. Classification (NCBI taxonomy): domain Eukaryota; kingdom Metazoa; phylum Mollusca; class Gastropoda; family Provannidae; genus Alviniconcha; species Alviniconcha strummeri. Next base: position 12,752,961 of record OY757546.1, on the reverse strand, counting down.
TGGCAAGGCAGGTTTTGTCGACCAGCCAACCCATTACTATGTACGAACAATAGAAAAGGCCAAAGATCAACATCGCAAGTTGTTCACTGAAAAAGGCAACTGCTTTGGTGGAATTCCATATTCTGAGCTAATGCTGTATCACATCACGGAATTCAGTCGTCTGATCCGCAAAAAGCCTCACTTTGGATTCATCTGCCAGTGTGGCGTTACCCACGGCGACCTCAACGGAGGGAGTAATGTGACTTTGGATTTGATGTATGAGTCCTCTGAACATGCTTCGCTAGCCTATGGGATGCTTGGACGGTGTTCGAGTTGAGCATGCGTAGTTAGTAGAGGCGACACAAACGTTAGTAGGCTTAGTTTTTTGTTGTTTTTTTGTTTTTGTTTTTTTCTTCTTCTTTTTTTCTTTTTCTTTTTACATAAACTCCTTGTCTGACTTCTTGCTTATTCCTTCTTCTTTTATTATTATCTATATTCTTACACCTGACGAAGACAATTATATTGAGTTGTAAGCGCTAGCAGGACTAATACTGAATTGTATTTAGCATCCGTATAGCATTGGTAAGATGTATTTAGCATCCGGGCCCCAGGAATGATATTAAGTTGTATTTAGCAACCATATAGCGTTGGTAAGATGTATTTGGAATCCGGGTAGCATCCGGGTAGCAGAATAATATTGAATTGCATTTAGCACCCGCTTAGCATTGGTTATATTAATTTAGCATCGGGTAGCAGGAGTAATATTAATATGTATTTAGCATCCGGGTAGCAAGGGTGATATTAAGCTGTATTTAGCATCCGGGTAACAGGAACGATATTAATCTGCTTTAGTATCTTGTAAGCAGGGGTTATATTAAGCTGGGTTTTCTTTTAGCACTCTGATAGCATGGTGAGATCAGTCTGCACGTAGCAATCAGGTAGCAGGGGTGATGCAAACGCGTACTTAGCATTTTGGTATTAGATGCGATACAGTCCAATGCGCTTCAGTCAAACAGGGTACTTCGAATTATCCGTTGTTCGACTTTTCCGTAGACGATGAATAAGTCGAACTTTAGAGTAAGTACTTCGACAGGCGTTGTTTCCTTCTTTATATATATATATATATATGTGTGTGTGTGTGTGTGTGTGTGTGTGTGTGTGTGTGTGTGTGTGTGTGTGTGTGTGTGTGTGTGTGTGTCAAGATGTCTATTTTTCCGCTCCAAATACACTCCTAAAGAAATTGCAAAGCATCGATAGTAAAGCAGTAAAATTAGCCATTGGTGTTCCGGTGCATACACATACAAAAAAGTCTTATGCAGAAGCAGGAATGATATCTCTATCAGAACAATGGAAAATTGCGGTTTCGAAGTATATGTCATCAGAAGCCTAGCAGTCATTATTAATTCAGTAACAGAAGATTTAATTTTTTTAATTTGTTTTTAGATTCATATAGAGATTATACCAACAGAGCTCAAAACATATCATCTGTTCAGCCAATCAGAAATTATATAAACGATCTGATTAACGAATGTAACATAGATATTACATCTATTCCAGTTCTCCCAGTATCACCCCAAATGCCACAGTGGGAACACATAAATGCCAACTTTGATACTGATTGTACTGATTTGAAGAAAAGTGAACCTACAAACGTTTCTAGCTATAGAAGTAAGAGAATGTCTAAATAATAATGTCAAAATCATATTAAGATTTTCACTGATGGTTCCGTTCTGGACTCATTAGACAGTAGATCAGGATTCATCATTCCTGAATTAAAAGTGCAAAAGTCTTTTTACTTGGGGAAGGGTTTCTCCATTTTCACATCTGAATTGTATGCAATATTACTGGCATTACATTATATGTGTAACACTAAGCTAGCAATTTTTACTTTTTTGATATGTGTTGATTCAAAATCAGTTCTGTATGCATCGCAAAACTGGGACTGCAAAATGAGAACAGACATAATTTATTAAATGAATTATTTAATACATTGTATCATGTCTAGCGGGATATGAATAGAGTTTTGTTGGGTACCTTCCAATTGCGGTATTTACTGGAATGAAATATCAGATACATTAGCTAAAAAATATTCAACGAAAAATGTGTCTGAAATATCATACAATAACCTACAAATTTCGTATCATGCGATTGCGCCAACACTTGAGAAGACTGTGTATCAAGAACTTCAAAGAAGTCAATCTGCGATACCTTCTTGTTTAAGATATTTAGCAAGAGTAATATACAAGTTACGTCTACATTCACGGAACACTAAATATTCACGGAATGTGACATGTGTTTGAAGGAATATTCTATCTGTTAAAAACATACTACTTGAATGTCGTATTACCACAGATTTATTTCAGAAAAATGGATATGACTTCAATGATTGTAACAAGGTAAGAGACATTTTGCATAATACTGATATTATAATTTCTATTGTTAAATTGATTGTACATAGTCCTGTCGGTAAGTCAGTATTGTATGTATACATACATACACACACACACACATACACACACACACACACACTCACACACACACACACACACACACACACACACACACACACACACACACACACACACACACACACACGACACACACACATAATTATATATAGAGAGAGAGAGAGAGAGAGAGAGAGAGAGAGAGAAGAGAGAGAGAGAGAGAGAGAGAGAGAGAGAGAGAGATGTACTTGTTGTTGTACAATATCACCTCCATGTGAACAGACGTAGACATTAAAATAAAGCATTGAATTGATTGACTGAAGCAATCCACGTCTTTCGACAGACCGAGAAATCGCTCACTGTAACGTGGGAACATAATTAATCTATAGTTATTTATTAATTCACGTATCACTACAAGTATGCAATGCAGCTGTTAAATTTGTATGTTGCACAAAAGCGGCCGTTCATTTAACATTGTGACTTAAAGTACCAAGCTCGACCATTTCTACCTATGTCCACATCTATGGGCTTGCTGAAGCTGTGTTTCATCGATCCATGGGGTCCTGTGTTGAATACGGTCTCGTACAATAAATTATTTATAACACATTAGCAAAATGAAAACTCACTTGAACTAGTCAACACCCTAATGGACTGCCTTTATGGATGCGGAATTGCTGCCAGACGCACAGCAAGCTACGCATTGGTCACCGTCATATTTTCTAGTTGAAAACATGGGTATTGGAGAAAAGGTGGCGTTGAACAGCGGTACAAGCTTGGTGTGTATATAATGTATGGACCGGACGTTTCACCTTTGATGAAAGCATAATGTAGCAGCTGATACTCCTACTAGTTCTGGCAACACTTAAACTTTTGTCCATGGACTTGCCACAGAGAGAGAGAGAGAGAGAGAGAGAGAGAGAGAGAGAGAGAGAGAGAGAGAGTGTGTGTGTGTGTGGGGGGGGGGGGTGTCCCTGTCTTCATTTGGTAAGTACGTTTGTCTTACTCTTTACCGCTTGTTCTTATCACCAGCAGTCACTCTTTCACCTTTTTGAAATAATTTTCGTTGTTTGTTTGGTGTATGTTTATGTGTGTGTGTGTGTGTGTGTGTGTGTGTGTGTGTGTGTGCGAGGCCCGCGGGGCGCGCGCGCGATTAGGTGACTATGTGGTAGACGGGACGTCTAATCCAATAATGATTAATTCTTCTTCACCAGATCCCAGAACACATAACGTGCATGGACGCAGGCATCCCTGTCCTGTACTGCGCGTGTGTCTGTCAGCCAGCCGTTATCCACACAGTCCCCCCTGGCTCGTCAGGCCGGCCTCGTCCTCCTGTCAGCGCTCAACGCTGCCATCGCCCCCGTCAGCGGACGTGTGCCACAACCTGACATTGTCTAACGTCAGCAGGGTTGCTTTTCTTGAGGCAAGAGGGCGCTATTTTGATACCGTTTGTAAACCCCCAAAACAGAACCCTCACCATCCTGATCCACCAGCAATGTACTCAGTCACCATCTCTGCCAAAACTGAGTGACGGAATATTTGAAGGGATTATTTCTAGGTGTAGCAACTCTTCCAGATTTGAGCTGCAAGGGGACGTAAACCGACTGAACCTCTATGGCAATACTTCACACTGTGTTCAAGGTCCGTTTCTGAAGAAATTTTGCTACTGCGAAGATCAACATGTAGGTAGTTTATTTTACTGTACGGCAGAGGAAAAGATGTGATCATCGTGGACTTGTTCGACAATGGAGATATTGTATCTGTGTGTTTAATTGCTTGAATAAAGATTTTGCAATGTTGAAATCGTTCTAACAACCGCCCCAGATTAACGTTCAATAATATTGATCAAATTCGCTGAGATTGTGTGGTTGGGTGCTTTTGCGTGCGTGTGTGAATGTGTGAGCGAAAAAGTGCGCGCTCGTGTGTGTGTGTGTGTGTGGGGGGGGGGGGGGGATTATCGTAAAACGAGTATGTGTTTACGTATTATATTTGTCCATTCTTTTGTCTCAGTCCATCGAGAAAGGTTTCAAGAAAACCGAAACTTTGTAACACAAGTTAGTGTTACATTGTTGTTTTTGCATTATGCGCCAAATATTAAATCAAAATATAAATGGTCGGCATGTTGGTTTTTTGTTGGTGTCAATATGGATTAGCATAATTATGAAATCAAGTCTTTTCACGAATTTTGCTTTGTTTTGTTTTTGCTTTTGTGGCTAGTGACATTTCCATGAGAAAAGATGGAAATCTGTCTCGATTTCCTAACTTCCATTGTTTCCTAAAAGATCTCGAAGAACACCACAACAAGCGTGGCTGGTTTATTATTTACATGTACAGCTTTTTTTCTGGTGTTGATGTTACCACATGACATTTGCTTGTCCTAGCTTTACAATGCTCTTTATTTACAAGGCCAATACAATTATTGAAGGGGCTAACTCCGCAAAAATTTTGTCTGTGTGTATGTATGTGTTTACATTTGTATGTATTCATTTTCAAAATCTGACTTGAGAATGTGTTTTGAAATAAGAGTTTTCAAATGTACATTGCAGTCTGACTTAGTTTGTTTGCCTACAGGTGGCCCTGTGTGGTCGATAGAAGATTAAAATCCCGGGTAATTACTAAATAAATAACTTCGTTTTCAAGTTGTGGCATCCAGGTGGTACTGTTCAGAATAATATCCTTCCGAACAAAGCCCAGTGGTCATGCAGCGCTTTCTTTTACCAGGATCCAGTTATCTGGAACCAGCTCCCTGTTTCCGTCCGTCATTCTAACCTCTTCATTATCAGTATTCAAATCTTCCTTGAAAACCTTTCTCTTCTTAGAAACCTTTTATTTAGTCCCATTGCCCTGATAGTTATACGACTCCCTCTCTCTCTCTCTCTTTCTGTGTGCGCGCGGTTCGTTTTGTATGCATGACCTTTGAAAATAGAGCATTTAAGGAATGTAAGCGCTTAGGGCCTGTGCGAGTTAGGCGCTCTATCCATTATTACCAATAATGTTCTTAGAGTCGGAAAAGAGAGCAGTGCCTCCAAAAGACACCAGACTGTTTTTAATACAACTGAGCCAAATTAAAATTTAGTGTCAACTGCGAAAAAGACAATGCAGCATTTTCTCCCGGAAACAGTCACTGCAAACGTTGTAGTAATTTTGATAATTACAGAGGCAAGTTTCTGGACACAGCAAACAGTGACAATATTTCACGCAATGGAAAGTGTATCCTTAAGGACCCCAAAAGCTATGCTCGGCCTGTGGATAAAACGGAATGTTCCTACCAGAGAACTATTTTTTTCGGGTTAGTAAAGGGGCAGAAATAACAGTGTAAAGACTTGGGGGTGTTTGTATCT
>OY757546.1:12744189-12746997 GCA_963584105.1 Alviniconcha strummeri | reverse complement strand
AGAAGCCTTGCGCGAACTCCATTATTAATGTATATTGGGTGAAGCCGACCGGGAAGGCCTTAAAAAGCCCCCAAGATGGGCGAAGATTTGGAGTGAAACATTTCCCACACAAAACATGCTTGGGGTGGGGGGTGGGGGGGGGGGTGGGGTGGGGGAGAGGGGCAAGGGAATCTTTCTGTGCATTTTGGCGGAGCAACCCTTCCACAGAGGGTAGGGTGATGCGGCACGTTCTGTCACCAAGGTGACACACAACCCTTGCAAGGTCACACACACACACACACACACACACACACACACACACACACACACACACACACACACACACACAACACACACACACTTTCTCTACATGACACCATACTTGGTATTTCCTGCACGGTGCGGTTTCCATGAGTCCCAGAGACTGATATATATTATGTAGGGGAGTGGGGATGGGGAAGCAGGTTGGAAGCATGGATGAAGAGCCACAAGTCAGAGGTTGCTATAATATAACTTTTATTTGTACACCAACCAACCAGGAAACAGTGTCTGTTTTAGAAAAGACACAAGCAAACAAAACATTTAGAACATGAAAGCAAATGTAAAGTATAAACAACAGCAGTTACTAATCTAATAAATACAGTAACCATGTAGTTTACCTGTGGGTTACTATAATACATAACAAAATGATTAATAATCAAGCAAATAAATTGTGTGCTTGACTTACACTTAACACCCGTATCTCACAGAGTCGCGGTGAGTATACAAGAGACGGCCAGTCAATTAACTGATGAACTCTCAGTATAATATAGTATACAATAAAGTAACAGCGAAGAATGCGGATTACTGAGCTCATTCTCTAACTAAACAGGAAGTGAGATAATCGTTACAGCAGTTCCACTTCAGCACACAACGAGATGGATAGTGACACGGGTGGCATTTGGGACCATGCCGTAAGCGGGAGAAAGTCAGTCATAAACTGGACCGGCTCCAGCCTCGTCAAGTTACTCAAAGCGTTATAGCATGTTACTGTTACTGACTAGCAGAGCATATCCGGCTGTGAACAACGTCAAGCGTCTTACTGACCCGGGTAACGCAGCAAGAATCTAAACTGTTGATCTAGCTGCTCGATTAGTGAACAGAGACAAAGACCTAATTGCCCCCACTGACGCGCATCACAGCCAGTTCGGGTACACGCACAAAGACCCGGAAAGGGTTTACAAGCTAAGTAGAGTGAAAGTCTGCGCGCCCAAGACTCGGCCATACAAAAGCCGGATCAAGCAGAAATAACATGTCTCACAGTTTATAACAATCACCCCCTATGCACTAAACCATATTCAACCAGTAAAATGAACATTCTACAACTATGAAGTCAACATCTTCAAAGTGTTAGCCATAATATACCACCGATTTCATGTAGAAACATAGATCGGCAGGAAACTAAACAAATAAGTTATGCCGCACGGCCGCAGCAATGTACTCAGTCACCATCTCTGCCAAACTGAGTGACGGAATCTTTGAAGGGATTATTTCTAGGTGTAGCAACTCTTCCAGATTTGAGCTGCAAGGGGACGTAAACCGACTGAACCTCTATGGCAATACTTCACACTGTGTTCAAGGTCCGTTTCTGAAGAAATTTTGCTACTGCGAAGATCAACATGTAGGTAGTTTATTTTACTGTACGGCAGAGGAAAAGATGTGATCATCGTGGACTTGTTCGACAATGGAGATATTGTATCTGTGTGTTTAATTGCTTGAATAAAGATTTTGCAATTGTTGAAATCGTTCTAACAACCGCCCCAGATTAACGTTCAATGATATTGATCAAATTCGCTGAGATTGTGTGGTTGGGTGGCTTTTGCGCGCGTGTGTGAATGTGTGAGCGAAAAAGTGCGCGCTCGTGTGTGCGTGTGTGTGTGTGTTGGGGGGGGGGGGGGGGATTATCGTAAAACGAGTATGTGTTTACGTATTATATTTGTCCATTCTTTTGTCTCAGTCCATCGAGAAAGGTTTCAAGAAAACCGAAACTTTGTAAAACATGTTAGTGTTACGTTGTTGTTGTTTTTGCTTTATGCGCCAAATATTAAATCAAAATATAAATGGTCGGCATGTTGTTTTTGTTGTTGTTGTGAATATGGATTAGCATAATTATGAAATCAAGTCTTTTCACAATTTTTGCTTTGTTTTGTTTTTGTTTTTGTAGCTGGTGACATTTCCATGAGAAATGATGGAAATCTGTCTCGATTTCTACTTACTTTGTTCCTAAAAGATCTCGAAGAACACCACAACAAGCGTGGCTGTTTATTATTTACATGTACAGCTTTTCTATTTTTTCTGGTGTTGATGTTACCACGTGACATTTGCTTGTCCTAGCTCTACACTGCTCTTTTTTTACAAGGCCAATACAATTATTGAAGGGGCTAACTCCGCAAAAAATGTGTCTGTGTGTATGTGTTTACATTTGTATGTATTCATTTTAAAAATCTGACTTGAGAATGTGTTTTGAAATAAGAGTTTTCAAATGTACATTGCAGCCTGACTTAGTTTGATTGCCTACAGGTGGCCCTGTGTGGTCGAGAGAAGATTAAAATCTCGGGCAATTACTAAATAAATAACTTCGTTTTCAAGTTGTGGCATCCAGGTGGTACTGTTCAGAATAATATCCTTCCGAACAAAGCCCAGTAGTCATGCAGCGCTTTCTTTTACCAGGATCCAGTTATCTGGAACCAGCTCCCTGTTTCCGTCCGTCATTCTACCTCTGTCAGTTCTTTCAAATCTTCCTTAAAAAGCTTTCTCTTCTTAGAAACCTTTTATTCAGTCCCATTGCCC
>OY757546.1:12739189-12741689 GCA_963584105.1 Alviniconcha strummeri | reverse complement strand
GGCCTAAATCTCAAGGCTATTGACAATGGCCCCAAAATGGTAACCATGGACCGGGGCTACACCAAAGTCCTGGCCGAACCTCGGGCTTAAACAGCCGATATTTAGGCTAGCGATTTCGCTGGACTAAAGGTCGTAGGCCCGGAACTATGACTGCTTTTAGCCTTGTTATGCTTGGAAAGTTTTTTTGTTTTGTTTTTTGCTGCTGTTGCGTCTTTAAGTCTGAATCCAGTGGCTTCCCTCTGTCTCTCTCTGTCTCTCTGTCTGTCTGTCTGTCTGTCTGTCTGTCTGTCTGTCTGTCTGTCTGTCTCTCTCTCTCTCTCTCTCTCTCTCTCTCTCTCTCTCTCTCTCTCTCTCTCTCTCTCTCTCTCTCTCTCTCTCTCTTAAATTTTAATTAAAAATAAATCAATCATCAAGACTGTATGTTTTCATTGTTCGTATTTTACTACTGGAACTCTCACACGAGATGATATCGACATCTTTCGTTTACTTCGTCAAATCAGTACTAGATGTTCGTCGGCCAAAGCTCTTTCATTTTGGAGGGAAGAAAGGTCGCACTAGTCGAGCGACGCAGGCATAATGACTGATTAATGTGACCGTACGATTTAATGTTTGCAAATTATTATGAGAGCAAATTTGCTTGATGTCTTACATTCTCACTTGATTTATTTTCTTGTTATTTAAATTTCATCTGCACAGCGTAGGCTACTGATTTCACAGCGTCCACTCGCCTTTCTGAGAAGTTCAACATGGCCGACGCAGCAGACGATGGTTACTGGATTCAGTAAATGCCAAGATGAATACTCCATCGAAGATGTCGATAGATTGGCGTTTTACGAATAATGACCTCGTCGAGATCGCTTGGGTGTTGCAGAAGTAAAACATGGCGAATCACATCCAGAATCGGGGCCTGCCAGTCATGCCTTCACCTAATGTGCATGTTTACCGATGTTTGCGCGTGCAAGGGAAGTGAACGAAGCGATGACACGTGTGGTGACCCCTTTCTTATCAGCGCGAAGTCAGTGACTCTCTTGTCTCGACCATTTTCCTCGTCCATGTATACGAACTTTGCCTAACTCAAAGTCTCGGACTCTAAAGTCAGGGACTTTGGTTTAGGCCTGGCCTACCGTTGTCCCGATTCATAATTAAGGACCCTGATGTCTACGTATTTGCCTTGATAACGTTCCGCTGTAGTGATGGTAGACCTCAATCTCCAAGCACTGGTTTACGACATCCTTCCTTCAGCCCCTGCCGTATTTAGTTACGCCACAGGTCCCTGAAAACTGTCAGCTAACGAGCAGTTTTTGCTTTTGTTTTTTGTTTTGTTTTTTGTTGGTGCTCAAACAGTAGTACGTTTGTTACAAACAAATCAGATTATATCAGACATTTACTTTATAACTGACCATGTTGCTTACGCCAGCTGAAATAAAACCAAAATCGTTTGAATCGAGACGGACCCTTTTTATTTTACCCTGGGTGGATGCGTCTCATGTTAACGTGCGTGCTAGGGCGCTTGGTTGCTTCCACAGACTTATCAGTACCGAAACCTTTCGGAGGGCGCTGACCGCGTCGGTGAACAGCTGCGCGGAGATAAAGAGTGCCCCTTCAGTGGCGTAACTAAATCTGGCAGAGTTTGGAGGAAGGTGCCGGGAAGCGATGCTCGGAGTGTGGGTAGACATCGCACTCCGAGCATCGCTTTCCGGCACCTTCCTCCAAACTCTGCCAGTTACGCCACTGAAGGGGCACTCTTTATCTCCACGCAGCTGTCCACCGACGCGGTCAGCGCCCCCCAAAGGTTTGGGTACTGATAAGACTGTGGAAGCAACCTAGTGCCCAACCACGCACGTAAACATGAGGCGCATCCACCCCGGATAAAAAAGAGAAAAAGAGTTCCGTCTGGATTCAAACGATTTTGGTTGTATTTGAGCTGGCGTAAGCAACATGGTCAGTTAAAAAACAAATGTCTGATATAATCTGAGCTGTTTGCAACAAGGTACTACTGTCTGAGCACCACGAAAAACAAAAACAAAACAAAAACAGCTCGTTAGCTGACAGTTTTCTGGACGTCGAAGGAAGGATGCCGAAAACCAGTGCTTGGAGTTTGGGTAGATCTCAAACAAAGTAGGCCTGGGGATAAAAAAAAAATTTGCCAAGATGCAGGGTGACCTCCTAAAAATGCGACCCACAACAATGCTAACATCGTCTGCATGTTTTCAGCGAATTACTTCATATTTGGTGCATATTAACTTACGGTTTTGCATGATTATTTTCACAAAGTTTCCATTTTGTAGGTGAATTGGTCCGACTTTTATAACTTCCGGCTTTGCATGATTATTTTCACAAAGTTTCCACTTTGTAGGTCAGCTAGTCCGACTGTTATGTTCTCTCCAATATATTTTATGTGTTCCAAATGACCCCCTTGACGTTGCAGGCACTCTTGCAAGCGGCATGCGCAGTGACACGAGCCGCCCTGATCCTGGCTGTAATTGCAGTCTTCAGTTCA
>OY757546.1:12731689-12736689 GCA_963584105.1 Alviniconcha strummeri | reverse complement strand
TGAACAAAGCCGAAGCAAGAAGTTATGAAGAGGAGAATATTACAATAATGTCCATGATTATTAGTTCATCTCATTCTTATATATATTATATCTTCCTCAAGTTCTACACAATAGCAGGGTTTTTCTTCTGCAGAATGCTTTATACACAAACAAAGCAAGATTTTTCAGGGCGCGTTCATTCTGCGTAGAAAGAGAGAGAGAGAGAGAGAGAGAGAGAGAGAGAGAGAGAGAGAGAGAGAGAGAGAGAGAGAGAGAGAGAGAGAGAGAGAGAGAGAGAGAGAGAGAGAGAAAGAAAAACAGACAGACAGACAGACAGAGACACAGACATACAGATACACAGAAAGACAGAAAGAGGCAGTCAGACAGAGACAGACAGACAGACAGAGACAGAGACAGCTACAGAGACAGCTACAGACAGACGGACAGAGACAGACAGACAGGGAAAGAGACAGACAGTCAGACAGACAGACAGACAGACAGAGACACAGAAAGAGACAGAGACAAATAGACACAGACAGACAGACAGACAGACAGACAGACAGATAGATAGGCAAACAGACTCCTGAGGTGTGTATAACCTGAGTTGATCGGAATTCGACCTCCCTACTTCGCAGTCAGTCATTGTCTCCGAAAAAAAGAAGCAATTGTAGTGGGACAACAAAAGCCGCTTCACAACCCCAGTGCCACTGCTACGCGCGACGCTGTACCTGCCGCATAATTCTGCATGCAGTTACCTGGCAAACGACAAAGTCGATCGAGCTTCTTCTGAGCAATCACAGTTCGACGGTGTTTCGCGTAATAGTAGCGCACACACAACCAGTGATCTTTCATTCCAAATGGCCCATGGATTACTAAACCGATCCACGGTGAGATTTTTGCCGCCGTTTTTTTTTGTGTGTGTGTGTGTGTGTGTGTGTGTGTGTGTGTGTGTGTGTGTGTGTGTGTGTGTGTGTGTGTGTGTGTGTGTGTGTGTGTGTCTTTTAGTCTTTTTGGGTTGTTGTTGTCGTTACTTTCTTTGTTTCTCTGTGTGTATGTGTGTGTGTGTGTGTGTGTGTGTGTGTGTGTGTGTGTGTGTGAGAGAGAGAGAGAGAGAGAGAGAGACAGAGACAGAGACAGAGACAGAGACAGACAGACAGACAGACAGAGACAGAGAGACAGACAGAAATACAGACAGAAATACAGACTGACTGACTGACTGACTTACTGACTGACAGACAGACGGACGGAGAAACAAAAAGACACGGATCATAGTGGTAGTAACATTTCCTTTTAGATTTTCCTCCCTAAAAAAGGGGGAAACTTGCTGGTTTGTATGTGTTAAGCTATAGTTCCTACACGATTAGCGACTGTCAGTTTGCGACTATTACATTAAATTAAGTCATTTTGAATCCATAAATTACTCATTTATAAATAAGTTACCACATATTCTAGCAACACGTCAGGTTAGTTATTTAATTTTTCTTTTTTCTTCAGTGTAAAATTGACGCCTAACTGCAACCATTCTAACAACCTGAAAATCGGCATGGTAAAGTGGAATTTCTGTCTGTCTGTCTGTCTGTCTGTGTCTCTGTCTGTTTGTCTGTCTGTCTGTCTGTCTGTCTGTCTGTCTGTCTGTCTCTCTGTCTCTGTCTCTGTCTCTGTCTCTGTCTCTCTCTCTCTCTCTCTCTCTCTCTCTCTCTCTCTCTCTCTCTCTCTCTCTCTCTCTCTCTCTCTTTCTTTCTGTTCTTTATAAGATAAGCATTGATACAAATACTGGTCACATGAATTGATCAGATGTTCTACTGCCGGTTTTACTGGTCGTATGCTCATACTGTGTAACAGAGTGATGTATGAATGCGTGCATCTGGCGCTGTGAACACGCTATGTTTTGTGTGGAAATTCTCATTGTTAACGTCTCACTCACTCATTCATGGCCTATACGCATGTTAACGATGCCTGTAATTTTATGCTCATTCAGCAGTAGCTTAGCAAGGACTAGTGTTAGACGGGTTTTTGACTGAACCTAAAATACATTATCCATGCAAAATAAAGTTTTAGAGTTCGAGTTCTCTCTCTTTACTCATCAGTAGCTTAGCAAAGACTAGCTGTTAGATAGCCTTTTTGACTGAACCTAAACTACAATCCTTATAAAATAAAGTTTTCGAGTTCTCTCTCTCTCTCTCTCTCTCTCTCTCTCTCTCTCTCTCTCTCTCTCTCTCTCTCTCTCTCTCTCTCCCCACATATATATATCGCTCTTACTGACTCACTGATTCATAGGCATCCATCATAATATAAATCTGACATTACCAGCAATGGATTAGTTGTCAAAATGAGAAACAACAAAATATTAATACAATCGAACACGCTTAAGTCGGACGTGCTGGGGAATTGATTTTCTTCTTCTTCCTCGAGTTATCCGTTATTTGATTTATCCATCGACGACGAGTAAGTCGAACCTTGCAAAAGTTATTCGACTTAAACTTGTTGTTGGTTTGATCTTTTTAGTTTGTTTTCGTCCAACCTTGCTTTCAAAACTGACGGCTCCTGATATTGATGAAGATGGTGATGGTGATGATGATAATGATAATGAAAATAATGATGATGTGGATGATGATACAGTGAGAACAGAAAGTTTTGTTCTGCAGTCAGATAAATCCGTTCAAACGTCAGAGAAGTGTGTGTGTGTGTGTGTGTGTGTGTGTGTGTGTGTGTGTGTGTGTGTGTGTGTGTGTGTGTGTGTGTGTGTGTGTGTGTGTGTGTGAATGTGTGTGTGTGTGTGTGTGTGAATTACATAAATTACTTGTTTGTTTCTTATTTAACTTTTGCATTTTCAATAACTGTTCTTTGAGTTTTAAAATACACAATATGTGTTATTGTGTTCTATGATGTGGTTAATGTTCAGCCATGTTTTAATTTCTCTGATGAGATAATAACGTACTCTTGAATCTTGAATATATATATACGTGTGTGTGTGTGTGTGTGTGTGTGTGTGTGTGTGTGTGTGTGTGTGTGTGTGTGTGTGTGTGTGTGTATGTGTGTGTGTGTGTGTGTGTGTGTGTGTGTGTGTGTGTGTGTGTGTGTGTGTGTGTGTGTGTGTGTGTGTGTGTGTCCCAGATTGGTCCAGACAAAACTGAAACATAAAGCAGTTCTACCTAGGGCGGAATGAGAAATAGTAACGAAGGTCTCACATCGAAGCAAAATCAGTTTAAGCTGAGGATTTAAACTGTATTTTGATTTGGTGTATTTCCCAACCCCTTGTCCAAAGTGGAAACAAGGTACGTGCAAATGGCTGAAAGGGATCAGCTTAAAACAAGATAAAGGTTCAAAAGCACGGTTATTTATTAGGAAACAAACACACGGTCTGCAAATTTTCGGGGTTTGTCAATTTTTTTGTCAAAGCTACAAAACGACACTTAAACAACAATTAAACGGATAAAACTTTGGACAAGGGGTTGGGAAATTCATCAAATCAAAATACAATTTAATTCCTCATCTTAAATCGATTTTGAACCTTTTATATGTTTGGATCTTGTTTTAGAACGCTAGTAGTCATTCTTGTTTCAGATTGTTCTCAGCTTAATACGAGTCTAGACATAAGTAGAAAGCAAGTTCTTGCGTCAGTCTGTGCACGGTATATTCGTAGTGTTTGCTTCTGCATGATTTAACTTCCGTGTGTGTACCTGCACAATTTAAGACGTGTGCTCATGGTATGCCCAAATCGTGGATAGGTGTGCAACTGAAATGTTGTGAAACATCAATGCTCTGCTATCGCGCTCGTCTAGTGAACAGGCTCTGTGGACCACGTAAAGAGCAATGCCTTAGACTACTTTCTAAACGTAATGCCATAAAAGGATACAGTCATTCATTCAGAATCACATGCCAGTGGGCGCAGTGAGTGTGCTCGAGAGCAGAGAATAGCGCTGTAAAAAAGCTATTAATAATAATAATAATACATTTATGGAAAAGGCACGGAAATAAAAGCCTTTTTTCCCCCTTTTTTTGAGAAAAGCTATGCCCTGAATGCTCCCCCCCCCCCCCTCCAGTCAGAAAAAAAAAGAAGAAAAGAAAAGAAAAAGAACCACACTGTCTATATGAGGGTGTGCCCAATATTGGCGGAGACGTGGCTCAGTTTTGGAAGTCTTCAGGTATTGAGCCATTTTTTATTTAAAAATTTTTTAAAAAATGAAGGATTCAATAAAACATACAGACTAGAAATTGATAACATCTTGTTCGTACAAAACGCTTTGTTTGTGGGTACAAGAATATTCTTTCCAAAGGGAGCTTGCGCTTTGTGTTTGTTGCCACGCACAGCCTTTTGCTTGCACTCCATATAATAATACTAAGGGATACTTTGAACGCCTAACCCGCACAGGCCCTAAGCGCTTACATACCTATACATGTACATACTGTCAAAATTCAACGCGCGCGCGCGCACACACACACACACACACACACACACACACACACACACACACACACACAGCTGCATCTCAGGGCAATGGGGCTGAAGAAATGTAGGACTATGCTATTACGATCAGTGTATTCAGGACATTCTCAAAGGAAACTGGATATGCCCGAAAAACTCCCCAGAGCCCAACTAGCTGCAACTTTTTTTTAGTTGCACAGGGAGTGTCTAGGAGTTGCTACTTATTAATTTTGGCCACACCCACACGGCATAGTAAAGGTGCACCTCTGTGTAGGTACACAGGAGTTGCAAGAAAGGTACCGTTTAAGCTCCGCCCCAAAGATAGGAAAAAGGTATCCGTTGAGTACTGAAAAGGTGTCGTGCCCCGAGGGGAAACAAAAACAGAGGAAACAGAAGAATAAAATTTGAGAAGACAGAGCAGTTACTCCCCTTCGGAAAACTAAGACTGACTGAGTGTGACTTGATCTTTTCCACTCATGCTTCGGAACGGACTTCAGACAACTGTGTTTTGGGGTTTGAACTAGACAAAATCACTGGCTGCTTGACCTATTTACAGCAGTAAATAGCATGCATGCCTCTTCTGCTCGGGTTTTCC
>OY757546.1:12718959-12731489 GCA_963584105.1 Alviniconcha strummeri | reverse complement strand
CAAAACAGAAGTGGGCCTAGGATCGACCCTTGAGGCACTCCACTTGTTATAGACGTTTCTTGGGAGTATGTGCCATTTACAAGCACGCATTGTATACGATCCTGTAAATAAGATCTTAAGAAAGCTATACTTGCGATGCTTAAGTTGTACGTGGATAGTTTTTTCAGTAAAATATCGTGATGAACCAGGTCAAAAGCCTTGCGAAAATCGAGAAATACAGCGCCTGACATTTGACGGTTGTTGAAAGCTGAGAGCCAAATATCAGTTAAACGGGTAACTGCCGTTTGACAAGAATGTCCACATCGGAAGCCAGACTGAAAGGAATGGAAAAGCTGGTGTGTTTCTAAAAAGTTTGTCAAATGTTTATGAATGTGTCTTTCTAGTGGCTTTGTGAGAACAGACAGGATCGAGATAGGGCGGTAATCGTTCAGATCGGTGGAGATAGTTTTTGTTTTAGGGAGTGGAATTACTTTAGCTCTCTTGAATGCGGTTGGAAAAACATTCTTTTGTATGCATAAGTTATAAATATATGTAAGTGTCTCAGCTATGTAAGGAAGGGCAATTTTTAGAAGTTTGACACTAATACCATCACAACCTGTAGATTTCTTATTATCCAGCTTTAAGATAGATATTCCTACTTCGAATACAGATATAGGAGGAATTGAAAATGTGGTATTTTGAGAGATTCGATCTCTGCAAAAGTTTAGTAACCTATTAGGACAATTATACTGAGACCCATCGGTTTGATCATCTGGTAAAAACTTGGAGACTACAGATACGAAGTGGGCGTTAAAGACATCTGGTGTGAGTTCCGATGGAAGATTATTGTTTGCAGGGCTGTGGCCTTTAGTGAGTGTGTTGATAGCTCTCCACATGGATGATATATCTGCTTTATTTCCGGCAAGGTCATTAAAATATTTTTTCTTGGCTTCCCTCACAAGGTAATTTACACGGTTCCGTTGTTGCTTATATTCTACAAATTTCTTTTGCTTCCTACACTTGTCCCTCAGTAACATGGCTTGCTTTATATCAGTGTTCAGCCATGGTGGAAGGGTTTGCTGTTTCACCCGCTTTTTTTTTCTTCTTTTTTTTGAAGGGGGCATGCTTATTAATAACATCAAGAAATAAGTCAATCCAGTGTGACAGTGGCACATTGGGGTCGCTAAAATTGTACACATTTTTAGAGGGGATTATGTGCAAATCCATCAAAAAAGCTCTTTCATCAAACTGTTTGAAACATCGGTAAACAGTTGAAGAGTGGACATTCAGAACAGGCTTCACAGTTTTGACAGACAAGCTACAGCACACTGGAAAATGATCGCTTATTCCTGTGGCAGGCACTAGAATATTTGACACAATGCTAGTATCACTTGTGTAAATATGAACAATTAGTGTTGAAGAATGGGGAGTGATTCTCGTAGGTGACGTAATCATTTGATTTAGGCCAAATAAGGATATTGTGGAATCCCATGCTGGGTTACTTTTTTGCATGTCAATATTAAAATCACCCAACAGGACAACATTCAAATTACGGCCCTGCACCCTGTCCAGCATTGTAACAAATTGATCATACCAAGAGAGAGAGAGAGAGAGAGAGAGAGAGAGAGAGAGAGGATGAGAACTCAGAACTTTATTACACAAGGATTAAGATTTTAGGCAGTTGCCTATTCTTACAATCGTAACCATTATCGTAACCACCATAAGGATTTTTATCGTGACATAGAGTCGTTACAGCCAAGATAATGTTTTTCACATTTTGAAGAAAACGAAAAAGAAAAACCTTTTTCGGACATATCTAGTTTCCTTTGAGAATGTCCTGAATGCACTGATTGTAATAGCATAGGCCTACATTCCTTCAGTCCCACTGCCCTGAAATGCAGCTGTATGTGTGTGTGTGTGTGTGTGTGCGTGCGTGCGTGCGTGCGTGCGTGCGTGCGTGCGTGCGTGCGTGCGTGCGTGCGTGCGTGCGTGCGCGTGCGTGCGTGCGTGCGTGCTTGCGTGCATGCATGCATGTGTGTGTGTTTGTCTCCTCTCTCTCTCTCCGATTGTTTCCCCCATATAGTTCATTTTGTTATGTTTATGAACTCTTTTTGCTGATGACTATTTAGTTTATTATAAGCACTATCACAATATTGCCGTAAGTTACACAAAAACTGGAATAAAACATGACCTCCGTCAAAAAAGCAAACAGAAAAACAAACAAACAAAAAAACGCATGGATGACAGGTTGCGTGTGTGTTTTCCTGTAACGCCCAAAAGCAACCAAAGTTGCACTCACTCTTCCTGGCTACATTTTGTCTCTTACAAAACACTTACTTGTTTGTTAAATTTTAAAACAAAATTACTTCTTTTGTTATGAAAAACAAAGTACCAAGTTGTGTCATTAACGTTATATTATCCACTACAACAAAGATAGACATGCTATTTTGTGTAACCAGCAAAAAGTGTTCACATGGAAATAGTTATGCGTCTTATACTTTACAGTAATAAAAACTTCTATTGATTTATCATTTTCATTAAAAGAAAAACAAGCAATATTGTACATCTTGTTGACATAGTAATGTCTAACATATTTGTTATGTCATTTGCTGTTTGTCTCAAGAAAGCTTACATTTGAAAGAAAAAATCATCAGATCTTCCTTGTCACATATTGTTCTATTAAAGAATAACTGTTCATGTTAAAAAAAGAAGCGTTCTTTCGAATCTTTTATGCGCTTGGATCTGACCTCAGAGCGGACTAGCGGGATGAAGCCTCCACCCGCACAGGTACCAAACTCCAAGCACTGGTTTACGACATCCTTCCTTCAATCACTGCCGTATTTAGTTACGCCATAAAACTGTCAGCTTAATGAGCAGTTTTTGCTTGGTGCTCAGACAGTAGTAAGTTACAAACAACTCAGATTATATCAGACGTTTGTTATATAACTGACCATGTTGCTTAAACCAGTTCAAATAAAACCGAAATCGTTTGAATCGGGACGGAACTCTATTCTTTCTTCTTCTTTTTTACCCGCGGTGGATGCGCCTCTTGTTTACGTGCGTGCTTGGGCACTAGGCTGCTTCCACAGTACTCAAACCTTTCGGAGGGCGCTGACCGCGTCGGTGGAGTGATTGTGATCCCAAACTTCAAGCACTGGTTTACGACATCCTTCTTTCAGCCACTGCCGTATTTAGTTAGGCCATAAAACTATCAGCTTAATGAGAAGTTTTTCTTGGTGCTCAAACAGTAGTAAGTTTGTTACAAACAACTCAGATTATATCAGACGTTTGTTTTATAACTGACAATGTTGCTTAAGCCAGTTCAAATAAAACTGAAATCGTTTGAATCGAGACGGAACTCTTTCCTTTTTTTACCCGAGGTGCATGTGCCTCTTGTTTACGTGCGTGCTTGGGCGCTAGGCTGCTTCCACAGTCATATTAGTACCCAGACCTTTTGGAGGGCGCTGATCGCGTCGGTGGAGTGATTGTGATTTAGTGACTTGTGTTTTCAACTGTTGTGCAATAACTGTGAATGTGTAATTCGTCCTGAGGTGACCCTGTGTTGTTGACTGGACGTTAAAGTTCAAGAACTAACGACACAAACATCAGTGCATAATGTTTTGTGTTAAAGGAAAATTCCAAAGTATTGAATTATGCAAAATGACCATCGAAATGATTGACAAATGAGTCACTAGTCTGCGATTTAATCAAATAAAAAATCGGAATAAAAAGTTTATGTTGGTTTTTAATCAATTTTATTTTCTATAGGCTGGCCGAGACTGCTGTCTCGGGTTCTCCATCAGTCACGTGACTTTCTCGGAAGTGACGTCAGTCTGGGGAGTCAGTGCGGTTGCCATCTTAGATTGTTCATTCAATGTATATGCACGTGGTCGACAAAAAGCTCTAACCATGCCGGCCTACTGTGTTGCAGAAAACTGTAACAACTCATAAGCAGCCGAAAGCATAAAATTATGCACGAGTTCCCGCGGCAAAAATGGGTCAGATTTGAACAATTCAAACGAGCTGAATGCTGCGCCTCAGCCACGCCCATTTGTGTAGCGAGCACTTCGCTGAGTGCGATTCTGTAAACTTTATGGCGGAATACCAAATGGGGTTTGTTCAAAGCGGAATGTGTAGGACTGTCCACAGGGTAAACGACTTGGAAAAAAAATCCAGTTCGAATCTCCTAGGATGAAGCTGACGAGCAGCAAGTGCACAGCATGATACCGAAAACTGAGATATACACTGATACCCTGAAACAAATGCTAACAAGGCAAAGACAAAAAGTCTAACAAGAATGCCTACGGCAGAAAAGGCCGTGAAAGAAAGAGACTGTACAAAAACGCCTGTGGCAAAGAAAGAAAGAACAGACCACAAATGCCTGTGGCAAAGAAAGAAAGACCAAACCACAAATGCTGGTGGCAAACGAAAAATGCCTGCCCTAATCAGGCAAGCAAAGAGCTGACACCAAACGAAAGAAACAAAACAGCTGAAACCACTTAAAAAAACCAAACGGTTGCCTACCTGCAAGCATAAGGTGGAAACACACACACACACACACACACACACACACACACACACACACAAACAAACAAACAAACCTAAACTCTCGCAAGCACACACACACACAAACACACGCACACGCTCACACACACGCATACACACACACACACTAACACACGCACAGGCTCACACACACGCATACACACACACACACACACACACACACACACACACACACACACACACACACACACACACACACACACACAAACAAACGAACAAACGAACTAGCAAACACCCACTCTCGCAAGTTCCATGTGTATTGATCGGTTAATGCAATTTCTGGTAACCTCGCTCTTTTCGACCACTGTGCAAAACAAACTCAAAAGAGCATTTTTATTATTTTATTTTTATTTTTTTAAATAATTTTTATAAGGTAGAGTGCTGATTGGGGGGGACCGTTTCTTCCAGGCCTTTTGACAGCAGTCGGCAGCTTTCATTCATGCCTTGTCGGCGGTATATTTGGACTGCATGTGGCATGAAATGGGCCCGCGCTCATGTACTGATAGTTTATTTTTTTCGACTGCTTTGCTGGAGATCTAGTGATGACGGAGATTTGCTCTGTGATTTTATTTTATTTTTTTATTTTTTAGGTGGTCCAACCTTTCTACACTGGGTCCGTGCTTGCCGGGGCTTTGCGCGTAGAAATGTCATGTCAATGAGACCTGCGCAAGTTTCGTGGGTGGCTGATAACAAAAGGCTTCCAGCTCGTAACAAGAAAAACCGCTTTTCAAACGAAATTCAAAACGAGCTGTTCCCTTTATTCTTTGCTTGAAATCCGATCGTACACAATGGTGCCACTGGACTGTGTTGCAGCCACAGTCATAAATATTGCCGTGTTAATCGGATTGCGACCAAAGTGAATGTTAGAGATCATGCATCAGACCTGGAAAACGAAAAAGGCATACATTTACAGTATATTTTTGGAAGATTTTTAGTGCCACGGGTAGTTTGCCGATTAATATACCTTGGGTCACAGTGACCGGGTAACATTCAGGGTCTTCTCCACTTTACCCCAGTGCTGTATACACAGAATAATTTGACGAGAATAGTAGCGGATGGTAAGCATTTTCAAAAAGGAATCGTTTGAACTAAACTGACATTACACGCTGCCTTATTTTGAAGCGAAAGGCAAATAAAGTTCAGCTAAGTGGAAGGGAAAACTGAGCAAGGTGTTGTTTCATGAAAGCAATAGCAGGAAACTTGCTCTGGACCCCACATTTGGAATTTACTCCCACAAGACCTTCGGTACTGCTCACCCCTGCCATCTTTTAAAGCCAAACAAAAAAACATCCTCTTGTCACTGTGTTTCCGCCCCAACTAATATCAATACCCAGTTTCTGCTACAGTGTGTGTGTGTGTGTGTGTGTGTGTGTGTGTGTGTGTGTGTGTGTGTGTGTGTGTGTGTGTTTGTATGAGTGTGTGTGTGTGTGTTTGTGTGTGTGTGTGCCTACGTGTGCGTGTGTGTGCGTGCCTGCGTGTACGTGTGTACGTGTGTACGTGTGTGTGTGTGTGTGTGTGTGTGTGTGTGTGTGTGTGTGTGTGTGTGTGTGTGTGTGTGTGACATCCCACCAACTGCATAGTATCACTTCAGGACAGTGTGTATATGTGTGTCCATACAGACAGCGGCCAAAACATGCTGGACAGTGTTCATTCTGCTGCTGCTCTCCTTCATCGCTACCTACTACGTGCTGAAACAGGATCTCCAGTTCCCTGCTGTTACCCTACCGTTGGTCTCCCGGTCTGCCAACGATCCACACATCCATGGGTCAACGACAAGCGCCTCCAGGGAACCAACCAAAGAACCGAGTTCTAATCGTTCGACAACGACAAGTCCGGTATCCCAGTCTTCAAACACACCAGGCTGCCACATGGCGAACTACGACCCTTTCGACCCAGTGGCGATGAAGTTCACGAAATTGCACCCCACCTTGCAGTGCAGGAACAATGAAGCGTGGTTAACGAGAGTGGAGAACGGAACGATCATCGTGAACGAAACCTTGCTGAAAGTCCGCAGTGAGACGCTGTTGGAATGCAGTTACAAGGTTATCGACAGGCTCACAGACAATGCGGTGTCTTTCTCGAAACCCAATGTGTTTCAGAGGAAGGTTGCCATTCATTCAGAAACTGAAGCCGTCAGAGTTGTATGCCGTGTGAAGAATTCCACGTCACAGGTGGGTTCACACTGTCGCTGTTATTTGTGACATCGTCATTTAACATCAAGCGGTAGACTATGTTAATTTTGTCATTAAAATCGAAAAATGCATAAGCACAAACCTTTGTTTTATAATAATATTGGAAATTTGTAAAGCGCCTACCCTGCCAGTTTCTTTGTTTATATCTTTGTGATATATATATATGTTACAGACAATCTGTGAAATGAGGCATTTCTTGAAATGCCTAAAAATGTCAGGCATTTCATGAAGTGGCGAAAATCTATAGGCAATACACATAATGTCTACATTTTGTAGGCAATACGTGCATTGCCTGAACTTTACCTCTAGGCGTTTCATGTATTGCCTCAGCGTTTCGAAGGAACAGAAGGAAGTGTTTCAAATTTCTTTTTCTTTTTATTGTGTAACGTTTCCAGTGCGTGAAGAGATCAAATGTCGTCGAGCGATTCTGTGGCCACAGAACTGAGAACGCTAGCAGGTTAGGTTATAAACATGTCTGCGTTAATTATTTGCACATGGCATCTCATGACTATCAGGAAGTGATCCAGCACACACACACACACACACACACACACACACACACACACACACACACACACACACACACACATCTACACACTCACTCACTCACAGAATCGTTCTACTTTTTCTCGTTAAACTTCCACCTCTCTTTCAACTCGAATTCAAGTGGAGAATGAAAGTTCCAAATATTATTGAATCAAAAACGTAAGTCACAGGCATGTCATAAACAGACAAAAGATGGGGTTTAAAAGCACAAAGGTTCGAAAAGCCAATAGAGCTAAGTAAACTTTATCTGTTTGTCTCATTCCCTCAAAATTAATGTAAACAACAATTAAGTCAGCACAAAACCATCCATGCGGATTACGAAAGTCTGAGCTATAAACCTGTGTAAAGACAGTTCACAACCGGTGTATCATCAAAAACATCGCCTCACTTTCTATTCTCAGTAGGATCTTACACTAAATTTATGGAAGAAAACTTTAAGGTATCTCCCAAGTCTGTGGATAGTGGAAGATGGAATACACAATGGAATTATTTATGGAAAAGTCAAACCAAAGCTAATCAAGGACTATCGCGGAGCTGGCCTTTTCACATAATGTTAAATAGAAAAGTCGAACCTGTTTGTCGCCGATACGCGGAACAGGCCTTTTCTAACCAGTAAAATAAAGGAACTCCATTAGGAGGTTTAGCTCAGAATGGAAAGAAATAGAGCCAGGCTCGAATAACGAACCTGACCTCTCAGTCTGAACATCTGTCGCGAAACACAGTTTACAATTCAACACATCAATCATGAAATGGCAAAAAGAAAGAAAAAAGAAAAGAAAAGAAAAAAAGTGTTATAAGCCTTATATTTGAAACTACTCGCGGCTATCACGAAGCTGACCCCTGTACTTAATAATTCAAGTGAACGTGAAAAATAATTAAACATCAGCGACGCCAGATCTCTTTAAGATCAAACCATAAAAGCTACAACAAAGAACAACCAGTCAGAAACTAGGAAGGTAAAAGATAGTCAAACTAACCTGTTGAATGTGGATTAAATTGAGCATTGACTTGGAGACTGACCTGGAGGCTTGGCAAAGTGACAACAAAAGAGGGCACATGGTCCTTACATTTCTGTGAGGGCGAGTGGTGCGGGGATTAAAATGGAGGGTCTTTTATACCTTCAAAAATACGACATCGGTGGCCCAGAATTTGGAATTTAAGAAGAATGTGTAATAGAATAGGGAAGGCAGCTCTTCCATGCCAGTGCATAACAGGGAGGCTTGTTGTCTACAGCTCGGCCAACTGACCGGCGCTAATTGGAACCGATCCTTCACACGGGAAAGGAGACTACTGCACCCCACGACCGCACTAAGACCCAGCACTATTGACAGAACTATTGACAGAACTAAAAGATTCTCATCTTTTTAACTTCAAAATTTACAAAGACCATTTCACCAACAGTCTGACTAAAGTTGAACTTAGTTTTTTTTTTTTTTTTAGTTTTTTTTAAGTGGATCCCACTAAAGTTCAACTTTAGTCAGATTGTTGGTGAAATGGTCTTTGTAAGTTTTGAAGTTAAAAAGATGAGAATCTTTTAGTTCTGTCTTTTTACGTTCTGGTAACCCGATGTACTTTAATAGAATGGCTTTTCTCCACAATTGTACACTCACTGAAGTAAAAAAATATAAGAAATACTTTAATTTGCAATACACACTAACTTCTAAAAAGGCAACTATGCTTACAACATTTCATCAATTGAAATCATTTCCACTGATAAATTACATTCTGCTCATTTCATTTCATGCGTACTAAAATACACCGGGAAATGTTTGAAATGGCAACTTACACACAGTACAAATAATTTATACGAAAATGCAGAGATAAATTTTTAACCGTAATTCACTCACAGAAACAAGTTATGAAAATGCACTAGAACAAGCTTTGCAAAGTACATATGTGACCCGTTCTCACGAACTTAGTCTTAACTCGCAGCCGGCTTACTGTGCTACAGGTAAAAGCAGTCAGTGGGGGTATATCTGGGTGTTTTCAGATTTTTGCAAAATTAAAGTCTATAAACATTCAACTTTGGTGTGTTTGCACTGATGTGCTCTGAAAACGTTAAAGCTGATTTTTTTTTTAATTAATTGCCTCCGCCACACCTGCATCCTTTAAAAACACGTCACGTCCACATTTCTTTTTTTGAGTACAAACGTGATTTAAGTATTATTATTATTCATCGCTTTTATATAACGCTGTTCTCCGCTCTCGAACAGACTCACTGCGCTCGCATGTGATTCTACATGAGTAAATAGCTTTTTATAGCACATTTTTGAATACCCACCGAAGTGGTGTACTTACAGCGCTGGTATGGCTGGTGCCACATGAAACTTCTGCCATTTCGGCGCGTTCTGTGTACACCATATAACCATGCACCATGTCACTTCATGCAAAGCCACATACGTAAGGTGTATGCGTGTTTATCTGTAACCTACCACATACACGTTTGGCAGAATGACCAAGGTCTTTTACGTGCTACTGCGGTAAATATCAAAATAACGACCAGAACTTGCAGATTTGAGACATGCAGATATCTCCAATTGCCAAATGTTTAGTTAAGACTTTGTTCCACATAGTAAACAAAGTTCTCCTCCCTCTCTCTCTCATGCACGCACGCATGCACGCACGCATACAGAAACTGGCAGTCAGGCAAACTGTGAAATATCGAGCACTATTTTCTCGAGCACTACAAACTTTAGGCATTACGTGTATTGCCTATAGCTTTTCGCCACTTCATGAAATGCCTGACATTTTTAGGCATTTCATGAAATGCCTTACTTCACGGATTGCCTGTAACATATATATAATTCTGACACAATATTTAAAACTGAACTACTTCTTCTTTTCGATCGCCGCTGCACTGAGAGTCCAGTGTGCAAGATGAATGTGGCTGTTTTCTCCACTTCCTTCTTGCTGCCGTAGAGTTTGGTGTGTAGCTGGACTGCCGTTGGCCACACATTTGTTCCTGCTGTCCGCAGAAGTGGGCATCTCTGCAGTATATGCTCGGCCGTCTGGTCTTCAAGACCGCAGTTGCAGATTAGTGATGGTACCAGCTTCATTTTCTTGAACATGCTGGCATTGAGTCGGTTGTGGCCCGTGAATAGTCTCATGACCACAACCTGCTACCACAGCTCAAGAAAGTGTAAGTCATCCCTCTCACTGCGTTGCCCAAGGGCTGCTCTGATGAGGGTCTTCTTTTCTTGGAAGGTGACACTGTTGTCTTGCATGCTGTCTTCCTTTAGCTCCAAATTCGCTTTTTCATTTCCTGGAAACCCACAGTGGGTGGAACCCACTGCATGACTATACTCGCCAGTGCTGTGCGACCTCATGAAGGCTTTCTGCAAGACGAGGGAGTTTGTCTCCTGCTGTAGCTTCCAGGACTCAAAGTGCATCAGACAGGAAGACAACCTGTTGACATTCGTTACTGGAGTCTCTGACCATGGAGGCGGTCTACACAAGAACCTGCATCTTTGCCATAGTTATAGTTGGAGCAGTATTTGCAACTAATTTAAAATGGTCAATGATACAGACGCGTTTCCTTTTCTTTTGTTGTTGTTGTTGTTACTGATGTTGTTGTTGTTGTTGTTGTTGTTGTTGTTGTTCTTCTTCTTCTTCTTCTTCTTCTTCTTCTTCTTCTTCTTCTTCTTCTTCTTCTTCTTCTTCTTCTTCTTCTTCTTCTAGTTCTTCTTCACATATTATTGCTTCGTTGCGGAAGAAGGGAGCAGGGAATCTTTGAAAAGAATAGTATTACATGGATCTGATTTGAACGTGTGTTCATGTTCTAGGTTGTACTTGCACATGATGAAATACATGCATGCTCCGAAAGGAATTCATTCTGTTATTAGTACAATACTATATAACTTTATTTCCAAGTGTCAGTACAATTGCACTAGGAATGTAGTTTTTTGTTTGTTTTCGTGCCAGGTACACTCATATCACACATTCACTCCAATTATAAATTATGAAATTACAACAGCAAACAAACTCCCGGGTAAAAAGTCATTAACGGATAAATGCATGCGAAATCCAAGCGACATCAACCGACTACGCGTATCGCATAAAAATTGCCTCTTCACGAGGTCCGCCTGTTAAAAATAACTGTCATAATACAATCAGTTACAAAAATCATCTATGCCCCGTAAAAATGGTACAGAATTTTGGATTTTGTTGTTGTTGGTTTCCCCCAACCACCCCTCACAGCGTAATTGATTTAAGGAAGATATCTGATCCGACTGTCGCCATGACGAAAACAGAGATCTTTTCGCCTGATGGGTAATCTTGTTTATCATGCACCGAACTGTAATTATGTTCGCAGGAGCAGGAATATGTACATCTGCACTATGTCATGATTGAACACCCGTACGTTGAAAAACAGCTTCACGCGCGCATGCGCGCACGTCTGTAAATAATTGTTTTACGTTTGGTTTACTGTCACAGAAAAGAGAGATTGATTTATTGACTCGTCGTATTTTTTTGTTTTTGTTTTGTTTGTTTGTTGTGGTTGTTGTTGTTTGTATTATTATTATTGCTGTTGTTGTTATATATCGCAATTCTTTGCCTCCAAGCAGTATCACTCCGCTGTAGTCGCATGAGACTCTGAATCCGTGACAGTCGCTTTACACAGTGTTTTAAATATCCATGGAAGTGTTTACAGCACTGATTGGTTGTTACATAGCTGGTGCCGCCTGAAAATGCTGCCATCTCGGCGCAAGTTCTGTGTCCACCACGCAACCATGCACCAGTTTCTGGTATAATTCAAAGCCACGTTGGTAGGGTGCGCCTTATCTGCTTAGTAGTAATATGCGTGTGACAGAATGACCGGGGTCTTTTATGTGCTAGTGCTGTAACACGGGTTGGAACAGATGCGGAAATGAGTCAACACAGGAAGTTGACCCCGGAGAAGTACAATCTCCAACCGCCCCTGCCGGGACTCGAACAGGCGACCTTTCGATCACGAGTCCGGCGACCTACCGCTGACCTACCCGCTGTCACGTCCGAACAAAGGTCTATGTACAGACGCTTCGGCTTGTCTAAACACGTTCTCTGTTTGAACACGTGTTGGGATACTAATCAAAGGTTCTGTCCTATCAAGCTTTAGAAATTAGACCCACTTCCATTGTGTGTTTCTGTTTCGATTATATATATATATTTGTTTTAGTTTTTTGATTGTATACAGTTTTTCTCGGCGTTTTATGCTGTGTCTAACAATTAATTGGACTTTAACGCCCTGGGACGGTCATAAACAAATGC
>OY757546.1:12701459-12713959 GCA_963584105.1 Alviniconcha strummeri | reverse complement strand
ATGACTCAGAAACACCTGAAAGATAAAGAACGAGAATAACTGTGCATAAAGGAGATAAACAGTTTTGTCAAATAGTATGAAGACAGTTATCTGCATTTGAATGTTTCAAAAACGAAAGAGATTTGTATTAATTTTAGGAAGAGCAGACGTGATCTAAAATTTGTTGGGATAAACGGGGAAGTGGTTGACAGAGGTAGATAGCCTATACATAAGTACCTGGGTGTAATATTTGACAATAAACTGTGTTGGAATCAAAATATCAGTTGAACGCGAAAGGGAAGATGCAATAAAGTACAAAGCTGTTGGTATTAGTGGTCAGAGCATTGAAGAGGTTTATTTTAGGAGGGTCAGACATAAACTTGCAACTATCTTAAACGACTCCGCACATAATCTCTACTCTGACAGCAGTCGAATGGAAGGAAGTAGAAGACTGCGAGTTCCGCTCGCAAGAACTAATCGATTGAAAGTTTCATTTGTGCCATCAGCAATTTCCGGGTTTAATAGAAGGTTTGAGCTTACGTAAGATGAAGGGTTTGTGTGTGTGTGTGCGTGTGTGTGTGTGTGTGTGTGTGTGTGTGTGTGTGTGTGTGTGTGTGTGTGTGTTTGTGTGTGTGTGTGTGCGCGCGTGTGTGTGTGCGTGTGTGCGTGCGTGCGTGCGTGCGTGCGTGCGTGCGTGCGTGCGTGCGTGCGTGCGTGCGTGTGTGTGTGTGTGTGTGTGTGTGTGTGTGTGTGTGTGTGTGTGTGTGTGTGTGTGTGTGTGTGTATGTGCGCGTGAGTGCGGGCATGGATGGGTGAAAGCGTTTTTATGATGGTGCTGTAATACGCATAATTTTACACATTGGGATGATTTCATTTTGGTTGGTTGTTCCGATTGTTTGCTATTGCTTTCAAGTGCTTTTTATGCGCAAGTTGACACTGTAATTTTCCGTAATGAAGTAAATAATGTATCCTGTATTCTGTCTTTTCCAATGTTGCAATGTATGACGATGTATTTTGTTGTTGTTAGTTTATGATTATTGTTGCTGTTAGTATTGCTGAATCCTTGCTGTTGTCACCGACTATGGTGTAGAGTCTTCTTTCAGCAGGTTCTTCACAGTAGTGCACTTTGCCTTACCAAGACTCACATCGTTGACTCGCATGACTAGATGCATTGCACATGCACTAGCTCTGCTCAGCAGGCTGTCTGTGTCATTACTGATGACATTCAGTTCAAAACACTTTACTGTCCGTTCCAATCATAGCAATTAAACGGAAAGTTTTCTTCGCTCACACCAGCTCTGCCACATTAACAATTTAGTTAAATTATGTTGAACACATTAAAAACAGAAACAGGTACAACACATAAAGAACAGCTTTTTGTACTCAGTGACTACTCATTACTATAGTAACATTTTCAACAGCAAAATAAATAAATGGGTTTGGGGGACGTTTGATATCAGCGCCTGTATACAATTAAATATCGCACATACATTGGTTATACATTGGTTATGAACAGCCCCAAAATATACAGTGTGAAGGAAAATCTCTCTCTCTCTCTCTCTCTCTCTCTCTCTCTCTCTCTCTCTCTCTCTCTCTCTCTCTCTCTCTCTCTCTCTCTCTCTCTCTCTCTCTCTCTCTCTCCAACACACATGTCCATTCACTGATTCATAGGCATGCATCATAATATTACAGAATGTGACATTACCAACAGTTTGATGGATTAGTTGTCAAAATGAAGGACAACAAAATACTTACAGTAGAACTGCACACGTCGAACGTGCTGGGGATTTCTCTTCTTTTTCATTCTTGGAGTTATCTATGTTTTGACGGATTATGTCAAACCGTGCAGAAAGTGCTTCGATTTGGGAGGTGTTTTTTGTTGTTGTTGTTGTTTGTTTTTGTTTTTCGTTTCTCTTGTTTGTTTGTTTGTTTTTGTTTTTGTCCAATTTTGCTTTGGAAACTAACGGCTCCTTATATTGATAATAATGTTGTTTGTTTGTTTGTTAGTTTTCCTTCTTAGATGTTAGATGTGCAATATTTACGTTTGATGTAAGTAAGTGTAGTTTACGCGGATCGATGTTTTGTTTATGCAGGCTGCAGCTGGGCCTCGCTGTAACGGGAGCTCGGGCTGAACATTTCGAAAAGCGGATACACGGTGTGAGTTTCACGTCTGGCCGTGGTAAAGCGCTTTTGATTCTTGTGTGAGGTATCAGAGCGCTTTTCTCTTGTTTTAGGAGAAAACATAGGACGCACGTCACGGTTGTACGAGGCGCACTAGGCGTAGGAAGTGCACGTCGTGCGTAGCTTTTTATTTTGTTTTTTGAATTGGAGAGAATGTGTGTGTGTGTGTGTGGGCGAGGTGTGTGTGTGTGAGTGTGTGTGTGTGTGTGTGTGGGGGGGGGGGGGTGGTAACAGGGATCTCTCAGACTTTTACACACCGAAGACACCTTCAAAGCAGAACTTTGGAAGCTAATGCTGACCTCACTACTTCGCGTTCAGTCTTTATCTTTAGAAAAGAAAGAACAAAAAAGATTTATTTTATTTTTTGCAATATAGTGCAGCGGATAATCATAACAATTGTGCAAATTATGACTAAAGCATGCAATTTTTACCAGTGTTAGTACATACCATAAGGTTCATTTTAAGATCGGGAGGTAAGTCATATTTGACCTCTGAGGACCGTGAGAGGTCAATGACCTCAATTACATTGAAATTGACATTTTTTCACGATTCTGGTGCAATGTAATTAATACAGACGCATTATCCATATAGTCGCCCTGGTACAGCAGTATTGCGGAGCAGTTCTTTGATCTGGACGATGACAGCATTTCTGTTCTTTTTTTCTTCCTTTTTTCCTTCCTTTTTTTTTTTTTTTTTTTTTTTTTTTTTTTTTTTTGATCTTTCTGCCGCCTTTGACACTATTGACCACAAAATTCTCCTTTCCCGCCTGAACTCTGTTTTTGGCATTCAGTCTACTGCACTCTAATGGTTTCAGTCATACCTCTTAGACAGATATCTTCTCTTTCCATTTTTGTCTTCCTAGAAACCTTCTACCGTTTCCCTCCCTGATTCGATTACTCTTGGCTCTCACAAAATCCCCTTCTCTGATTCTGCCAGGAACCTTGGATTCATTCTTGACTCAAAACTGTCCATGAAGAAGCACGTCACACAAATCTGCCAAACTGCTTATTTCGAGCTTAAACGCATTAGTTCAGTCCGCAGGTTTCTCAGTCACTGAAGACGCAACCAAGACTCTTGTTACTTCCTATATCCTCTCACGACTTGACTACTGCAACTGTCTCCTCATGGGTACACCTAATTCTGTCATCCAACCTCTACAGAAAATTCAGAACTTTGCTGCAAGACTTGTTCTCTTGGCACCCCGTCACCACTACTCAACACCTCTTCCGGAAAAAAACTGCACTGGCTTCCCATTTTAGAACGTATTAAGTATAAAGTCGCTTGTATGTGTTTCAGTGCTGTAAGTGATTCTGGTCCTGCTTACCTCTCTGAACTGCTGCACGTCTACGCTCCGTCTCATACACTACGCTCTTCTTCTGACACCCACATGCTGGAAATCCAACAATACAAACGCAAGACTCATGGCTTTTGCACCTTCTCTTGCTTTGGACCCCACATTTAGAATTCACTCCCACAAGATCTTAGACACTGCTCAACCCTGTCATCTCTTATATCCAAACTGAAAACCTTCCTCTTCTCCGAGTATTCCCATCCTAACTAATATCAGTACCTAGTTTTTGCTACAGTCATTGTGTGTGTGGGATGGGGTGGGGTGGGGTGGAGGATGTGTGTGCGCGCGCGCGCGCGCGTGTGTATGTGTGTGTGTGTGTGTGTGTGTGTGTGTGTGTGTGTGTGTGTGTGTGTGTGTGTGTGTGTAGTGCATTTTTTTTCTTCTTATTTTTTTTCTTAAAAAAATAATATTTTATAACTAATACTTTATGTAAATTGTTTTGGTAGGACTATGCTCTACATGTGTATAGAATATCATGTTTAGGCTAATATGTATCATGTGAGCGCTCAGGGCGTTGATGAGCGCATGATAAATGTACATTATTATTACTATTATTATATTATAAATGTCAAGGTGTCTGATTGCACCTAACAGTCTCCGGAACAGGCACATAATGCAATGCACTTGAGTGCAGCCTTGGTGCACTTGCAGCGGCCGGTACATCCCTTCTTGCAGTTGTAATGGATCAGTTCGTCGAAAGATTTTGATGCCTCTGGCAGTGTCGTCCAAAGAGGCTGCCACCCAGAGGCCTCCTTTGTCCAGCCGCAGTCAGATGGGCTTGGTATCTCAGGATTCAGGACCAGAGTTTGGTTCAAGCAGTTTGCCTGGAGAGATGCACGCTTGGTGTGCTGCTGGAGTGCTGCCTGCGTTGGGGGAATGCTATCTAGAGCCCTAGACTTGTGTGCGAAGAGCTGTTTCCTAGCATCGTTCACTTCCCTGATGTCACTGGCGCGGTCATACATCAGCACAACGAAGCGCTTCAGCAGTGACATTGACTCCTCACTGACATCGCTTGGCATGCGTAATAGTTCTTCAAAGGCATCAGTCACCCCTGGGAACACTTTCCGAATCTCCCAGGCAGTCTTCTTCCGTCTGCTAACGAATGAAGACACGGTGTCGCACCCTATGAGGGCATGGAAGATGGGGAGAGTAGCACATCGTCTTGAGTTCATGGCGGCAGCCAGTTAGTGAACACCTATGTGCCGGAAGCTGAATCCAGTACCAAGAGCTATCCACAGCTCGTCAGGATTGATGTTGTTGAAAGAAGCCACAGCCAGTACCACAACATCAGCATCCACAGTGCGTATGGCCACCTTCCTCATCCCCTTCTGCACAGCGTCTGCCACATGTAGAAGCATGCGAGTGTCCACCTCCTCGTGTGAACATGGGGCGAGGCTGGTCAATTCGGATTCGGCAGGAGAGCGCAAGACCTCAGTTCCACATGTTGCATACATTTCATTGCCATCAGCTATTGGAAGACGAATGGCCTCTCGTGACAGGAAACCAAAGAGCTCAATCTTGTTTTGATCAACACGAAGGAAGTCCTTCCAGTTCTTAGGCATGACGGTAGAGAGAGCCACTCTTTTCCTGATGCCCTTGCCCCTCTTCTGTCTGGTCGTGCCTTGCAGGCTGTCAGGTAGATATATATCCCAGACGAGGTCCAGTCTGTGGACCTTTTCCAGTTGAATGGAGATGTAAGGTGCAAAAACTATGTTCACATACTCTTGAAAGGTTTTTGCCGCTACAGGAATAAAGCATTTGAACAATAGCTGCTCCGTCAAGGACTGTGGCATCAACCACAGGTGGGCTTGTGGATTCGGTTTAGTCTGATTTCAGGCAGCGTAGTAGATCTGCTTTGACTGCAAGGTGCAGTTTTCATCCTGTTGATAATGCAGGTGGGGCTGCCTGGTTCTCGTGGGAGAAGAACTGGTCAAGATCCCCATCACGTGATTGACATGCAATATACAGCCTCAAGAAGAGACTACAGTCACTCTTCACTGCGGCGAGTTGCATCTGCTGCTTTAATTGCATCTTGGTCTGTGTCCGACTGAAGAGTGGCGACTTGTTCTTGGGCAGTGTGTCTGTAAATGGCTTCGTGCACAGTTCCAGTCTTTCTTCAACAAACTTTGTGTATTGCTCCTCACCAAGGGACTCAATCTTCCTCACAGTTTCTGCCACTGGGGTTTCCATGATATTTGTCGTGTCAATAGACCAGTAGATCTTGAGTGTTCTTTAGGAAGGGATTCCCCATCTCTTGAAACACTGCTGTACGTGTTCTGACATCCTTCGTAAAGGCTGCTTGTACTCAAGGTTTCTGGTCATGGTGAAGATGCCCAATGTCGTGAGCACCGCCATGTCCTCTTATCGCCTGCTCTTCAAACTCTGTAGTGATCCTGGCTATTTCTGGCCCTGCCATCATCCAGCGTCTGAGTGCCCCAGGGTTTCCTGTCAGTCCAATAGCTCCACCAGACCCTTTGACCACAGTGTTGTTCTGTTCATGACATTGGTCAACTGACATGGCAGAGACCTTGTTGCTGGTCTTGTGCACCACAAACTTCCCAGACTTCAATTCTGCCAGGACATCTGGGTGTTTGTCAGTGAGGTTCATCATATCACGGATGTGTACAGAAAGCCACCTGAAATAGTGAGTGTGATCTAAGGCGAACATCCAGGGCATGATCTGTGTCAGGGATTGCACATACAGTTCAAAGTTCCCTTCACGAAGTGATCGGATGTACACCAGCAAGAGAACCTCCAGTGACAGGGTCTTGAGCCAGTGGTCAAAGTGCACACCGGCCTTTGCTCGCTGTGTGCACCACTCCTCAAAGACCTCATCATCTGGCTGAGTGGTGTGTGCACCACTCCTCAAAGACCTCATCATCTGGCTGAGTGGTGTTGCCATCATCCGGTGTGAAGTCACTGTATGCCTGCTTGAGTAGTGTGTGGAGGGTTGCAGCTGTGACTTGGTGTGCATGGCGGGTCTTGGTAACATGGTTGGCTCGAATGAAGGAATCTGTCGTCCCAGAGCTGGCAATGTTGGCCAGTACCAGGGCGTTCGTCCAACCGCTGTCCTACATGGTTTGTACATCATAAACGTGTTTACCATTAACCAATGACGCCAAACATCAATATTCTGATACTTTGAGATCATTGACCTCTCACTGTCCTCAGAGGTCAAATCTGCCTTATCTCCCGATCTGAAAATGAAGCTTATGGCATGTACTAACACTGGTAGAAATTTCATACTTTAGTCATAATTTGCACAATTCTTATGACATGAGAGGTTATCAGCTGTACTAATACGATCGGATCACTTACCAACGGGTAGGGCCTGATAGGGTAGTGGGACAACAAAGGCCACATCACAACCCCGGTCGCATAATGCTGCATGCAGTTACCTGGCAAACGACAAAGCCGGTCGAGCTTTTTTTTTTAGCAATCAAAAATCGACGGTGTATTGCGTAATAGTAGTGCACGTCACAAACACAACCAGGGACACACAACCTGGCGCACACACAACCTGGCGCACACACAACCAGGGACCTTTCATTCGAAATGGCCTATGGATTACCAAACCGATCCACGGTGAGTTGTTGCTGCCGTTTCTTGTGCCTTTTTGTGTTTTTGGTTGTTGTTGTTGCTTTGTTTGTTTGTTTGTGTGTGAGGGTCTGGTGGGGGGGGGGGGGGGGAGAAAGAGGGACAGAGACAGACAGACAGACTAACTGTCTGACTGACAGACAGACAGACGGAGAAACAGAGAGAGACAGAGACAGAGACACACACACAGAGCATAGCGGTGCTAATATTTCCTTTTAAAGTGTTCCTAAAAAAGGAGGGGAGACTTGCTGGTTTGTATGTGTTAAGCAATAGTTCCTCCACGATTAGCGACTGTCAGTTTGCGACTATTACATTAAATGAAGTCATTTCAATCCATAAATTACTCCTTTATAAATAAGTTACTACATATGCTAGCAACACGTCTGGTTGGTTATATCCTGATATTTTTATTTTTTTATTTTTTTATGCAATGTTAAATTGACGCCTAGCTGCAACCGTTCTAATAACCCGAGACATCGACATTGTAAAGTGGACTCTTTCTCTCTTACTGTTCTTTATATCATAAGCATTGACTGCTTTTCTTTTCTTTTTCAAAACTGGTCATATCAATTGATCAGATGTTCTGCTGCCTTATTTACTGGTTGTATGCTCATAATGTATAACTTAGTGATGTATGCATGTGTTCGTCTGGCGCTGTGAACGCCCTATGGTTCGTGTGGAGATTCTCATGCGTAACGTTTCATTCACTCATTCCTGTGTATAGGCATCTAACTGATGCCTGCTTTTTTGTTTTTTGTGTGTTCATCAGTAGTTATCAAAGACTAGTTGTTAGATGGGTTTTTGACTGAACCTAAAATATCCATGCAAAATAAGGTTTTCGAGTTCGAGTTCTCTCTCTCTCTCTCTCTCTCTCTCTCTCTCTCTCTCTCTCTCTCTCTCTCTCTCTCTCTCTCTCTCTCTCTCTCTCTCTCTCTCTCTCTCTCTCTCTCTCTCTCTCTCTCTCTCCCCTCTCTCTCTCTAGCTTTGCTAAAGGTATTCGACTTAAACATTTTGTTGTTGGTTTTATTTTTTTAGTTTGTTGTCGTCCAACCTTGCTTTTAAAACTGACGGCTCCTGATACTGATGAAGATGGTGATGATGATGATGATGATGATGATGATGATGATGATGATGATGTGTGTGTGTGTTTGTGTGTGTGTGTGTGTGTGTGTGTGTGGTGTGTGTGATGACAGCTGGACAGCAACAAGAGTTTGGTGGTTGTGTGTGTTGAGGGGGAGGTGATGATGATGACGATGATGATGATGATGATGATGATGGTGTGTGTGTGTGTGTGTGTGTGTGTGTGTGTGTGTGTGTGTGTGTGTGTGTGTGTGTGTGATGACAGCTGGACAGCAACAAGAGTTTGGTGGTTGTGTGTGTTGAGGGGGAGGTGATGATGATGTGTGTGTGTGTGTGTGTGTGTGTGTGTGTGTGTGTGTGTGATGACAGCTGGACAGCAACAAGAGTTTGGTGGTTGTGTGCGTTGAGGGGGAGGTGATGATGATGTGTGTGTGTGTGATGACAGCTGGACAGCAATAAGAGTTTGGTGGTTGTGTGCGTTGAGGGGGAGGTGATGATGATGTGTGTGTGATGACAGCTGGTGGAGCAGTGTGTTCAGGGGGATGGTGATGATGATGATGATGTGTGTGATGACAGCTGGACAGCAACAAGAGTCTGGTGGAGCAGTGTGTTCAGGGGGAGGGGATGGTGCAGGTCAACTTGGAGGTCAAGTCACAGCCAGGTCAGTTCCATTCCTACCACTAGTAGTGTATTGGTGCTAGGTGTGTAGTATGGCAATAACATTTCCCTCCCTCTTCTTTTATTGTTGAAATGACACCACTGGTGCATCCTTGACCATTCATTGCTGACACCACTGGTGCATCCTTGACCATTCATTGCTGACACCACTGGTGCATCCTTGACCTTTCATTGCTGACACCACTGGTGCATCCTTGACCTTTCATTGCTGACACCACTGGTGCATCCTTGACCTTGTATGCGTTTCTTTTTTTCCCTTCCCATCTTTCTTTTCTTTGCTCTTTCTTTCTTTCTTTCACTTTTTGAGTTGTTTTGTTTCCTCCCTATCTCCCATTTGCTTAGCTTCTGCTCTGCTGGTAATTTTTATGTACGACAAGTTGACAACCTTTTGCATTTTTGGAAATAAGAAGCGGTTTTAGAGGTTGAATTTTGCTTTCGTGCATGCCTATCAGTTCTGTATCAGTCAAAGTTGCATGATCAAATCAAGAGTGGCTGAGTGCCCAAGTCCCACTTGAAGGAGAGAGGGAGGTGGGGTCAATGATAAGACCACCATCGCACTGTACACCTACAGGTCTGAATGTTCTAGGTGTCAAACCCAAGATCAACATTCTGGACATCCTCAAGACGACTGAGGAGCTTGAGTCACAACCCGTGCAAGAGCAAGGTGAGTGTGCCATTTTGTCAAATACAGGTGGGGGAGGGGGGGGGGGGTAAATTCTGTTTGAGTAAAATGCAGTACATGTTTTAAATTAGCCCTGAAACTTGAAATGTTCTTCACAAATTTTAGCAAGTGTATGAATTTTGATTTGCGTAAAGTGCAGTGCATGTGTGTTTTTTTATCAGCCCTGAAGCTCAGAACGACCATGGTACATTTGAGCAAGATTATGATGGTATGAATGTCTATTTGCCTAAAGTGCAGGACATGTTTTAATCAGCCTTGAGGCTGAGAATGGTTGGAATGAATTTGTTAGTCACATTTTTTGTGTGTGTTTGAAAGTAGAGCAGATTGGGACGGTACCGTCTGGGGTGACCTCCAGCAAGGTCATGATGCCAGTAGCCGAGGAAACAGAAAATGTCACAAGGTGGATCGTCGACCAGAACTTTCGCAGAGATCAGGAGCGACTCAAAATCCCCTTTGGTAAGTGGCTTCCTGTGTTTGATGATCAGTTTGCATGTAACGATGAGAGCTGTCCGCGTAGTTTTGTTGTTTCTTTCTGTCATAGGCTGCTGAGGTTTTCACTGGTGAGGTCATCCTTTCCTCTCTGTCGGACCCCACACATTATAATTTTTGTAGTCCTCCTTTCCTCAGACCCCACACATTACATTGCAGGTTTTGTAGTCATCCTTTCCT
Organism: Alviniconcha strummeri; assembly: GCA_963584105.1. Taxonomy (NCBI): domain Eukaryota; kingdom Metazoa; phylum Mollusca; class Gastropoda; family Provannidae; genus Alviniconcha; species Alviniconcha strummeri. The sequence goes on along the minus strand of OY757546.1, from coordinate 12,703,742 downwards.
CTCTGTCAGACCCCACACATTACATTGCAGGTTTTGTAGTCATCCTTTCCTCTCTGTCAGACCCCACACATTACATTGCAGGTTTTGTAGTCATCCTTTCCTCTCTGTCAGACCCCACACATTACATTGCACGTTTTGTAGTCATCCTTTCCTCTCTGTCAGACCCCACACATTACATTGCACGTTTTGTAGTCATCCTTTCCTCTCTGTCAGACCCCACACATTACATTGCACGTTTTGTTGTCATCCTTTCCTCTCTGTCAGACCCCACACATTACATTGCACGTTTTGTTGTCATCCTTTCCTCTCTGTCAGACCCCACACATTACATTGCACATTTTGTTGTCATCCTTTCCTCTCTGTCAGACCCCACACATTACATTGCACGTTTTGTAGTCATCCTTTCCTCTCTGTCAGACCCCACACATTACATTGCACGTTTTGTAGTCATCCTTTCCTCTCTGTCAGACCCCACACATTACATTGCACGTTTTGTAGTCATCCTTTCCTCTCTGTCAGACCCCACACATTACATTGCACGTTTTGTAGTCATCCTTTCCTCTCTGTCAGACCCCACACATTACATTGCAGGTTTTGTAGTCATCCTTTCCTCTCTGTCAGACCCCACACATTACATTGCAGGTTTTGTAGTCATCCTTTCCTCTCTGTCAGACCCCACACATTACATTGCACGTTTTGTAGTCATCCTTTCCTCTCTGTCAGACCCCACACATTACATTGCACGTTTTGTAGTCATCCTTTCCTCTCAGACCCCACTCATGAATTATAAACTGTAAAAGTCGTCTCTGAAGTCCTTTGTCAGACCCCATGCAGTATATTGTGAAAGTCATCTTTTCCTGTATGTCAGACCCCCCCCCCCCCCAAGTATTTTAGATTATAAAAGTCTGCTATCTCTGTGTCAGACCCTTTCCATTATCAGACTCTGTCCATTACATAAAGGTCAGCCTGTTCTCTGTGTCAGGGCTCTCAGGGAAGCCAATAAAGGAATCAACCTCTTCACCTTGTCTCACCCACTCAGTGGCATAATTATTATATATTATGAACGTCATCCTTTCCTGTGAGTTGGACCCCATGGGGGACGCAGTAAAAGTTGTTTCCACTGCATCAGATTTGCCCTGCTGTAACTGAAAACCAATTTCCTTCCTTCCTAACAGACCCCATGCACTGGACGGAGGTTCACGTCCGTCACTGGATCCAGTGGGCAGTCAAAGAGTTTGGTCTGGCCAACGTCAACATCAGCAACTTTGCCATGGACGGCCGCCACCTCTGCGGCTTGACCCACCCCGAGTTTGTCCGGTACATCCCCCATGACCCCGGCGACATCTTCTGGACGCATCTGGAGCTGCTGAGAAAGTGCAAGTTTGTGGGTGAGTGGCTGCTTTGTTTCACAGGCTAGCTTAGGCAAAACAGACCCTGCACGGGTAAGTGGTGGCCTTTGGTTTCAGGGCTGCTTAACACATTTTGTCCTGCAGAGCAATTCCCTCATTTCTCGCAGGTGTGCTTGTGTTGACCTTGGAGCGAGACCCTTGTTCTGCCAACTCTGCTTGGAAAACTGTGAAATTGAAACCGTTTATAAACTGAACAGCTTCTTGATAAAGGGAGATAACTCTTTCACTCCTTATTCAGTTGTGGTTGATGCTCAAATTGGTGAACTCTCTCACTCCTTATTCAGTTGTGGTTGATGCACAGATTGGTGAAAATGTGATGGTTAGTCAAAGAAATTTAACTTTTTCTGGAAGCACTGAGTGCATAGCATGTACTTTTTATGTACAGTGACAGTGAGTATGAAGGTTTTAACTTGGATCATAGATGGGGGCCTGATGCTAAATAAATTGTGGACTAGAATGAAGCTGTCACAGAGTGGTTACAGTGTGAAGTGTCCAACTGAACATTAAAATTTTTTCTTACCCAACCCAGTGTTGCTTCTCTTCATCTTTCACCCTGATATAACCGTACCGGTTGACTGGTTGTAAAACACCAACTTACTCTCTTCATCTTAGCCTAAATAGTACTTGGGCTAGGGGAAGCAACTCACTCAGAATGACTATACAAAAAGGGTTTAGAGGTCTCACTTTGTGAAACTTTGTGGTTGGGCTGTCAATGAACAACCACCTGCTTTGCCATCAGTGGTGAATGACAAAGTGCATCAGAGGAGCATCTGGTCAGGTGTGGTGGCACTGGCTTACTGCTGTTTTGTTGAAGTGGATTTCTGAGTAGGTGGTTCTCTCCCTTGGAATGTGCGTTTTTGATCTTGTTAAGTCT
>OY757546.1:12694259-12701259 GCA_963584105.1 Alviniconcha strummeri | reverse complement strand
GTAGCGTTTCGCACCAACTTGCTTGCGGTCTTTTTCGTTGTGTTTACTCTAGCTTTCACAACAGGCTAGACCTCATCAGGGAGCCTGCCTTTTATTGGGTATTTTATTTGATTTTTCGGTTTAGTCTTGTTTGTTTCATCATATGTAACGATGAAAAAAGCTTGTTCGTTCTAGTTCAGTAGACTAGCGATTTCATGGCCTCCCTGGGTTAGGGTTTGGCCGGGTTGGGCTAGTTGCCGGTTCTTGCCATTCATTGTTTTTTCTCTCTCTTGGCTTGCCCTTTTGTTTCTCGAGTTATATCGTTCATTTGCGATGTACGAGTGAGTGGGGTGGTCTCGATGTTTAACGAACCGCTCATTCTGTCTTTGTATGGGGTAGTTCGTGAGCGTCTGCTGCCCTGCCGTGTTGTTGTCGGCTGAATGGATTGTATCGTGTACACGGATTACGTTGCTCGCTGACATTTCTCATTCTTTTCAGAAAGTGTTTTTGTTTTTGTTTTTCTCTCTTTTCCTCTTCTTTTCCACTATGCGTTCTTTCTTCTTCTTCTTCTTTATATTTTTTTAATTTTATTTATCTGTGACTTATTGGCGATTTCGTACCCGCTTGTTAGCTTGCCTGATTAGGGCAGCCATTTTGCTTTTTTTTTTCGTCTGCATTTGTTTACATCCCGATGCTTTGTCATCGGTAGTCCCGATTAGCGATTTGCTTGAACAGTTTGCATCCTTTATTTTTCTATGGTTATGGTTAGTTTGGCTTTCCATCTGTTTGTCGGCACAGTTATCTCTGTGCTCTTATGGCTGCAACAAATGAAGTCAATGTAGTCGTCTACTCATTTGTTTGCAGACAGTAGTCTATTAGACTGTTGTGATTCGGTGATGTTTTTTCCACCTTATCTTTGCAGGTAGGCCACCGTTTGCGTTTCTGAGGTAGTTTCAGCTGTTTTGTTTCTTTCGTTTGGTGTCGGCTGTTTGCTTGCCGGATTAGGGCAGCCCTTTTTCGTTTGTCACCAGCTTTCGTGGTTTGGTCTTCCTTTCATTAATTTGCTGGCACCTGTTTGCTTGCCTGATTAAGGCAGCAATTTTTCGTTTGCCACCAACATTTGTGGTTTGGTCTTTCTTTCTTTGCCACAGGCATTTGTGGTCTGTTCTTTCTTTCTTTTTTTGTCACTGGCATTTGTGTACAGTTTCTTTCTTACATGGCCTTTTCTGCTGTAGGCATTCGTGCTAGACTTTCTGTCTTTGTCTTCTTTCTTTCTTAATTTCATCAGATGCTAAAGAGCATATTAGGGACAAGCTGCGATGTCGACCGACTGGTGCCGTGGCTTCGGCGCGGCCTCATGAGAGTGCCGCTATTTTTCCCGGTGATCGTTGGTCTAAAATGTGCACAGGCCAGCCGAGTTTCTGTTTACCTTTCGGCTTTTACTTTTCTCTCGATTGTTTTCATTGATTTTTTTGCCTCGCTTTTGTTTTGTTTCTTAGACGAGGCAGGGGTATTCGTTGGTAGTTCCTGTTTTTCCTTTCTTTTCTCCGTGTTTACCATGTCAATTTTGTACATTTTTTTTCTCCCTTCTCCTTTTTCTTCGTCTGCATTTATTACAAGTTCATTCTTGCTGAGGATTTGTGTGTACATTTTCCTCTTTCGTTGATTTCTCTTTCATTTTCTGGAGGGTTTCTTGTGAAGGAGGTTTTCCCTTTTTTAAATTTTAACCTTTGCACTGGGTGCCAAGGTGTCAAAATGTATTTCTGAGTCCTTTGGTCGGTCTGGATATATTCCTTGTAGAACTGGCAAGGACGGAGGTTTCATCCGAAAGGACCGTTCCTTTCATCTAGCAAGTATCAATCTAGCGAAAGCCCGCGATGCGTGACTGACACCCTTAGTAAAAAGTTAATGTCTGTGTGGGTGTCCACAGGGTAACCGACTTGGAACAATTTCCAGTTCGAATCTCCAAGGCTGAAGCTTCCTTCGACTGCTATCTTTCGGGAAGGTGTGAAAGGAAAACAACGACCCTTTGGTCTGCAGCACTGCGCATCCCATGGCCGCACATTCACGTGGCATTTTCGTTGTGAAGTGATTGATGGTGAAAACGCGCCTCATTCGCCTCAGTGTCTATTTGTGACGTCAGAGACCTACGTCACGGATCTCGCGCGTACTTCGAGATTAAAACAAGCAGAAGAAATTCAGCCTGATCGGCATGCATTTCTTCCTTCGTAAACATACTTACTTTTATGGCAGTGACATTTTATTAGATTTAAAGCTCATGTTACGCACAAGACTTTCATACTTAAGTCGATTTTCAACGTTCCTTTGCAAACAAAAACTGCCGTTCTGGGCCCTTTAATATGTCATTTTACTGACTGTGTGAGCGTAGACCATAGACGGGGGAAAAAAGCCACAACAAGAACAACGACAACAACAACAACAACAACACACACACACACACACACACACACACACACACACACACACACACACACACACACACACACACACACACACACACACACACACACCAAAACAAAAACAAAACAAAAAACCTTGGGTATGTGGGTGAATCTTCCGCAAACAAATCTTCATAAAATAAATCGTAGATGTGTGTTACAGTTTTAATTTTTGTTGATCGAATGTTTGCTCCTCTTTTATTATAATCTCTGTGCAGCTAGACACGGTTTAATAAGAAAATCTATTTAGGAAACACTTAATGTGTTGTTTTACTATGTGCGAGAGTAGACTATACGGTGGTTACAAAAAAAGGTAGATGGGCGAATCTTCAGCAAAGAAAAAGAAAGGGGGAAAATGTAGAATGATAAAAAAATTCGGGGAATCAAAAACAAATTTATTTATAATAATAAGAATGCATATTTGTCTGTTCCTCTCCTTATGATGAGTGCCAGGCGCATGAACCTATGCAAAGAGAAAAAAGGGTGGGGGTGGGGGTGGGGAGGGGGGGAAGACGACGAAAAAGAGAGAGAGAAAAAAAAAAGAAGAGCGGACGCCATCCTGTTTGAGCAAAGCAGCCAAAGCCAAATGAACAACAACAACAACAAATTCATTTAAAATAATGCATACTTGTCTCTTCTTATCCTTATAATGAGCGCAAGGCGCATGAACACATGAGGAAAAAAGAAGGGGGGAAGGAAGACGAAAAGACAGAGAGAGAGAGAGAGAGAGAGAGAGAGAGAGAGAGAGAGAGAGAGAGAGAGAGAGAGAGAGAGAGAGAGAGAGAGAGAGAGAGAGAGAATGTTTTTGAATGAACGATTTGCGGTCGTAATTCAGTGATGTTTTTTCGATCTGACTTGCTTCCCGCGCTTACTGATTATCTGTCTATTCCACCAGAGCTCCCAGATATATGCGCACGCAGAGAGGCAGGTTTTGGAAGGCATATTTTAAACTGGCTGCTGTAAAAGTTTGGCAGTGTTAGGGCAGTTTCTTCCAGGCACAGTGGGCTTTAAAAGAGAAAGACCTTTGATTTTTGCGCTTAGTACTGAGCGTTGGAAACCAGTCCCTAAACCCTATAGAACCTCTTGTGTATGCATTAGCATCTCCTTGAAAATGGATCCAGATTTGATTTTTGGCGCCGGTGGAAATCAACAGAACACTCCTGGGCAGCCATACTGGAATAAGGCTAAGGTGTACATTTCAAACCCCCCTAAGACCAGTTTACTTTAGATTTCTGAGGCTGATGTAGTCGGGTTGTCATCTTAAAGTGACATGATATAGCCTCAAGCGTTGTGTTTTAATATGCTTCTTAATCCACATGTTCATGTGTTGTTGCCGAGGACATGATCATTAATTAATTCACTTGTAGGCCATGTGCTTGTGTGACAGCAACTGGTAATCTGAAATAGATGGGTACCCCCACCCCTCCCTCACCGCGCTGATCCATGGTAGGAAAAACGAACTGCTGCATGTGGCTTGCTCCACAAAGACCCTATATGTATGTGTCACCTACAGCCTTTGGCAGGCTGAAATCACTCGTAATCGTGAAAAGGTCGTAAACAGGCTCAAGATCCCCCAGGGTCTCTCCACACTATCGTTTCGTCGGTGGAGTGAAGTTCCCTCAAGGGGAGGGGTCCACGGTGATTCACCGTAAGAAAAACGACACACTTCATAAAGATGGCAAATACATATAATTATGTTTGTGTCACCAACGGCCTCTGGAATGGTGAATTCACTCGTAATCGGAAACAGGTCGTAAACAGGCTCAAGATCCCCCAGGGTCTCTCCACACTATTGTTTCACCGGTGGAGTGAAGTTCCCTCAAGGGGAGGGGTCCACGGTGATTCACCGTAAGAAAAACGACCTGCTTTACAAAGACGCCACATACATGTATGCCTGTGCCACAGCCTCTGAAAGGGTGAATTCACTCGTAATCGGAAACGGGTCGTAAACGGGCTCAAGATCCCCCAGGGTCTCTCCACACTATTGTTTCACCGGTGGAGTGAAGTTCCCTCAAGGGGAGGGGTCCACGGTGATTCACCGTAAGAAAAACGACCTGCTTTACAAAGACGCCACATACCTGTATGTCTGTGTCACCTACAGCCTCTGGAAGGGGGAATTCACTCGTAATCGGAAACAGGTCGTAAACAGGCTCAAGATCCCCCAGGGTCTCTCCACACTATTGTGTCGTCGGTGGAGTGAAGTTCCCTCAAGGGGAGGGGTCCGCGGTGATTCACCGTAAGAAAAACGACCCACTTCAGAAAGATGGCAAATACACATAATTATGTTTGTGTCACCAACGGCCTCTGGAAGGGGGAATTCACTCGTAATTGGAAACAGGTCGTAAACAGGCTCAAGATCCCCCAGGGTCTCTCCACACTATTGTGTCGTCGGTGGAGTGAAGTTCCCTCAAGGGGAGGGGTCCGCGGTGATTCACCGTAAGAAAAACGACCTGCTTCACAAAGATGGCAATACATGTATGTCTCTGTCACCTACAGCCTCCGGAAGGGGGAATTCACTCGTGATCGGAAACAGGTCGTAAACAGGCTCAAGATCCCCCAGGGTCTCTCCACACTGTATCTATTGTGTCGTCGGTGGAGTGAAGTTCCTTCGAGGGGAGGGGTCCGCGGTGATTCACCGTAAGAAAAACGACCTGATTCACAAAGACGCCACATACATTCCTGTGTCACAACCTCTGGCAGGGCGAATTCACTTGAATAATTGAAACCGAATCGTCGTTTTTTGGAAAGATCTGCACCCTGTAAAGGCCACCTGTTATGATCGGAAACGGGTAAATAAGCTCAACATCCCCCAGGCTTTCTCCACCGTCCTGTTTTGTCAGTTGACTGATTTTTTTGTAAAAGCGAAAGGTCCATGTTGATTCACCGTAAGAGAAACGACTTGCTTAACGTGCATAGAGACGCCTCAAGTCGGTGTTGTTGGGATTCGGGCTTGATGTTAAATATTTCACATCTCGGCAAAACGGTCTCTGTAAAGTGCCTGTCAAAATTGGAAGAGGTTTTCAAAAGGGGGAGATTTGAATTACATGAAAGCCCACAATGTCTACCATCTATTCCTTTATGACTTGCCCTGATTCCCAAACCTAATCCGGTCTCCCTGTTATTGGTCAATCCTGAAAACATCCGAGTCAGTGGTTTTTAATTTTGTTTTACAGTTCGCCCAACCCCATTTTGTTATAAAGATTATATAGCAAAACAGGAATAGTGACCCGCAGATAGAAATGATATGTGGGGAAGCAAGTTTTGTTTGTTCCTGCATTTGGTTGTAATCAAGCGTTTACAAAATAAAGATATACAACATGTCAGATGGATGTTTGATATAATCTATATTTCGCGAGAAAAAAAAAAAAAAAAAAAAGTGAAACAACGGCGATTTTGAACCAGTGGCGTGTACTAATTAAATAACGGAAATTTCTCGCTTACTCCCCTTTTGTAAATATTGATGTGGGGTTTTGTTGTTGCTTGTTTGGTTTTGCTGTCTGTTTGAATTATTGACTGAATAGCCTCAATCAGGCTGTTCTAGAAGTTCATGTTTGGCATCGATGATCAGACCATGAGAGATTTTTTCTTAGCCTGCAATAAAAAGTTAATTAACAACACTATGAAGGTGCATGGTTAATTCACATATATAAAAAAAAAAAACAAAAAAAAAAACGCATTGAATGAAACTGTTTATTCATTTTTACACAAATAGATGAGTTTGCACCATTTGAGAGACTAGCAAAGACAGGAAACATTGCCAAGACCAGAGAAGAGGTTTCAACAAGTACTTCCTGTCGTACATTCTAGTAAGTAAACATGGTGCTTAACGTCCACATGTACATTCTAATAATTGATCACTTTTATATAGCACTACTCTCTGCTCTCGAAAAGACTCATTGCGCTGTTGTTGCATGTGGTTCCGAGCGAGTGACAGTATGTAGCCGAAACATCATCGGCCTCCTTTCAGGGAGTCGAGCCGCAAACACATATTTTAGCAGCTGTATTTTACATAACGATTTATAGGGTATGATTGTGTGGGAGGACTTGTCCTCGTGCACTGGAGTTAATGCTGACATATTTTTAAGAAACAGAGGCCAGAAAGGTTAGCTTTTCTGCTAGTTATTTACACCAAACAGTCGATGGAAAAAAGGCTTAAATACTAGTATTTACAGACTATTATAATAAATGTCCGTTTATCACTTTCATGTATAGTTGCTAGAAAGCGATTTAAACACGAAGGACATGACATAGATCTAATATAGAGTGCTTCCAGTCCACATGAGTGTCTGCTTCCTAAACTCTGTTTAGTCAATGAAAATACTCTGTGAGATATGGAAACATACCACACGACCACCATCTCTGACTTGCAGCGGATCTGTTTTACAGTTTTAACGTGGACTAGCTGTTTTAACTCTCTCAGAGCGTGATCCCCTGCCTCTATGTTCTTTAACTAATCCCATTTGTGAGCATTCCCGACTTCTACTTCCTCCCTTGAGAATACCGTTGATACTTTTAATGGTGCGGTACACCTGGTTTATTTTTTATTTTTTTATATCACTTCT
>OY757546.1:12664259-12684259 GCA_963584105.1 Alviniconcha strummeri | reverse complement strand
CAAATCAAACACAAATTAAGTCAAATAAATTATTAAATCAGTAATTTAAATTAACCTTGTCGGTGGTTGCTGCATTCCGGGCGTGGACTGGGGTGGCCAGGCAGGGCCGTTCAAGCGAGTGAATGTTCGGTCACACCCCTCTGCACCTGCAAGGTGGGAATGGGGGGACCGGTGTCGTCACTCGGTGAAGAGGTCGGGAAGGACAGTACAGCTGACGGCGGTCCGGGAGACGAGAAGGAACGATGGGAGGTGAAGGCGTTGAGACAGCGGCCTGCAAACTCCAGAAAATTCGAGCTTTGCCTATTTTATACATTTTATTTGACAGATTTTATTTGACAGATATGATGTTTTATTTCACAGATTATAACCGGCATTGAGCCTTTATAACTGAACCTCATCTATGAAGCTTTTAACGTTTTAGACAGATTCAGGGAGATCTTTTAAATTTTATTTTATAGCTTTTGTTTTATGGATTATAACCGGCATTTAGCCTTCATAATTGAATTTCGTTCATGAAGCTTTTAATTTTTAGAGAGATTCAGCGGGTGGTCTTTTAAATTTCATTTCACAGATTTTGTTTTATAGATTAAAACCGGCATTGAGCATTTATAATTGAGCCTCATTCATGAAGCTTTTAACATTTTAGAGAGATTCAGCGAGGGATTTTCAATTTTATTTTACAGATTTTGTTTTATAGATTTTAACCTGCATTGAGCCTTTATAATTGAGCCTCATTCATGAAGCTTTTAACTTTTTAGAGAGATTCAGGGAGGTCTTTTAAATTTTATTTTACAGATTTTGTTTTATAGATTATAACCGGCATTGAGTCTTTATAATTGAGCCTCATTCATGAAGCTTTTAACTTTTTAGAGAGATTGAGGGAAGTCTTTGAATTTTATTTTACAGATTTTGTTTTATAGATCAAAACCGGCATTGAGCTGTACAGCTGTATTCATAAAGCTTTCTTTGCAGCCAGACACGGTATAGTAAGCAATCATTATTTAGGAAGCACTTTACTTTAAAATGTCATTTTACTATGTGTGAGAGAAGATCATACGGGGGAAAAAGAATATGTAGGTGAATATTCAGCACCAAAAAAAAAAAAAAAAAAATCTCCAGGAAAAAATCAGTCGTATCTTCCAGTTTTAATTTTTGTTGATTGAAAGCTTCTTTGCAGCTAAAAATGGTTTAGTTAGCAAAGATCATTTTTGGATGCACTTTATTTTAATATGTCATTTTAGTATGTGTGAGAGAAGACAATTTGGGGGAAAAGCAGGAAAAAGAGGGTAGGCGAGTGAATCTTAAGCAAAGAAATACTCGTGAAAAAGTCATAGTTGTGTTTTACAGTTTTCATTTTTGTCGGTGGAGTGTTTGGACCTCTATGAATGAGAATCTCTTGGCAGCTACACACGTTTTAATAATCAAACATAATTCAGGAGCACTTTATTTTAATGTGTCGTTTTACTGAATATGTACGAGAGTAGACCATAAGGGAAAAAGCTCTTCTTTAATCGGTAACCTCTCTGCAGCCAGACACATTTTACAAAGCAGACATTTAGGAAGCAGTTTCTTTTGATGTGTTATTTTACTATGTGAGAGTAGACCATAGAAGGAAAACAAGCACAACAACAACAACAACAACAGCAACAACAACAACAACAACAGCAACAACAACAGCAACAACAACAACAACAATAAACTAGGGTAGATAGGTGTGGCATGCAAATCTTCATGAAAAAGTCATAGTTGTGTCTTACAGTTTTGTTTTTGATGGAGTGTTTGCTCCTCTATGGTGGAGAATCTCTTTGTAGCAGACATCATTTAAGAAGTACTTTATTTTTTCGTTTTACTGACTGTGTGAGAGTAGACTATGGACCGATATAAAGCGAAGAAACGAGGGTATGTTGGTGAGTCTACAGCAAACAAATCTTCATGAAAACAAAAGAGAAAAAAAAATCGAAGTTGTGTTTTACAGTTTTAATTTTAATTGATCAAGTCTTTGCTCTTATTTAAATGAGAACCTCTTTGTAGCTAGACACAGTTGAAATAGCAGACATTTTTGTTATTTCTTTCTTTCTTTTTAGGAAGCACTTTATTTTAATGTGTCATTTTACTGACCATAGACGGGAAAAAGCAACAACAAACACACACACACACACACACACACACACACACACACACACACACACACACACACACACACACACACACACACGGCATTTCTGAGTATTCCCGCCTTCTACTTCCTCCCTTGAGAATACCGTTGATACTTTTAATGGTGCGGTATACCAGGTTTTGATTTTTTTAATTGATTTTTTTTATCGCTTCTTAGTACTTTTTAGATGACTTTTCATTGATACTTTTTTAATTGATAATTTAGTTGATACTTCTAATGGTGCGCTATACCTGGTTTTAATTTAACTTTTTATACCGCTTTTTAGTACTAAGTACTTCTTAGATGACTTTTAATTCATACTTTTAATGTTGCGCTGTACCTGGTTTACCGCTTCTTAGTACTTAGCACTTCTTAGATGACTTTTAATTGATACTTTTTTAATTGATGATTTAGTTGATACTTTTAGTGGTGCGCTAATCTTGGTTTTAATTATAATTTTATATCTCTTCTTAGTACTTCTTAGGTGACTGACTTTTAATTCGTACTTTTTTTTATTTTTTTTTATTGATAATTTAGTTGATACTTTTAATGGTGGGGTATACCTGGTTTTATTTTTATTTTTTATTTTTATACCGCTTCTTAGTACTTAGTACTTCTTAGACGACTTTTGATTGATATACTTTTAATGGTGCGCTATATCAGGTTTTAATTGTAATTTAAATTTTTATACCGCCTCTTAGTATTTAGTACTTCTTAGATGACTTTTAATTTTTACTTTTTAAATTGATAATTTAGTTGATACTTTTAATGATGTGGTATAGCTGGGTTTTATTTTATTTTTATATCTCTTCTTAGTACTTCTTAGGTGACTGACTTTTAATTGATAGTTTTTTAATTGATAATTTATTTATTTTTAATGGTGCGGTATACCTGGTTTTATTTTGTTTAAATAATTTTTATACCGCTTCTTAGTACTTAGTACTTCTCAGATCACTTTTAATTGATACTTTGTTAATTGATAATTTAGTTGATACTTGTAAATGTGCGGTATATCTGGTTTTAATCCTTTTTTGATTTTCAGCTGAGTTTTTCTTGTTTTGGCAAAATACCTTCACAATACGTGAAGGATAAAAAGAGCTTGCATACCTGCATACTCAATGCATGTATGCAAGCTCTTTTTATCCTTCACGTATTGTCTCAACAAGGAATGTCAGTGACACTTTTAGCTTTTAACTTTGAAATTGATTTGACAGATTTTATTTTGGTTTAAACAAAATTGTATTCATTCATCGTAATCATACTTTCAACAAATAAGTACAGGAAACACAAAAGCAGTATGCTTATTTGAGTGTTACTATGGACTAAATGCTAATTACACAGACATTTATGATGGCAAATTGTTGTCAAAAAGTCAGAGGCAACAAAACAAACCAGACCAAAACAACAACAAAACAAAATACTAAAACAAAACAACACAAAACAGAAAAACGGGAAGGGGAATATTATCTTACAGGTTTTATTTCACAGACATTTTAGAGAGATATATTTGAATTTTATTTCACATATTTTATTTTACATGACAGTCCAAAATCGCAGCTGACGCTCTAATTTCCTGGACTTGCATGCCTCCTTCTCAACGCTGTTCACCTCTTCCACTCCTGTTTGTCTCTCTGGTCTCCTACAACTGTACTCTTCTTCCCGCTCTCTTCACCCCAGTGGCGGCACCTGTCCCCAACCACTCCCATCCTGTATGTGCACGGGCGGTGTGGTCCGCTCATTCACTAGTCGCTTGGGCCAGCCTCTGTCTGGGCTCACCGCCACTCCACGGCGGTAATGGACCATCTGTCGGCAAGTTTTATCTCTATCTTTTCAAAATTAATCTATTTAAAATTGTTTTATTCAGCTTAATTCGTGGTTGATTTGTGTGTGCTTGTGTGTGTGTGTGTGTGTGTGTGTGTGTGTGTGTGTGTGTGTGTATGCGTGCGTGCGTGCGTGCTTGCGAGTGCATGCGTGTGTGAGTGGTGCGTGTGTGTGTGTGTGTGTGTGTGTGTGTGTGTGTGTGTGTGGTGTGTGTGGTGTATGTGGTGTGTGTGTGTGTGTGTGTGTGTGTGTGTGTGTGTGCGTGCTTGCGTGCTTGCGTGTGCATGTGTGTGTGTGTGTGTGTGTGTGTGTGTGGGTGCGTGCGTGCGTGTGCGTGCGTGTGTCTGCGTGTGCGTGTGCAAATCAAACACAAATTAAGTCAAATAAATTATTAAATCAGTAATTTAAATTAACCTTGTCGGTGGTTGCTGCATTCCGGGCGTGGACTGGGGTGGCCAGGCAGGGCCGTTCAAGCGAGTGAATGTTCGGTCACACCCCTCTGCACCTGCAAGGTGGGAATGGGGGGACCGGTGTCGTCACTCGGTGAAGAGGTCGGGAAGGACAGTACAGCTGACGGCGGTCATGGAGACGAGCAGGAACGATGGGAGGTGAAGGCGTGAGACAGCGGCCTGCAAACTCCAGAAAATTCGAGCTTTGCCTATTTTATACATTTTATTTTACAGATTTGATGTTTTATTTTACAGATTATAACCGGCATTGAGCCTTTATAATTGAGCCTCATTCAAGAAGCTTTTAACGTTTTAGATAGATTCAGGGAGGGCTTTTAAATTTTATTTTACAGATTTTATTTGATAGATTGTAACCAGCATTAAGCCTGTATAACTGAGCCTCATTTATGAAGCTTTTAACTTTTTAGAGAGATTCAGGGAGTGATTTTCAATTTTATTTTACAGATTTTGTTTTATAGATTTTAACCTGCATTGAGCCTTTATAACTGAACCTCATTCATGAAGCTTTTAACTTTTTAGAGAGATTCAGGGAGGTCTTTTAAATTTTATTTTACAGATATGGTTTTATCGATTACAACCGGCATTGAGCCTTTAGAACTGAACCTCATTCATGAAGTTTTTAAGTTTTTAGAGATATTCAGGGAGGTCTTTGAATTTTACTTTGCAGATTTTATTTGATAGATTAGAACCGGCATTGAGCTGTACGGCAGTATTCATAAAGCTTTCGTTGCATCCAAACACGGTTTAGTGAGCAATCATCATTTAGGAAGCACTTTAATTTGTCATTTTACCATGTGTAAGAATAGACCATACGGAGAGAAAAAAAAGAGGATATGTAGGTGAATATTCAGCAAAGAAATCTTCAGGAAAAAAGTCATAGTCGTATCTTCCAGTTTTAATTTTTGTTGATTGAAAGCTTCTTTGCAGCTAAAAACGGTTTAGTAAGGAAACATAATTTAGGATGCACTATATTTTAATATGTCATTTTGTTATGTGTGAGAGAAGACAATTTGGGGGAAAAGCAGGAAAAATAGTGTAGGCGAGTGAATCTTAAGCAAAGAAATACTCGTGGAAAAGTCATTGTTGTGTTTTACAGTTTTCATTTTTGTGGCTGGAGTGTTTGGTCCTCTATGAACGAGAATCTCTTGGCAGCTACACACGTTTTAGTAATCACACATAATTTAGGAGCACTTTATTTTAATGTGTCGTTTTACTGAATATGTATGAGAGTAGACCATAAGGGAAAAAAGCTCTTCTTTAATCGGTAACCTCTTTTTAGTAAGCAGAAATTTAGGAAGCACCTTCTTTTGATGTGTCATTCTACTAAGTGAGAGTAGACCATAGAAGGAAAAAAAGCACAACAATAACAACAACAACATCAAACTAGGGTAGATAGATGAATCTACAGCATGCAAATCTTCATGAAAAAAGTCATAGTTGTGTCTTACAGTTTTATTTTGTTTTTGATGGAGTGTTTGCTCCACTATGATGGAGAATCTCTTTGCAGCTGCAAAGTGTTTAGTAAGCAGACATCATTTAGGAAGCACTTTATTTTGTCATTTTACTGACTGTGTGAGAGTAGACTATGGACCGAAATAAAGCGAAGAAACGAGGGTAAGTGGGTGAGTCTACAGCAAACAAATCTTCATGAGAAAAAAAAAAATATATAAAAAATCAAAGTTGTGTCTGACAGTTTTAGGTTTAATTGTTGAAGTGTTTGCTCTTCTTTAACTGAGAACTTTTTTGCAGTAAGACACAGTTTAGTAAGCAGATATTAAAAACTTTTTTAAGGAAGCATTTTATTTTAAAGGGCCTAGAAAGGCAGTTGTGGGGTACAAAATCGCTCCAAATCGTTTGAAAACAACGCATAGGCCCGTACTAACGTTCGAAGAGAAAAACTGTCTATTACTCACTTGTTTAAAACTTTTTCAGGGCTTCGATTAGGTTGTAATGCGTTTATTTTGGCAAAAAGGTCGGAAAATACGGTCAACTGAACGTTTCAAAATGAGTGCCATTTTGAATGCGAGATTTCGCGTGAGCTATTTTAAGCTAAAGGTTAACGGTCGGGCAGTGACGTCACAGACAGACAAGCAACCAATCGTGGAAGTCAGGTCTGTGTGTGTGTGCACAGGGCAACCGACTTGGACAAATTTCCAGTTCGACTCTCCAGGGATGAAACTCCTTTTCAGTAGTTGGGCCTTGTTATTTCATCCTTTTCGAGCCTTGTTATGTGCGTAGCGTTTCGCACCAACTTGCTTGCGGTCTTTTTCGTTGTGTTTACTCTAGCTTTCACAACAGGCTAGACCTCATCAGGGAGCCTGCCTTTTATTGGGTATTTTATTTGATTTTTCGGTTTAGTCTTGTTTGTTTCATCATATGTAACGATGAAAAAAGCTTGTTCGTTCTAGTTCAGTAGACTAGCGATTTCATGGCCTCCCTGGGTTAGGGTTTGGCCGGGTTGGGCTAGTTGCCGGTTCTTGCCATTCATTGTTTTTTCTCTCTCTTGGCTTGCCCTTTTGTTTCTCGAGTTATATCGTTCATTTGCGATGTACGAGTGAGTGGGGTGGTCTCGATGTTTAACGAACCGCTCATTCTTTCTTTGTATGGGGTAGTTCGTGAGCGTCTGCTGCCCTGCCGTGTTGTTGTCGGCTGAATGGATTGTATCGTGTACACGGATTACGTTGCTCGCTGACATTTCTCATTCTTTTCAGAAAGTGTTTTTGGTTTTGTTTTTCTCTCTTTTCCTCTTCTTTTCCACTATGCGTTCTTTCTTCTTCTTCTTCTTTATATTTTTTTAATTTTATTTATCTGTGACTTATTGGCGATTTCATACCCGCTTGTTAGCTTGCCTGATTAGGGCAGCCATTTTGCTTTTTTTTTTTCGTCTGCATTTGTTTACATCCCGATGCTTTGTCATCGGTAGTCCCGATTAGCGATTTGCTTGAACAGTTTGCATCCTTTATTTTTCTATGGTTATGGTTAGTTTGGCTTTCCATCTGTTTGTCGGCACAGTTATCTCTGTGCTCTTATGGCTGCAACAAATGAAGTCAATGTAGTCGTCTACTCATTTGTTTGCAGACAGTAGTCTATTAGACTGTTGTGATTCGGTGATGTTTTTTCCACCTTATCTTTGCAGGTAGGCCACCGTTTGCGTTTCTGAGGTAGTTTCAGCTGTTTTGTTTCTTTCGTTTGGTGTCGGCTGTTTGCTTGCCGGATTAGGGCAGCCCTTTTTCGTTTGTCACCAGCTTTCGTGGTTTGGTCTTCCTTTCATTAATTTGCTGGCACCTGTTTGCTTGCCTGATTAAGGCAGCAATTTTTCGTTTGCCACCAACATTTGTGGTTTGGTCTTTCTTTCTTTGCCACAGGCATTTGTGGTCTGTTCTTTCTTTCTTTTTTTGTCACTGGCATTTGTGTACAGTTTCTTTCTTACATTGCCTTTTCTGCTGTAGGCATTCGTGCTAGACTTTCTGTCTTTGTCTTCTTTCTTTCTTAATTTCATCAGATGCTAAAGAGCATATTAGGGACAAGCTGCGATGTCGACCGACTGGTGCCGTGGCTTCGGCGCGGCCTCATGAGAGTGCCGCTATTTTTCCCGGTGATCGTTGGTCTAAAATGTGCACAGGCCAGCCGAGTTTCTGTTTACCTTTCGGCTTTTAGTTTTCTCTCGATTGTTTTCATTGATTTTTTTGCCTCGCTTTTGTTTTGTTTCTTAGACGAGGCAGGGGTATTCGTTGGTAGTTCATGTTTTTCCTTTCTTTTCTCCGTGTTTACCATGTCAATTTTGTACATTTTTTTTCTCCCTTCTCCTTTTTCTTCTTCTGCATTTATTACAAGTTCATTCTTGCTGAGGATTTGTGTGTACATTTTCCTCTTTCGTTGATTTCTCTTTCATTTTCTGGAGGGTTTCTTGTGAAGGAGGTTTTCCCTTTTTTAAATTTTAACCTTTGCACTGGGTGCCAAGGTGTCAAAATGTATTTCTGAGTCCTTTGGTCGGTCTGGATATATTCCTTGTAGAACTGGCAAGGACGGAGGTTTCATCCGAAAGGACCGTTCCTTTCATCTAGCAAGTATCAATCTAGCGAAAGCCCGCGATGCGTGACTGACACCCTTAGTAAAAAGTTAATGTCTGTGTGGGTGTCCACAGGGTAACCGACTTGGAACAATTTCCAGTTCGAATCTCCAAGGCTGAAGCTTCCTTCGACTGCTATCTTTCGGGAAGGTGTGAAAGGAAAACAACGACCCTTTGGTCTGCAGCACTGCGCATCCCATGGCCGCACATTCACGTGGCATTTTCGTTGTGAAGTGATTGATGGTGAAAACGCGCCTCATTCGCCTCAGTGTCTATTTGTGACGTCAGAGACCTACGTCACGGATCTCGCGCGTACTTCGAGATTAAAACAAGCAGAAGAAATTCAGCCTGATCGGCATGCATTTCTTCCTTCGTAAACATACTTACTTTTATGGCAGTGACATTTTATTAGATTTAAAGCTCCTGTTACGCACAAGACTTTCATACTTAAGTCGATTTTCAACGTTCCTTTGCAAACAAAAACTGCCGTTCTGGGCCCTTTAATATGTCATTTTACTGACTGTGTGAGCGTAGACCATAGACGGGGGAAAAAAGCCACAACAAGAACAACGACAACAACAACAACAACAAACACACACACACACACACACACACACACACACACACACACACACACACACACACACACACACACACACACACACACACACACACACCAAAACAAAAACAAAACAAACAAAAAACCTTGGGTATGTGGGTGAATCTTCCGCAAACAAATCTTCATAAAATAAATCGTAGATGTGTGTTACAGTTTTAATTTTTGTTGATCGAATGTTTGCTCCTCTTTTATTATAATCTCTGTGCAGCTAGACACGGTTTAATAAGAAAATCTATTTAGGAAACACTTAATGTGTTGTTTTACTATGTGCGAGAGTAGACTATACGGTGGTTACAAAAAAAGGTAGATGGGCGAATCTTCAGCAAAGAAAAAGAAAGGGGGAAAATGTAGAATGATAAAAAAATTCAGGGAATCAAAAACAAATTTATTTATAATAATAAGAATGCATATTTGTCTGTTCCTCTCCTTATGATGAGTGCCAGGCGCATGAACCTATGCAAAGAGAAAAAAGGGTGGGGGTGGGGGTGGGGAGGGGGGGGAAGACGACGAAAAAGAGAGAGAGAAAAAAAAAGAAGAAGAGCGGACGCCATCCTGTTTGAGCAAAGCAGCCAAAGCCAAATGAACAACAACAACAACAAATTCATTTAAAATAATGCATACTTGTCTCTTCTTATCCTTATAATGAGCGCAAGGCGCATGAACACATGAGGAAAAAAGAAGGGGGGAAGGAAGACGAAAAGACAGAGAGAGAGAGAGAGAGAGAGAGAGAGAGAGAGAGAGAGAGAGAGAGAGAGAGAGAGCGAGAGAGAGAGAGAGAGAGAGCTGAGAATGTTTTTGAATGAACGATTTGCGGTCGTAATTCAGTGATGTTTTTTCGATCTGACTTGCTTCCCGCGCTTACTGATTATCTGTCTATTCCACCAGAGCTCCCAGATATATGCGCACGCAGAGAGGCAGGTTTTGGAAGGCATATTTTAAACTGGCTGCTGTAAAAGTTTGGCAGTGTTAGGGCAGTTTCTTCCAGGCACAGTGGGCTTTAAAAGAGAAAGACCTTTGATTTTTGCGCTTAGTACTGAGCGTTGGAAACCAGTCCCTAAACCCTATAGAACCTCTTGTGTATGCATTAGCATCTCCTTGAAAATGGATCCAGACTTGATTTTTGGCGCCGGTGGAAATCAACAGAACACTCCTGGGCAGCCATACTGGAATAAGGCTAAGATGTACATTTCAAACCCCCCTAAGACCAGTTTACTTTAGATTTCTGAGGCTGATGTAGTCGGGTTGTCATCTTAAAGTGACATGATATATTATAGCCTCAAGCGTTGTGTGTTAATATGCTTCTTAATCCACATGTTCATGTGTTGTTGCCGAGGACATGATCATTAATTAATTCACTTGTAGGCCATGTGCTTGTGTGACAGCCACTGGTAATCTGAAATAGATGGGTACCCCCACCCCTCCCTCACCGCGCTGATCCATGGTAGGAAAAACGAACTGCTGCATGTGGCTTGCTCCACAAAGACCCTATATGTATGTGTCACCTACAGCCTTTGGCAGGCTGAAATCACTCGTAATCGTGAAAAGGTCGTAAACAGGCTCAAGATCCCCCAGGGTCTCTCCACACTATCGTTTCGTCGGTGGAGTGAAGTTCCCTCAAGGGGAGGGGTCCACGGTGATTCACCGTAAGAAAAACGACCCACTTCATAAAGATGGCAAATACATATAATTATGTTTGTGTCACCAACGGCCTCTGGAATGGTGAATTCACTCGTAATCGGAAACAGGTCGTAAACAGGCTCAAGATTCCCCAGGGTCTCTCCACACTATTGTTTCACCGGTGGAGTGAAGTTCCCTCAAGGGGAGGGGTCCACGGTGATTCACCGTAAGAAAAACGACCTGCTATACAAAGACGCCACATACATGTATGCCTGTGCCACAGCCTCTGAAAGGGTGAATTCACTCGTAATCGGAAACGGGTCGTAAACGGGCTCAAGATCCCCCAGGGTCTCTCCACACTATTGTGTCGTCGGTGGAGTGAAGTTCCCTCAAGGGGAGGGGTCCACGGTGATTCACCGTAAGAAAAACGACCTGCTTTACAAAGACGCCACATACCTGTATGTCTGTGTCACCTACAGCCTCTGGAAGGGGGAATTCACTCGTAATCGGAAACGGGTCGTAAACAGGCTCAAGATCCCCCAGGGTCTCTCCACACTATTGTTTCACCGGTGGAGTGAAGTTCCCTCAAGGGGAGGGGTCCGCGGTGATTCACCGTAAGAAAAACGACCTGCTTTACAAAGACGCCACATACCTGTATGTCTGTGTCACCTACAGCCTCTGGAAGGGGGAATTCACTCGTAATCGGAAACAGGTCGTAAACAGGCTCAAGATCCCCCAGGGTCTCTCCACACTATTGTGTCGTCGGTGGAGTGAAGTTCCCTCAAGGGGAGGGGTCCGCGGTGATTCACCGTAAGAAAAACGACCCACTTCAGAAAGATGGCAAATACACATAATTATGTTTGTGTCACCAACGGCCTCTGGAAGGGGGAATTCACTCGTAATTGGAAACAGGTCGTAAACAGGCTCAAGATCCCCCAGGGTCTCTCCACACTATTGTGTCGTCGGTGGAGTGAAGTTCCCTCAAGGGGAGGGGTCCGCGGTGATTCACCGTAAGAAAAACGACCTGCTTCACAAAGATGGCAATACATGTATGTCTCTGTCACCTACAGCCTCCGGAAGGGGGAATTCACTCGTGATCGGAAACAGGTCGTAAACAGGCTCAAGATCCCCCAGGGTCTCTCCACACTGTATCTATTGTGTCGTCGGTGGAGTGAAGTTCCTTCGAGGGGAGGGGTCCGCGGTGATTCACCGTAAGAAAAACGACCTGATTCACAAAGACGCCACATACATTCCTGTGTCACAACCTCTGGCAGGGCGAATTCACTTGAATAATTGAAACCGAATCGTCGTTTTTTGGAAAGATCTGCACCCTGTAAAGGCCACCTGTTATGATCGGAAACGGGTAAATAAGCTCAACATCCCCCAGGCTTTCTCCACCGTCCTGTTTTGTCAGTTGACTGATTTTTTTGTAAAAGCGAAAGGTCCATGTTGATTCACCGTAAGAGAAACGACTTGCTTAACGTGCATAGAGACGCCTCAAGTCGGTGTTGTTGGGATTCGGGCTTGATGTTAAATATTTCACATCTCGGCAAAACGGTCTCTGTAAAGTGCCTGTCAAAATTGGAAGAGGTTTTCAAAAGGGGGAGATTTGAATTACATGAAAGCCCACAATGTCTACCATCTATTCCTTTATGACTTGCCCTGATTCCCAAACCTAATCCGGTCTCCCTGTTATTGGTCAATCCTGAAAACATCCGAGTCAGTGGTTTTTAATTTTGTTTTACAGTTCGCCCAACCCCATTTTGTTATAAAGATTATATAGCAAAACAGGAATAGTGACCCGCAGATAGAAATGATATGTGGGGAAGCAAGTTTTGTTTGTTCCTGCATTTGGTTGTAATCAAGCGTTTACAAAATAAAGATATACAACATGTCAGATGGATGTTTGATATAATCTATATTTCGCGAGAAAAAAAAAAAAAAAAAAAAAGTGAAACAACGGCGATTTTGAACCAGTGGCGTGTACTAATTAAATAACGGAAATTTCTCGCTTACTCCCCTTTTGTAAATATTGATGTGGGGTTTTGTTGTTGCTTGTTTGGTTTTGCTGTCTGTTTGAATTATTGACTGAATAGCCTCAATCAGGCTGTTCTAGAAGTTCATGTTTGGCATCGATGATCAGACCATGAGAGATTTTTTCTTAGCCTGCAATAAAAAGTTAATTAACAACACTATGAAGGTGCATGGTTAATTCACATATATAAAAAAAAAAAAAAAAAAAAAAAAAACGCATTGAATGAAACTGTTTATTCATTTTTACACAAATAGATGAGTTTGCACCATTTGAGAGACTAGCAAAGACAGGAAACATTGCCAAGACCAGAGAAGAGGTTTCAACAAGTACTTCCTGTCGTACATTCTAGTAAGTAAACATGGTGCTTAACGTCCACATGTACATTCTAATAATTGATCACTTTTATATAGCACTACTCTCTGCTCTCGAAAAGACTCATTGCGCTGTTGTTGCATGTGGTTCCGAGCGAGTGACAGTATGTAGCCGAAACATCATCGGCCTCCTTTCAGGGAGTCGAGCCGCAAACACATATTTTAGCAGCTGTATTTTACATAACGATTTATAGGGTATGATTGTGTGGGAGGACTTGTCCTCGTGCACTGGAGTTAATGCTGACATATTTTTAAGAAACAGAGGCCAGAAAGGTTAGCTTTTCTGCTAGTTATTTACACCAAACAGTCGATGGAAAAAAGGCTTAAATACTAGTATTTACAGACTATTATAATAAATGTCCGTTTATCACTTTCATGTATAGTTGCTAGAAAGCGATTTAAACACGAAGGACATGACATAGATCTAATATAGAGTGCTTCCAGTCCACATGAGTGTCTGCTTCCTAAACTCTGTTTAGTCAATGAAAATACTCTGTGAGATATGGAAACATACCACACGACCACCATCTCTGACTTGCAGCGGATCTGTTTTACAGTTTTAACGTGGACTAGCTGTTTTAACTCTCTCAGAGCGTGATCCCCTGCCTCTATGTTCTTTAACTAATCCCATTTGTGAGCATTCCCGCCTTCTACTTCCTCCCTTGAGAATACCGTTGATACTTTTAATGGTGCGGTACACCTGGTTTATTTTTTATTTTTTATATCACTTCTTAGTACTTCTTAGATGACTTTAATTGATACTTTTTTTAATTGATAATTTAGTTGATACTTTTAGTGGTGCGGTGTACCTGTTGTTGTTGTTTTTTGTTTTTTATATCGCTTCTCAATTGTGCGATTGACCTGGGTTTTTTTATTTTTTTATTTTTTAGATCGCTTCTTAGTACTTAGTACTTCTTAGATGACTTTTAATTGATACTTTTTTAACCGATAATTTAGTTGATACTTGGTGCACTATTCCTTTTCTTAATGGGGTATACCTGGTTTTTATTTTTTGTTTAAATGTTTTATATCGCTTCTTAATGGTCCGGCATTCCTGGTTTTAATTTTATTTTTTAGGTCGCTTCTTAGTACTTAGTACTTCTTAGGTGACTTTTAATTGATACTTTTTTAATTGATAATTTGGTTTAAACAAAAATTTGTTCAAGACAAAATAAAGATACAAAGAATCGTTATGTGCTCATCAACAAGCTATAGCTTATAGGCGATGAGCTCATTATATTATAGTTGGAAAAAACGCACAATGTAAGGCGGACAAACAATTTCATTTCACTAACAAAAACTGAGTGAGAAATAACAACAATATAAACGAAAAACAAGAGAAAACAAAGAAAGAAAAAGAAAGAAACAAACAAACTACAATAACAAAACACAAAAATACGAACAGTCGCTAGAAAACAGTCAAAACAAAATAGTGGAAAAAAACTAAACAATGTTAGGTAGATAGATAGATTGGCTGGTGGCTTAAATAAATACTAGCGAGAGAGAATTGGAATGTGGAGACAGAGGGGGATGGGAAAAGGGAAAGATGGTTTGAAGTCATTTTTTTCTTTTTTCTACAGTAGCATAATTATTAAATTTTTTTACAAAGTTCAGAGGTATGAGTAGGCAGTCGGTCATTTGTATAATCAAAACATATAATCACATTTACAGAAGGAGTTAATTCTTGGATTTTTAACGTCCCTTTAGTATACTATGTTAAAAGGACAAATCACATGTGCACAAAGTCAGTATATATGGTCAAAAACAAACAAACAAGAGATAATCATATTACAGGTCAGCTACCTGCTAGCTTACAGTTCCGCTTTTAAGGTCGCTTAGATAGCTTAATGAATTCATGGACAGTTAGGAATATGTGTTTGTTTTCTGGAAGTCGCAGGTCTTAGTTACCGTACAGTAGTGTTCTAATATTGGTTTGGCTACTAGGGAGGGTAAGTATTGTTCTTGCGCGGATGTTTATGTAGTTAGGACAATGAAGGAGGTAATGCTCGGCCGTTTCTCTAAAATAACCGCAAGAACATTTTGGGTCGGTACTTAAATGGCGGTTGACTAGGTCATTGTTAAGGTTATTCATTTCTAGGCGAAGGCGATAGTGAATGACTTGTGCATTTCTTTCTCCAAAGTAGTAATAGGCTGGAACTTTACTGTCGGACAAGGACAATGATCGTTTAAAAACACTTAAAGATGTACTTTGTTGAACGCTAATGGGGAGAGAATTCCACTCTGCTGTGGTAGATGGAATGAAGGAGTTTCGATAAAGTTCAGTTTTGCATGTAGTCACATCTCTTTCTAATGGTCTGCGTCTGTGGTACGGATTAATGTGGGCGACTAAAGGGGGCAAGAGGTCACTTATATATTGGGGACAGAGGCCTAGTGTCATTTCGTGAAACATCAAGAGTTTATGCCGTTTCCGTCTTTCCTTTAATGTGCAGAATCCGGATTCTATGTACAGTTTCTGGTGGCTAGTTCCACGAATACCTCCTAGAATTGATAATTTAATTGAAACTTTTAATGGTGCGGTATACCTGGTTCAAATTTTTTGTTTTTATCTTTTTATATCGCTTCTTAATGGTGGGGTATACCTGTTTTGTTTTGTTTTTAAAAATTTTTTTATTGCTTCTTAGTACTTAGTACTTCTTAGATGACTTTTAATTGATACTTTTTAATTGATAATTTAGTTGATGCTTTTAATGCCTGGTTTTTATTTTATTTTTATTTTTTATATCACTTCATAGCACTTAGAACTTCTTAGATGACTTGGGATTTTATGTTTCATGTTAGAAAAAAAGAAGAAGAAGAAGAAAAAAAAAAAGTGAGTCCATGCAATGTTCAGCATAAGTAGTCACTGGGGTCGGCTCCAATCTTAGGTATGAAGTCCAGCTCTGTGTAATTACACTACTCGTTCACTGACAGTGACTAATGTCGATTTACTTTATGTTTCGGTCAATCCTTTTTTGATTCAGTTCAGCTTTTTTTTTTTTTTTTAATTCAGTTCACGTATTGTCTCAATAAGGAATATCAGTAACATTTTTAGCTTTTAACTTTCAGGGGGGTCTTTAAATTTATTTTACAGATTTTATTTTGGTTTAAACAAAATTGTATTCATTGATCGTAATCATACGTTCAACAAATAAGTACAGGAAACCCAAAAGAAGTATGCTTATTTGAGTGTTAGCTATAGACTAAATGATAATTACACAGACATTTACGATGGCAAGATCGCAAATTGTTGTCAAAAATTCAGAGGCAAAATAACAAACCAAAGACCAAAACAACAACAAAACATAAAAATAAAAACAAAACAACACAAAACAACAGTACAAAACAGAAAAACGGGAACGGGAATTTTATCTTACAGGTTTTATTTCACAGACTTTTTAGAGAGATTCATTTGAAATTTATTTGAAATATTTTATTTTACAGATTTTATTTTACAGGACAGTCCAAAATCGCAGCTGACGTTCGAATTTTCTGGACTTGCATACCTCCTCAACGCTGTTCACCTCTTCCATTCCTGTTTGTTTCTCTGGTCTCCTACAACTGTACTCTTCTTCCCGCTCTCTTCACCCCAGTGGCGGCACCTGTCCCCAACCACTCCCATCCTGTATGTGCACGGGCGGTGTGGTCCGTTCATTCACTAGTCGCTTGGGCCAGCCTCTGTCTGGGCTCACCGCCACTCCACGGCGGCAATGTACCATCTGTCGGCAAGTTTTATCTCTATCTTTTCAAAATTAATCTATTTAAAATTGTTTTATTCAGCTTAATTCGTGGTTGATTTGTGTGTGCTTGTGTGTGTGTGTGTGTGTGTGTGTGTGTGTGTGTGTGTGTGTGTATGCGTGCGTGCGTGCGTGCTTGCGAGTGCATGCGTGTGTGTGTGGTGCGTGTA
Organism: Alviniconcha strummeri; assembly: GCA_963584105.1. Lineage (NCBI taxonomy): Eukaryota > Metazoa > Mollusca > Gastropoda > Provannidae > Alviniconcha > Alviniconcha strummeri. The sequence continues at coordinate 12,667,198 of OY757546.1, read as the reverse complement.
TGTGCGTGTGTGTGTGTGTGTGTGAGTGCGTGCGTGAGTGCGTGCTTGCGAGTTCATGCGTGTGTTTGTGCGTGTGTGTGTGTGTGTGTGTGTGTGTGTGTGTGTGTGTGTGTGTGTGTATGTGTGTGTGTGTGTGTATGCGGTGTGTGTGTGTGCCTGTGTGTGTGTGTGTGTGTGTGTGTGTGTGTGTGTGTGTGTGTGTGTGTGTGTGTGTGTGCGAGCGTGCTTGCGTGTGCATGCGTGTGTGGGGGTGGGGGGGGGGTGCGTGCGTTCGAGTGTGTGCGTGTGTCTGCGTGTGCGTGAGCAAATCAAACACAAATTAAGTCAAATAAATTACTAAATTAGTAATTTAAATTAACCTTGTCGGTGGTTGCTGCATTCCGGGCGTGGACTGGGGTGGCCAGGCAGGGCCGTTCAAGCGAGTGAATGTTCGGTCACACCCCTCTGCACCTGCAAGGTGGGAATGGGGGGACCGGTGTCGTCACTCGGTGAAGAGGTCGGGAAGGACAGTACAGCTGACGGCGGTCACAGAGATGAGCAGGAACGATGGGAGGTGAAGGCGTTGAGACAGCGGCCTGCAAACTCCAGAAAATTCGATCTTTGCCTATTGTACACATTTTATTTGACATATTTTATTTGTCAGATTTGATGTTTTATTTCATAGATTATAACCAGCATTGAGCCTTTATAATTGAGCCTCATTCATGAAGCTTTTAACGTTTTAGATTCAGGGAGGTCTTTAAAATTTTATTTTATAACTTTTGTTTTATAGATTATAACCGGCATTGAGCCTTCATAATTGAACCTCATTCATGAAGTTTTTAACTTTTTAGAGATATTCAGCGGGTGGTCTTTTAAATTTCATTTCACAGATTTTGTTTTATAGATTAAAACCGGCATTAAGCATTCATGAAGCTTTTAACTTTTTAGAGAGATTCAGGGAGGTGTTTTAAATTTTATTTTACAGATCTCGTTTTATAGATTATAACCGGAATTGTGCCTTTACAATTGAGCCTCATTCATGAAGCTTTTAACTTTTTACAGAGAGTCAGGGAGGTCTTTTAAATTTGATTTTATGTATCTTGTTTTATAGATTATAACTGGCATTGAGCCTTTATAATTGAGCCTCATTCATGAAGCTTTTAACTTTTTAGAGAGATTGAGGGAAGTCTTTGAATTTTATTTTACAGATTTTGTTTTATAGATTATAACCGGCATTGGGCTGTACAGCAGTATTCTTAAAGCTTTCTTTGCAGCCAGACACGGTTTAGTAAACAATCATGATTTAGGAAGCACTTTACTTTAATGTGTCATTTTACTATGTGTAAGAGAAGATCATATGGGGAAAAAAGAATATGTAGGTGAATATTCAGCAAAAAAATCTTCAGGAAAAAATCAGTCGTATCTTCTAGTTTTAATTTTATTTTTAATTTTAATACCGCTTCTTAGTACTTAGTACTTCTTAGATGACTTTTAATTCATACATTTAATGGTGCGCTATACCTGGTTTTAATTGATATTTAAATTTTTATACCGTTTCTTAGTACTTAGTACTTCTTAGATGACTTTTAATTGATACATTTTTAATTGATAATTTAGTTGACACTTTTAGTGGTGCGCTATACCTGGTTTTAATTGTAATTTTATGTATCTTCTTAGTACTTCTTACGTGACTGACTTTTAATTCGTACTTTTTTTTAAATGATAATTTAATTGATACCTTTAATGGTCGGGTATACCTGGTTTTATTTTTAATTTTAATTTTTATATCGCTTCTTAGTACTTAGTACTTCTTAGATGACTTGATTGATACTTTTTAATTGATAATTTAGTTGATACTTTTAATGGTCCGCTATACCTGGTTTTAATTGTGTTTTTTTTTTATACCGCCTCTTAGTACTTAGTACTTCTTAGATGACTTTTAATTGATACTTTTTAATTGATAATTTAGTTGATACTTTTAATCATGTGGTATACCTGTTTTGTTGTTGTTGTTTTTTGTTTGTTTATTATCTCTTCTTAGTACTTCTTAGGTGACTGACTTTTAATTGATACTTTTTTAATTGATAATTTAATTATTTTTACTGGTGCGGTATACCTGGTTTTAAATTTTTATTTTTATTTTTATACCGCTTCTTAGTACTTGGTACTTCTTAGATCACTTTTAATTGATACTTTGTTAATTGATAATTTAGTTGATACTTTTAAATGTGCAGTATATCTGGTTTTAATCCTTTTTTGATTTTCAGCTGAGTTTTTCTTGTTTTGGCAAAATACCGTCTTGAGTATGCAGGTATGCAAGCTCTTTTTATCCTTCACGTATTGTCTCAACAAGGAATGTCAGTGACACTTTTAGCTTTTAACTTTGAAATTTATTTGACAGATTTTATTTTTTTAAACAAAATTGTATTCATTCATCGTAATCATACGTTCAACAAATAAGTACAGGAAACACAAAAGCAGTATGCTTATTTGAGTGTTATTATGGACTAAATGGTAATTACACAGACATTTATGATGGCAAATTGTTGTCAAAAAATCAGAGGCAACAAAACAAACCAAAGACCAAAACAACAACAAAACAAAATACTAAAACAAAACAGAAAAACGGGAAGGGGAATATTATCTTACAGGTTTTATTTCACAGACATTTTAGAGAGATATATTTGAATTTTATTTCACATATTTTATTTTACGTGACAGTCCAAAATCGCAGCTGACGTTCGAATTTTCTGGACTTGCATACCTCCTTCTCAACGCTGTTCACCTCTTCCACTCCTGTTTGTCTCTCTGGTCTCCTACAACTGTACTCTTCTTCCCGCTCTCTTCACCCCAGTGGCGGCACCTGTCCCCAACCACTCCCATCCTGTATGTGCACGGGCGGTGTGGTCCGTTCATTCACTAGTCGCTTGGGCCAGCCTCTGTCTGGGCTCACCGCC
>OY757546.1:12641759-12659259 GCA_963584105.1 Alviniconcha strummeri | reverse complement strand
TTTAGTATGTGTGAGAGAAGACAATTTGGGGGAAAAGCAGGAAAAAGAGGGTAGGCGAGTGAATCTTAAGCAAAGAAATACTCGTGAAAAAGTCATAGTTGTGTTTTACAGTTTTCATTTTTGTCGGTGGAGTGTTTGGACCTCTATGAATGAGAATCTCTTGGCAGCTACACACGTTTTAATAATCAAACATAATTCAGGAGCACTTTATTTTAATGTGTCGTTTTACTGAATATGTACGAGAGTAGACCATAAGGGAAAAAGCTCTTCTTTAATCGGTAACCTCTCTGCAGCCAGACACATTTTACAAAGCAGACATTTAGGAAGCAGTTTCTTTTGATGTGTTATTTTACTATGTGAGAGTAGACCATAGAAGGAAAACAAGCACAACAACAACAACAACAACAGCAACAACAACAACAACAACAGCAACAACAACAGCAACAACAACAACAACAATAAACTAGGGTAGATAGGTGTGGCATGCAAATCTTCATGAAAAAGTCATAGTTGTGTCTTACAGTTTTGTTTTTGATGGAGTGTTTGCTCCTCTATGGTGGAGAATCTCTTTGTAGCAGACATCATTTAAGAAGTACTTTATTTTTTCGTTTTACTGACTGTGTGAGAGTAGACTATGGACCGATATAAAGCGAAGAAACGAGGGTATGTTGGTGAGTCTACAGCAAACAAATCTTCATGAAAACAAAAGAGAAAAAAAAAATCGAAGTTGTGTTTTACAGTTTTAATTTTAATTGATCAAGTCTTTGCTCTTATTTAAATGAGAACCTCTTTGTAGCTAGACACAGTTGAAATAGCAGACATTTTTGTTATTTCTTTCTTTCTTTTTAGGAAGCACTTTATTTTAATGTGTCATTTTACTGACCATAGACGGGAAAAAGCAACAACAAAACACACACACACACACACACACACACACACACACACACACACACACACACACACACACACACACACACACACACACACACACACGGCATTTCTGAGTATTCCCGCCTTCTACTTCCTCCCTTGAGAATACCGTTGATACTTTTAATGGTGCGGTATACCAGGTTTTGATTTTTTTAATTGATTTTTTTTATCGCTTCTTAGTACTTTTTAGATGACTTTTCATTGATACTTTTTTAATTGATAATTTAGTTGATACTTCTAATGGTGCTATACCTGGTTTTAATTTAACTTTTTATACCGCTTTTTAGTACTAAGTACTTCTTAGATGACTTTTAATTCATACTTTTAATGTTGCGCTGTACCTGGTTTACCGCTTCTTAGTACTTAGCACTTCTTAGATGACTTTTAATTGATACTTTTTTAATTGATGATTTAGTTGATACTTTTAGTGGTGCGCTAATCTTGGTTTTAATTATAATTTTATATCTCTTCTTAGTACTTCTTAGGTGACTGACTTTTAATTCGTACTTTTTTTAATTTATTTTTATTGATAATTTAGTTGATACTTTTAATGATGGGGTATACCTGGTTTTATTTTTATTTTTAATTTTTATACCGCTTCTTAGTACTTAGTACTTCTTAGACGACTTTTGATTGATATACTTTTAATGGTGCGCTATATCAGGTTTTAATTGTAATTTAAATTTTTATACCGCCTCTTAGTATTTAGTACTTCTTAGATGACTTTTAATTGTTACTTTTTAAATTGATAATTTAGTTGATACTTTTAATGATGTGGTATAGCTGGGTTTTATTTTATTTTTATATCTCTTCTTAGTACTTCTTAGGTGACTGACTTTTAATTGATAGTTTTTTAATTGATAATTTAGTTATTTTTAATGGTGCGGTATACCTGGTTTTATTTTGTTTAAATAATTTTTATACCGCTTCTTAGTACTTAGTACTTCTCAGATCACTTTTAATTGATACTTTGTTAATTGATAATTTAGTTGATACTTGTAAATGTGCGGTATATCTGGTTTTAATCATTTTTTGATTTTCAGCTGAGTTTTTCTTGTTTTGGCAAAATACCTTCACAATACGTGAAGGATAAAAAGAGCTTGCATACCTGCATACTCAATGCATGTATGCAAGCTCTTTTTATCCTTCACGTATTGTCTCAACAAGGAATGTCAGTGACACTTTTAGCTTTTAACTTTGAAATTTATTTGACAGATTTTATTTTGGTTTAAACAAAATTGTATTATTCATCGTAATCATACTTTCAACAAATAAGTACAGGAAACACAAAAGCAGTATGCTTATTTGAGTGTTACTATGGACTAAATGCTAATTACACAGACATTTATGATGGCAAATTGTTGTCAAAAAGTCAGAGGCAACAAAACAAACCAGACCAAAACAACAACAAAACAAAATACTAAAACAAAACAACACAAAACAGAAAAACGGGAAGGGGAATATTATCTTACAGGTTTTATTTCACAGACATTTTAGAGAGATATATTTGAATTTTATTTCACATATTTTATTTTACATGACAGTCCAAAATCGCAGCTGACGCTCGAATTTCCTGGACTTGCATGCCTCCTTCTTAACGCTGTTCACCTCTTCCACTCCTGTTTGTCTCTCTGGTCTCCTACAACTGTACTCTTCTTCCCGCTCTCTTCACCCCAGTGGCGGCACCTGTCCCCAACCACTCCCATCATGTATGTGCACGGGCGGTGTGGTCCGTTCATTCACTAGTCGCTTGGGCCAGCCTCTGTCTGGGCTCACCGCCACTCCACGGCGGTAATGGACCATCTGTCGGCAAGTTTTATCTCTATCTTTTCAAAATTAATCTATTTAAAATTGTTTTATTCAGCTTAATTCGTGGTTGATTTGTGTGTGCTTGTGTGTGTGTGTGTGTGTGTGTGTGTGTGTGTGTGGGTGCGTGCGTGCGTGTGCGTGCGTGTGTCTGCGTGTGCGTGTGCAAATCAAACACAAATTAAGTCAAATAAATTATTAAATCAGTAATTTAAATTAACCTTGTCGGTGGTTGCTGCATTCCGGGCGTGGACTGGGGTGGCCAGGCAGGGCCGTTCAAGCGAGTGAATGTTCGGTCACACCCCTCTGCACCTGCAAGGTGGGAATGGGGGGACCGGTGTCGTCACTCGGTGAAGAGGTCGGGAAGGACAGTACAGCTGACGGCGGTCATGGAGACGAGCAGGAACGATGGGAGGTGAAGGCGTGAGACAGCGGCCTGCAAACTCCAGAAAATTCGATCTTTGCCTATTTTATACATTTTATTTTACAGATTTGATGTTTTATTTTACAGATTATAACCGGCATTGAGCCTTTATAATTGAGCCTCATTCAAGAAGCTTTTAACGTTTTAGAGAGATTCAGGGAGGGCTTTTAAATTTTATTTTACAGATTTTATTTGATAGATTGTAACCAGCATTAAGCCTGTATAACTGAGCCTCATTTATGAAGCTTTTAACTTTTTAGAGAGATTCAGGGAGTGATTTTCAATTTTATTTTACAGATTTTGTTTTATAGATTTTAACCTGCATTGAGCCTTTATAACTGAACCTCATTCATGAAGCTTTTAACTTTTTAGAGAGATTCAGGGAGGTCTTTTAAATTTTATTTTACAGATATGGTTTTATCGATTACAACCGGCATTGAGCCTTTAGAACTGAACCTCATTCATGAAGTTTTTAAGTTTTTAGAGATATTCAGGGAGGTCTTTGAATTTTACTTTGCAGATTTTATTTGATAGATTAGAACCGGCATTGAGCTGTACGGCAGTATTCATAAAGCTTTCGTTGCATCCAAACACGGTTTAGTGAGCAATCATCATTTAGGAAGCACTTTAATTTGTCATTTTACCATGTGTAAGAATAGACCATACGGAGAGAAAAAAAGAGGATATGTAGGTGAATATTCAGCAAAGAAATCTTCAGGAAAAAAGTCATAGTCGTATCTTCCAGTTTTAATTTTTGTTGATTGAAAGCTTCTTTGCAGCTAAAAACGGTTTAGTAAGGAAACATAATTTAGGATGCACTATATTTTAATATGTCATTTTGTTATGTGTGAGAGAAGACAATTTGGGGGAAAAGCAGGAAAAATAGGGTAGGCGAGTGAATCTTAAGCAAAGAAATACTCGTGGAAAAGTCATTGTTGTGTTTTACAGTTTTCATTTTTGTGGCTGGAGTGTTTGGTCCTCTATGAACGAGAATCTCTTGGCAGCTACACACGTTTTAGTAATCACACATAATTTAGGAGCACTTTATTTTAATGTGTCGTTTTACTGAATATGTATGAGAGTAGACCATAAGGGAAAAAAGCTCTTCTTTAATCGGTAACCTCTTTTTAGTAAGCAGAAATTTAGGAAGCACCTTCTTTTGATGTGTCATTCTACTAAGTGAGAGTAGACCATAGAAGGAAAAAAAGCACAACAATAACAACAACAACATCAAACTAGGGTAGATAGATGAATCTAAAGCATGCAAATCTTCATGAAAAAAGTCATAGTTGTGTCTTACAGTTTTATTTTGTTTTTGATGGAGTGCTTGCTCCACTATGATGGAGAATCTCTTTGCAGCTGCAAAGTGTTTAGTAAGCAGACATCATTTAGGAAGCACTTTATTTTGTCATTTTACTGACTGTGTGAGAGTAGACTATGGACCGAAATAAAGCGAAGAAACGAGGGTAAGTGGGTGAGTCTACAGCAAACAAATCTTCATGAGAGAAAAAAAAAAAAAAAAAAAATCAAAGTTGTGTCTGACAGTTTTAGGTTTAATTGTTGAAGTGTTTGCTCTTCTTTAACTGAGAACCTTTTTGCAGTAAGACACAGTTTAGTAAGCAGACATTAAAAACTTTTTTAAGGAAGCACTTTATTTTAAAGGGCCTAGAAAGGCAGTTGTGGGGTACAAAATCGCTCCAAATCGTTTGAAAACAACGCATAGGCCCGTACTAACGTTCGAAGAGAAAAACTGTCTATTACTCACTTGTTTAAAACTTTTTCAGGGCTTCGATTAGGTTGTAATGCGTTTATTTTGGCAAAAAGGTCGGAAAATACGGTCAACTGAACGTTTCAAAATGAGTGCCATTTTGAATGCGAGATTTCGCGTGAGCCATTTTAAGCTAAAGGTTAACGGTCGGGCAGTGACGTCACAGACAGACAAGCAACCAATCGTGGAAGTCAGGTCTGTGTGTGTGTGCACAGGGCAACCGACTTGGACAAATTTCCAGTTCGACTCTCCAGGGATGAAACTCCTTTTCAGTAGTTGGGCCTTGTTATTTCATCCTTTTCAGTAGTTGGGCCTTGTTATTTCATCCTTTTCAGTAGTTGGGCCTTGTTATTTCATCCTTTTCGAGCCTTGTTATGTGCGTAGCGTTTCGCACCAACTTGCTTGCGGTCTTTTTCGTTGTGTTTACTCTAGCTTTCACAACAGGCTAGACCTCATCAGGGAGCCTGCCTTTTATTGGGTATTTTATTTGATTTTTCGGTTTAGTCTTGTTTGTTTCATCATATGTAACGATGAAAAAAGCTTGTTCGTTCTAGTTCAGTAGACTAGCGATTTCATGGCCTCCCTGGGTTAGGGATTGGCCGGGTTGGGCTAGTTGCCGGTTCTTGCCATTCATTGTTTTTTTTCTCTCTTGGCTTGCCCTTTTGTTTCTCGAGTTATATCGTTCATTTGCGATGTACGAGTGAGTGGGGTGGTCTCGATGTTTAACGAACCGCTCATTCTGTCTTTGTATGGGGTAGTTCGTGAGCGTCTGCTGCCCTGCCGTGTTGTTGTCGGCTGAATGGATTGTATCGTGTACACGGATTACGTTGCTCGCTGACATTTCTCATTCTTTTCAGAAAGTGTTTTTGGTTTTGTTTTTCTCTCTTTTCCTCTTCTTTTCCACTATGCGTTCTTTCTTCTTCTTCTTCTTTATATTTTTTTAATTTTATTTATCTGTGACTTATTGGCGATTTCGTACCCGCTTGTTAGCTTGCCTGATTAGGGCAGCCATTTTGCATTTTTTTTTCCGTCTGCATTTGTTTACATCCCGATGCTTTGTCATCGGTAGTCCCGATTAGCGATTTGCTTGAACAGTTTGCATCCTTTATTTTTCTATGGTTATGGTTAGTTTGGCTTTCCATCTGTTTGTCGGCACAGTTATCTCTGTGCTCTTATGGCTGCAACAAATGAAGTCAATGTAGTCGTCTACTCATTTGTTTGCAGACAGTAGTCTATTAGACTGTTGTGATTCGGTGATGTTTTTTCCACCTTATCTTTGCAGGTAGGCCACCGTTTGCGTTTCTGAGGTAGTTTCAGCTGTTTTGTTTCTTTCGTTTGGAGTCGGCTGTTTGCTTGCCGGATTAGGGCAGCCCTTTTTCGTTTGTCACCAGCTTTCGTGGTTTGGTCTTCCTTTCATTAATTTGCTGGCACCTGTTTGCTTGCCTGATTAAGGCAGCAATTTTTCGTTTGCCACCAACATTTGTGGTTTGGTCTTTCTTTCTTTGCCACAGGCATTTGTGGTCTGTTCTTTCTTTCTTTTTTTGTCACTGGCATTTGTGTACAGTTTCTTTCTTACATGGCCTTTTCTGCTGTAGGCATTCGTGCTAGACTTTCTGTCTTTGTCTTCTTTCTTTCTTAATTTCATCAGATGCTAAAGAGCATATTAGGGACAAGCTGCGATGTCGACCGACTGGTGCCGTGGCTTCGGCGCGGCCTCATGAGAGTGCCGCTATTTTTCCCGGTGATCGTTGGTCTAAAATGTGCACAGGCCAGCCGAGTTTCTGTTTACCTTTCGGCTTTTAGTTTTCTCTCGATTGTTTTCATTGATTTTTTTGCCTCGCTTTTGTTTTGTTTCTTAGACGAGGCAGGGGTATTCGTTGGTAGTTCCTGTTTTTCCTTTCTTTTCTCCGTGTTTACCATGTCAATTTTGTACATTTTTTTTCTCCCTTCTCCTTTTTCTTCTTCTGCATTTATTACAAGTTCATTCTTGCTGAGGATTTGTGTGTACATTTTCCTCTTTCGTTGATTTCTCTTTCATTTTCTGGAGGGTTTCTTGTGAAGGAGGTTTTCCCTTTTTTAAATTTTAACCTTTGCACTGGGTGCCAAGGTGTCAAAATGTATTTCTGAGTCCTTTGGTCGGTCTGGATATATTCCTTGTAGAACTGGCAAGGACGGAGGTTTCATCCGAAAGGACCGTTCCTTTCATCTAGCAAGTATCAATCTGCGAAAGCCCGCGATGCGTGACTGACACCCTTAGTAAAAAGTTAATGTCTGTGTGGGTGTCCACAGGGTAACCGACTTGGAACAATTTCCAGTTCGAATCTCCAAGGCTGAAGCTTCCTTCGACTGCTATCTTTCGGGAAGGTGTGAAAGGAAAACAACGACCCTTTGGTCTGCAGCACTGCGCATCCCATGGCCGCACATTCACGTGGCATTTTCGTTGTGAAGTGATTGATGGTGAAAACGCGCCTCATTCGCCTCAGTGTCTATTTGTGACGTCAGAGACCTACGTCACGGATCTCGCGCGTACTTCGAGATTAAAACAAGCAGAAGAAATTCAGCCTGATCGGCATGCATTTCTTCCTTCGTAAACATACTTACTTTTATGGCAGTGACATTTTATTAGATTTAAAGCTCATGTTACGCACAAGACTTTCATACTTAAGTCGATTTTCAACGTTCCTTTGCAAACAAAAACTGCCGTTCTGGGCCCTTTAATATGTCATTTTACTGACTGTGTGAGCGTAGACCATAGACGGGGGAAAAAAGCCACAACAAGAACAACGACAACAACAACAACAACAACACACACACACACACACACACACACACACACACACACACACACACACACACACACACACACACACACACACACACACACACACCAAAACAAAAACAAAACAAACAAAAAACCTTGGGTATGTGGGTGAATCTTCCGCAAACAAATCTTCATAAAATAAATCGTAGATGTGTGTTACAGTTTTAATTTTTGTTGATCGAATGTTTGCTCCTCTTTTATTATAATCTCTGTGCAGCTAGACACGGTTTAATAAGAAAATCTATTTAGGAAACACTTAATGTGTTGTTTTACTATGTGCGAGAGTAGACTATACGGTGGTTACAAAAAAAGGTAGATGGGCGAATCTTCAGCAAAGAAAAAGAAAGGGGGAAAATGTAGAATGATAAAAAAATTCAGGGAATCAAAAACAAATTTATTTATAATAATAAGAATGCATATTTGTCTGTTCCTCTCCTTATGATGAGTGCCAGGCGCATGAACCTATGCAAAGAGAAAAAAGGGTGGGGGTGGGGGTGGGGAGGGGGGGAAGACGACGAAAAAGAGAGAGAGAAAAAAAAAAAAGAAGAGCGGACGCCATCCTGTTTGAGCAAAGCAGCCAAAGCCAAATGAACAACAACAACAACAAATTCATTTAAAATAATGCATACTTGTCTCTTCTTATCCTTATAATGAGCGCAAGGCGCATGAACACATGAGGAAAAAAGAAGGGGGGAAGGAAGACGAAAAGACACAGAGAGAGAGAGAGAGAGAGAGAGAGAGAGAGAGAGAGAGAGAGAGAGAGAGAGAGAGAGAGAGAGAGAGCTGAGAATGTTTTTGAATGAACGATTTGCGGTCGTAATTCAGTGATGTTTTTTCGATCTGACTTGCTTCCCGCGCTTACTGATTATCTGTCTATTCCACCAGAGCTCCCAGATATATGCGCACGCAGAGAGGCAGGTTTTGGAAGGCATATTTTAAACTGGCTGCTGTAAAAGTTTGGCAGTGTTAGGGCAGTTTCTTCCAGGCACAGTGGGCTTTAAAAGAGAAAGACCTTTGATTTTTGCGCTTAGTACTGAGCGTTGGAAACCAGTCCCTAAACCCTATAGAACCTCTTGTGTATGCATTAGCATCTCCTTGAAAATGGATCCAGACTTGATTTTTGGCGCCGGTGGAAATCAACAGAACACTCCTGGGCAGCCATACTGGAATAAGGCTAAGATGTACATTTCAAACCCCCCTAAGACCAGTTTACTTTAGATTTCTGAGGCTGATGTAGTCGGGTTGTCATCTTAAAGTGACATGATATATTATAGCCTCAAGCGTTGTGTGTTAATATGCTTCTTAATCCACATGTTCATGTGTTGTTGCCGAGGACATGATCATTAATTAATTCACTTGTAGGCCATGTGCTTGTGTGACAGCCACTGGTAATCTGAAATAGATGGGTACCCCCACCCCTCCCTCACCGCGCTGATCCATGGTAGGAAAAACGAACTGCTGCATGTGGCTTGCTCCACAAAGACCCTATATGTATGTGTCACCTACAGCCTTTGGCAGGCTGAAATCACTCGTAATCGTGAAAAGGTCGTAAACAGGCTCAAGATCCCCCAGGGTCTCTCCACACTATCGTTTCGTCGGTGGAGTGAAGTTCCCTCAAGGGGAGGGGTCCACGGTGATTCACCGTAAGAAAAACGACCCACTTCATAAAGATGGCAAATACATATAATTATGTTTGTGTCACCAACGGCCTCTGGAATGGTGAATTCACTCGTAATCGGAAACAGGTCGTAAACAGGCTCAAGATTCCCCAGGGTCTCTCCACACTATTGTTTCACCGGTGGAGTGAAGTTCCCTCAAGGGGAGGGGTCCACGGTGATTCACCGTAAGAAAAACGACCTGCTATACAAAGACGCCACATACATGTATGCCTGTGCCACAGCCTCTGAAAGGGTGAATTCACTCGTAATCGGAAACGGGTCGTAAACGGGCTCAAGATCCCCCAGGGTCTCTCCACACTATTGTGTCGTCGGTGGAGTGAAGTTCCCTCAAGGGGAGGGGTCCACGGTGATTCACCGTAAGAAAAACGACCTGCTTTACAAAGACGCCACATACCTGTATGTCTGTGTCACCTACAGCCTCTGGAAGGGGGAATTCACTCGTAATCGGAAACGGGTCGTAAACAGGCTCAAGATCCCCCAGGGTCTCTCCACACTATTGTTTCACCGGTGGAGTGAAGTTCCCTCAAGGGGAGGGGTCCGCGGTGATTCACCGTAAGAAAAACGACCTGCTTTACAAAGACGCCACATACCTGTATGTCTGTGTCACCTACATCCTCTGGAAGGGGGAATTCACTCGTAATCGGAAACAGGTCGTAAACAGGCTCAAGATCCCCCAGGGTCTCTCCACACTATTGTGTCGTCGGTGGAGTGAAGTTCCCTCAAGGGGAGGGGTCCGCGGTGATTCACCGTAAGAAAAACGACCCACTTCAGAAAGATGGCAAATACACATAATTATGTTTGTGTCACCAACGGCCTCTGGAAGGGGGAATTCACTCGTAATTGGAAACAGGTCGTAAACAGGCTCAAGATCCCCCAGGGTCTCTCCACACTATTGTGTCGTCGGTGGAGTGAAGTTCCCTCAAGGGGAGGGGTCCGCGGTGATTCACCGTAAGAAAAACGACCTGCTTCACAAAGATGGCAATACATGTATGTCTCTGTCACCTACAGCCTCCGGAAGGGGGAATTCACTCGTGATCGGAAACAGGTCGTAAACAGGCTCAAGATCCCCCAGGGTCTCTCCACACTGTATCTATTGTGTCGTCGGTGGAGTGAAGTTCCTTCGAGGGGAGGGGTCCGCGGTGATTCACCGTAAGAAAAACGACCTGATTCACAAAGACGCCACATACATTCCTGTGTCACAACCTCTGGCAGGGCGAATTCACTTGAATAATTGAAACCGAATCGTCGTTTTTTGGAAAGATCTGCACCCTGTAAAGGCCACCTGTTATGATCGGAAACGGGTAAATAAGCTCAACATCCCCCAGGCTTTCTCCACCGTCCTGTTTTGTCAGTTGACTGATTTTTTTGTAAAAGCGAAAGGTCCATGTTGATTCACCGTAAGAGAAACGACTTGCTTAACGTGCATAGAGACGCCTCAAGTCGGTGTTGTTGGGATTCGGGCTTGATGTTAAATATTTCACATCTCGGCAAAACGGTCTCTGTAAAGTGCCTGTCAAAATTGGAAGAGGTTTTCAAAAGGGGGAGATTTGAATTACATGAAAGCCCACAATGTCTACCATCTATTCCTTTATGACTTGCCCTGATTCCCAAACCTAATCCGGTCTCCCTGTTATTGGTCAATCCTGAAAACATCCGAGTCAGTGGTTTTTAATTTTGTTTTACAGTTCGCCCAACCCCATTTTGTTATAAAGATTATATAGCAAAACAGGAATAGTGACCCGCAGATAGAAATGATATGTGGGGAAGCAAGTTTTGTTTGTTTCTGCATTTGGTTGTAATCAAGCGTTTACAAAATAAAGATATACAACATGTCAGATGGATGTTTGATATAATCTATATTTCGCGAGAAAAAAAAAAAAAAGTGAAACAACGGCGATTTTGAACCAGTGGCGTGTACTCCTTAAATAACGGAAATTTCTCGCTTACTCCCCTTTTGTAAATATTGATGTGGGGTTTTGTTGTTGCTTGTTTGGTTTTGCTGTCTGTTTGAATTATTGACTGAATAGCCTCAATCAGGCTGTTCTAGAAGTTCATGTTTGGCATCGATGATCAGACCATGAGAGATTTTTTCTTAGCCTGCAATAAAAAGTTAATTAACAACACTATGAAGGTGCATGGTTAATTCACATATATAAAACAAACAAAAAACAAAAACAAAAAAAAAACGCATTGAATGAAACTGTTTATTCATTTTTACACAAATAGATGAGTTTGCACCATTTGAGAGACTAGCAAAGACAGGAAACATTGCCAAGACCAGAGAAGAGGTTTCAACAAGTACTTCCTGTCGTACATTCTAGTAAGTAAACATGGTGCTTAACGTCCACATGTACATTCTAATAATTGATCACTTTTATATAGCACTACTCTCTGCTCTCGAAAAGACTCATTGCGCTGTTGTTGCATGTGGTTCCGAGCGAGTGACAGTATGTAGCCGAAACATCATCGGCCTCCTTTCAGGGAGTCGAGCCGCAAACACATATTTTAGCAGCTGTATTTTACATAACGATTTATAGGGTATGATTGTGTGGGAGGACTTGTCCTCGTGCACTGGAGTTAATGCTGACATATTTTTAAGAAACAGAGGCCAGAAAGGTTAGCTTTTCTGCTAGTTATTTACACCAAACAGTCGATGGAAAAAAGGCTTAAATACTAGTATTTACAGACTATTATAATAAATGTCCGTTTATCACTTTCATGTATAGTTGCTAGAAAGCGATTTAAACACGAAGGACATGACATAGATCTAATATAGAGTGCTTCCAGTCCACATGAGTGTCTGCTTCCTAAACTCTGTTTAGTCAATGAAAATACTCTGTGAGATATGGAAACATACCACACGACCACCATCTCTGACTTGCAGCGGATCTGTTTTACAGTTTTAACGTGGACTAGCTGTTTTAACTCTCTCAGAGCGTGATCCCCTGCCTCTATGTTCTTTAACTAATCCCATTTGTGAGCATTCCCGCCTTCTACTTCCTCCCTTGAGAATACCGTTGATACTTTTAATGGTGCGGTACACCTGGTTTATTTTTTATTTTTTATATCACTTCTTAGTACTTCTTAGATGACTTTAATTGATACTTTTTTTAATTGATAATTTAGTTGATACTTTTAGTGGTGCGGTGTACCTGTTGTTGTTGTTTTTTGTTTTTTATATCGCTTCTCAATTGTGCGATTGACCTGTTTTTTTTTTATTTTTTATTTTTTAGATCGCTTCTTAGTACTTAGTACTTCTTAGATGACTTTTAATTGATACTTTTTTAACCGATAATTTAGTTGATACTTGGTGCACTATTCCTTTTCTTAATGGGGTATACCTGGTTTTTATTTTTTGTTTAAATGTTTTATATCGCTTCTTAATGGTCCGGCATTCCTGGTTTTAATTTTATTTTTTAGGTCGCTTCTTAGTACTTAGTACTTCTTAGGTGACTTTTAATTAATACTTTTTTAATTGATAATTTGGTTTAAACAAAAATTTGTTCAAGACAAAATAAAGATACAAAGAATCGTTATGTGCTCATCAACAAGCTATAGCTTATAGGCGATGAGCTCATTATATTATAGTTGGAAAAAACGCACAATGTAAGGCGGACAAACAATTTCATTTCACTAACAAAAACTGAGTGAGAAATAACAACAATATAAACGAAAAACAAGAGAAAACAAAGAAAGAAAAAGAAAGAAACAAACAAACTACAATAACAAAACACAAAAATACGAACAGTCGCTAGAAAACAGTCAAAACAAAATAGTGGAAAAAAAACTAAACAATGTTAGGTAGATAGATAGATTGGCTGGTGGCTTAAATAAATACTAGCGAGAGAGAATTGGAATGTGGAGACAGAGGGGGATGGGAAAAGGGAAAGATGGTTTGAAGTCATTTTTTTCTTTTTTCTACAGTAGCATAATTATTTTTTTTTTTTTACAAAGTTCAGAGGTATGAGTAGGCAGTCGGTCATTTGTATAATCAAAACATATAATCACATTTACAGAAGGAGTTAATTCTTGGATTTTTAACGTCCCTTTAGTATACTATGTTAAAAGGACAAATCACATGTGCACAAAGTCAGTATATATGGTCAAAAACAAACAAACAAGAGATAATCATATTACAGGTCAGCTACCTGCTAGCTTACAGTTCCGCTTTTAAGGTCGCTTAGATAGCTTAATGAATTCATGGACAGTTAGGAATATGTGTTTGTTTTCTGGAAGTCGCAGGTCTTAGTTACCGTACAGTAGTGTTCTAATATTGGTTTGGCTACTAGGGAGGGTAAGTATTGTTCTTGCGCGGATGTTTATGTAGTTAGGACAATGAAGGAGGTAATGCTCGGCCGTTTCTCTAAAATAACCGCAAGAACATTTTGGGTCGGTACTTAAATGGCGGTTGACTAGGTCATTGTTAAGGTTATTCATTTCTAGGCGAAGGCGATAGTGAATGACTTGTGCATTTCTTTCTCCAAAGTAGTAATAGGCTGGAACTTTACTGTCGGACAAGGACAATGATCGTTTAAAAACACTTAAAGATGTACTTTGTTGAACGCTAATGGGGAGAGAATTCCACTCTGCTGTGGTAGATGGAATGAAGGAGTTTCGATAAAGTTCAGTTTTGCATGTAGTCACATCTCTTTCTAATGGTCTGCGTCTGTGGTACGGATTAATGTGGGCGACTAAAGGGGGCAAGAGGTCACTTATATATTGGGGACAGAGGCCTAGTGTCATTTCGTGAAACATCAAGAGTTTATGCCGTTTCCGTCTTTCCTTTAATGTGCAGAATCCGGATTCTATGTACAGTTTCTGGTGGCTAGTTCCACGAATACCTCCTAGAATTGATAATTTAATTGAAACTTTTAATGGTGCGGTATACCTGGTTCAAATTTTTTGTTTTTATCTTTTTATATCGCTTCTTAATGGTGGGGTATACCTGTTTTGTTTTGTTTTTAAAAAATTTTTTATTGCTTTTTAGTACTTAGTACTTCTTAGATGACTTTTAATTGATACTTTTTAATTGATAATTTAGTTGATGCTTTTAATGCCTGGTTTTTATTTTATTTTTATTTTTTATATCACTTCATAGCACTTAGAACTTCTTAGATGACTTGGGATTTTATGTTTCATGTTAGAAAAAAAGAAGAAGAAGAAGAAAAAAAAAAAGTGAGTCCATGCAATGTTCAGCATAAGTAGTCACTGGGGTCGGCTCCAATCTTAGGTATGAAGTCCAGCTCTGTGTAATTACACTACTCGTTCACTGACAGTGACTAATGTCGATTTACTTTATGTTTCGGTCAATCCTTTTTTGATTCAGTTCAGCTTTTTTTTTTTTTTTTAATTCAGTTCACGTATTGTCTCAATAAGGAATATCAGTAACATTTTTAGCTTTTAACTTTCAGGGGGGTCTTTAAATTTATTTTACAGATTTTATTTTGGTTTAAACAAAATTGTATTCATTGATCGTAATCATACGTTCAACAAATAAGTACAGGAAACCCAAAAGAAGTATGCTTATTTGAGTGTTAGCTATAGACTAAATGATAATTACACAGACATTTACGATGGCAAGATCGCAAATTGTTGTCAAAAATTCAGAGGCAAAATAACAAACCAAAGACCAAAACAACAACAAAACATAAAAATAAAAACAAAACAACACAAAACAACAGTACAAAACAGAAAAACGGGAACGGGAATTTTATCTTACAGGTTTTATTTCACAGACTTTTTAGAGAGATTCATTTGAAATTTATTTGAAATATTTTATTTTACAGATTTTATTTTACAGGACAGTCCAAAATCGCAGCTGACGTTCGAATTTTCTGGACTTGCATACCTCCTCAACGCTGTTCACCTCTTCCATTCCTGTTTGTTTCTCTGGTCTCCTACAACTGTACTCTTCTTCCCGCTCTCTTCACCCCAGTGGCGGCACCTGTCCCCAACCACTCCCATCCTGTATGTGCACGGGCGGTGTGGTCCGTTCATTCACTAGTCGCTTGGGCCAGCCTCTGTCTGGGCTCACCGCCACTCCACGGCGGCAATGTACCATCTGTCGGCAAGTTTTATCTCTATCTTTTCAAAATTAATCTATTTAAAATTGTTTTATTCAGCTTAATTCGTGGTTGATTTGTGTGTGCTTGTGTGTGTGTGTGTGTGTGTGTGTGTGTGTGTGTGTGTGTGTGTATGCGTGCGTGCGTGCGTGCTTGCGAGTGCATGCGTGTGTGTGTGGTGCGTGTATGTGCGTGTGTGTGTGTGTGTGTGAGTGCGTGCGTGAGTGCGTGCTTGCGAGTTCATGCGTGTGTTTGTGCGTGTGTGTGTGTGTGTGTGTGTGTGTGTGTGTGTGTGTGTGTGTGTATGCGGTGTGTGTGTGTGCCTGTGTGTGTGTGTGTGTGTGTGTGTGTGTGTGTGTGTGTGCGAGCGTGCTTGCGTGTGCATGCGTGTGTGGGGGTGGGGGGGGGGTGCGTGCGTTCGAGTGTGTGCGTGTGTCTGCGTGTGCGTGAGCAAATCAAACACAAATTAAGTCAAATAAATTACTAAATTAGTAATTTAAATTAACCTTGTCGGTGGTTGCTGCATTCCGGGCGTGGACTGGGGTGGCCAGGCAGGGCCGTTCAAGCGAGTGAATGTTCGGTCACACCCCTCTGCACCTGCAAGGTGGGAATGGGGGGACCGGTGTCGTCACTCGGTGAAGAGGTCGGGAAGGACAGTACAGCTGACGGCGGTCACAGAGATGAGCAGGAACGATGGGAGGTGAAGGCGTTGAGACAGCGGCCTGCAAACTCCAGAAAATTCGATCTTTGCCTATTGTACACATTTTATTTGACATATTTTATTTGTCAGATTTGATGTTTTATTTCATAGATTATAACCAGCATTGAGCCTTTATAATTGAGCCTCATTCATGAAGCTTTTAACGTTTTAGATTCAGGGAGGTCTTTTAAATTTTATTTTATAACTTTTGTTTTATAGATTATAACCGGCATTGAGCCTTCATAATTGAACCTCATTCATGAAGTTTTTAACTTTTTAGAGATATTCAGCGGGTGGTCTTTTAAATTTCATTTCACAGATTTTGTTTTATAGATTAAAACCGGCATTAAGCATTCATGAAGCTTTTAACTTTTTAGAGAGATTCAGGGAGGTCTTTTAAATTTTATTTTACAGATCTCGTTTTATAGATTATAACCGGAATTGTGCCTTTACAATTGAGCCTCATTCATGAAGCTTTTAACTTTTTACAGAGAGTCAGGGAGGTCTTTTAAATTTGATTTTATGTATCTTGTTTTATAGATTATAACTGGCATTGAGCCTTTATAATTGAGCCTCATTCATGAAGCTTTTAACTTTTTAGAGAGATTCAGGGAGGTATTTGAATTTTATTTTACAGATTTTGTTTTATAGATTATAACCGGCATTGGGCTGTACAGCAGTATTCTTAAAGCTTTCTTTGCAGCCAGACACGGTTTAGTAAACAATCATGATTTAGGAAGCACTTTACTTTAATGTGTCATTTTACTATGTGTAAGAGAAGATCATATGGGGAAAAAAGAATATGTAGGTGAATATTCAGCAAAAAAATCTTCAGGAAAAAATCAGTCGTATCTTCTAGTTTTAATTTTATTTTTAATTTTAATACCGCTTCTTAGTACTTAGTACTTCTTAGATGACTTTTAATTCATACATTTAATGGTGCGCTATACCTGGTTTTAATTGATATTTAAATTTTTATACCGTTTCTTAGTACTTAGTACTTCTTAGATGACTTTTAATTGATACATTTTTAATTGATAATTTAGTTGATACTTTTAGTGGTGCGCTATACCTGGTTTTAATTGTAATTTTATGTATCTTCTTAGTACTTCTTACGTGACTGACTTTTAATTCGTACTTTTTTTTAAATGATAATTTAATTGATACCTTTAATGGTCGGGTATACCTGGTTTTATTTTTAATTTTAATTTTTATATCGCTTCTTAGTACTTAGTACTTCTTAGATGACTTGATTGATACTTTTTGATTGATAATTTAGTTGATACTTTTAATGGTCCGCTATACCTGGT
>OY757546.1:12609259-12636759 GCA_963584105.1 Alviniconcha strummeri | reverse complement strand
TGTGTGGTGTGTGTGTGTGTGGTGTATGTGATGTGTGTGTGCGGTGTGTGTGTGTGTGTGTGTGTGTGTGTGTGTGTGTGTGTGTGTGTGCGTGCTTGCGTGTGCATGTGTGTGTGTGTGTGTGTGTGCGTGCGCGCGTGCGTGCGTGTGCGTGCGTGTGTCTGCGTGTGCGTGAGCAAATCAAACACAAATTAAGTCAGATAAATTATTAAATTAAATCTGTAAGTTAAATTAACCTTGTCGGTGGTTGCTGCATTCCGGGCGTGGACTGGGGTGGCCAGGCAGGGCCGTTCAAGCGAGTGAATGTTCGGTCACACCCCTCTGCACCTGCAAGGTGGGAATGGGGGGACCGGTGTCGTCACTCGGTGAAGAGGTCGGGAAGGACAGTACAGGTGACGGCGGTCAGGGAGACGAGCAGGAACGATGGGATCACCTCGTGAGACAGCGGCCTGCAAACTCCAGAAATTCGAGCTTTGCCTATTTTATACATTTTATTTTACAGATTTGATGTTTTATTTTACAGATTATAACCGGCATTGAGCCTTTATAATTGAGCCTCATTCAAGAAGCTTTTAACTTTTTAGAGAGATTCAGGGAGGGCTTTTAAATTTTATTTTACAGATTTTATTTGATAGATTGTAACCAGCATTAAGCCTGTATAACTGAGCCTCATTTATGAAGCTTTTAACTTTTTAGAGAGATTCAGGGAGTGATTTCCAATTTTATTTTACAGATTTTGTTTTATAGATTTTAACCTGCATTGATCCTTTATAACATGAAGCTTTTAACTTTTTAGAGAGATTCAGGGAGGTCTTTTAAATTTTATTTTACAGATATGGTTTTATCGATTACAACCGGCATTGAGCCTTTAGAACTGAATCTCATTCATGAAGTTTTTAAGTATTTAGAGATATTCAGGGAGGTCTTTGAATTTTACTTTGCAGATTTTATTTGATAGATTAGAACCGGCATTGAGCTGTACGGCAGTATTCATAAAGCTTTCGTTGCATCCAAACACGGTTTAGTGAGCAATCATCATTTAGGAAGCACTTTAATTTGTCATTTTACCATGTGTAAGAATAGACCATACGGAGAGAAAAAAGAAGATACGTAGGTGAATATTCAGCAAAGAAATCTTCAGGAAAAAAGTCATAGTCGTATCTTACAGTTTTAATTTTTGTTGATTGAAAGCTTCTTTGCAGCTAAAAACGGTTTAGTAAGGAAACATAAATTAGGGTGCACTATATTTTAATATGTCATTTTGTTATGTGTGAGAGAAGACAATTTGGGAGAAAAGCAGGAAAAATAGGGTAGGCGAGTGAATCTTAAGCAAAGAAATACTCGTGGAAAAGTCATTGTTGTGTTTTACAGTTTTCATTTTTGTGGCTGGAGTGTTTGGTCCTCTATGAACGAGAATCTCTTGGCAGCTACACACGTTTTAGTAATCAAACATAATTTAGGAGCACTTTATTTTAATGTGTCGTTTTACTGAATATGTATGAGAGTAGACCATAAGGGAAAAAAGCTCTTCTTTAATCGGTAACCTCTTTTTAGTAAGCAGAAATTTAGGAAGCAGTTTCTTTTGATGTGTCATTCTACTAAGTGAGAGTAGACCATAGAAGGAAAAAAAGCACAACAATAACAACAACAACATCAAACTAGGGTAGATAGATGAATCTACAGCATGCAAATCTTCATATAAAAAAGTCATAGTTGTGTCTTACAGTTTTATTTTGTTTTTGATGGAGTGTTTGCTCCACTATGATGGAGAATCTCTTTGCAGCTGCAAAGTGTTTAGTAAGCAGACATCATTTAGGAAGCACTTTATTTTGTCATTTTACTGACTGTGTTAGACTATGGACCGAAATACAGCGAAGAAACGAGGGTAAGTGGGTGAGTCTACAGCAAACAAATGTTCATGAGAAAAAAAATAAAAAAAATAAAAAAAATCAAAGTTGTGTCTGACAGTTTTAGTAAGCAGACATTAAAAACTTTTTTAAGGAAGCACTTTATTTTAAAGGGCCTAGAAAGGCAGTTGTGGGGTACAAAATCGCTCCAAATCGTTTGAAAACAACGCATAGGCCCGTACTAACGTTCGAAGAGAAAAACTGTCTATTACTCACTTGTTTAAAACTTTTTCAGGGCTTCGATTAGGTTGTAATGCGTTTATTTTGGCAAAAAGGTCGGAAAATACGGTCAACTGAACGTTTCAAAATGAGTGCCATTTTGAATGCGAGATTTCGCGTGAGCTATTAATAAGCTAAAGGTTAACGGTCGGGCAGTGACGTCACAGACAGACAAGCAACCAATCGTGGAAGTCAGGTCTGTGTGTGTGTGCACAGGGCAACCGACTTGGACAAATTTCCAGTTCGACTCTCCAGGGATGAAACTCCTTTTCAGTAGTTGGGCCTTGTTATTTCATCCTTTTCAGTAGTTGGGCCTTGTTATTTCATCCTTTTCGAGCCTTGTTATGTGCGTAGCGTTTCGCACCAACTTGCTTGCGGTCTTTTTCGTTGTGTTTACTGTAGCTATCACAACAGGCTAGACCTCATCAGGGAGCCTGCCTTTTATTGGGTATTTTATTTGATTTTTCGGTTTAGTCTTGTTTGTTTCATCATATGTAACGATGAAAAAAGCTTGTTCGTTCTAGTTCAGTAGACTAGCGATTTCATGGCCTCCCTGGGTTAGGGTTTGGCCGGGTTGGGCTAGTTGCCGGTTCTTGCCATTCATTGTTTTTTTCCTCTTGGCTTGCCCTTTTGTTTCTCGAGTTATATCGTTCATTTGCGATGTACAAGTGAGTGGGGTGGTCTCGATGTTTAACGAACCGCTCATTCTTTCTTTGTGTGGGGTAGTTCGTGAGCGTCTGCTGCCCTGCCGTGTTGTTGTCGGCTGAATGGATTGTATCGTGTACACGGATTACGTTGCTCGCTGACATTTCTCATTCTTTTCAGAAAGTGTTTTTGGTTTTGGTTTTCTCTCTTTTCCTCTTCTTTTCCACTATGCGTTCTTTCTTCTTCTTCTTCTTTATATTTATTTTATTTATCTGTGACTTATTGGCGATTTCGTACCCGCTTGTTAGCTTGCCTGATTAGGGCAGCCATTTTGCATTTTTCTTTTCGTCTGCATTTGTTTACATCCCGATGCTTTGTCATCGGTAGTCCCGATTAGCGATTTGCTTGAACAGTTTGCATCCTTTATTTTTCTATGGTTATGGTTAGTTTGGCTTTCCATCTGTTTGTCGGCACAGTTATCTCTGTGCTCTTATGGCTGCAACAAATGAAGTCAATGTAGTCGTCTACTCATTTGTTTGCAGACAGTAGTCTATTAGACTGTTGTGATTCGGTGATGTTTTTTCCACCTTATCTTTGCAGGTAGGCCACCGTTTGCGTTTCTGAGGTAGTTTCAGCTGTTTTGTTTCTTTCGTTTAGTGTCGGCTGTTTGCTTGCCGGATTAGGGCAGCCCTTTTTCGTTTGTCACCAGCTTTTGTGGTTTGGTCTTCCTTTCATTAATTTGCTGGCACCTGTTTGCTTGCCTGATTAAGGCAGCAATTTTTCGTTTGCCACCAACATTTGTGGTTTGGTCTTTCTTTCTTTGCCACAGGCATTTGTGGTCTGTTCTTTCTTTCTTTTTTTGTCACTGGCATTTGTGTACAGTTTCTGTCTTACATGGCCTTTTCTGCTGTAGGCATTCGTGCTAGACTTTCTGTCTTTGTCTTCTTTCTTTCTTAATTTCATCAGATGCTAAAGAGCATATTAGAGACAAGCTGCGATGTCGACCGACTGGTGCCGTGGCCTCGGCGCGGCCTTATGAGAGTGCCGCTATTTTTCCCGGTGATCGTTGGTCTAAAATGTGCACAGGCCAGCCGAGTTTCTGTTTACCTTTCGGCTTTTACTTTTCTCTCGATTGTTTTCATTGATTTTTTGCCTCGCTTTTGTTTTGTTTCTTAGACGAGGCAGGGGTATTCGTTGGTAGTTCCTGTTTTTCCTTTCTTTTCTCCGTGTTTACCATGTCAATTTTTTACAATTTTTTTCTCCCTTCTCCTTTTTCTTCTGCTGCATTTATTACAAGTTCATTCTTGCTGAGGATTTGTGTGTACATTTTCCTCTTTCGTTGATTTCTCTTTCATTTTCTGGAGGGTTTCTTGTGAAGGAGGTTTTCCCTTTTTTAAATTTTAGCCTTTGCACTGGGTGCCAAGGTGTCAAAATGTATTTCTGAGTCCTTTGGTCGGTCTGGATATATTCCTTGTAGAACTGGCAAGGACGGAGGTTTCATCCGAAGAGACCGTTCCTTTCATCTAGCAAGTATCAATCTAGCGAAAGCCCGCGATGCGTGACTGACACTCTTAGTAAAAAGTTCATGTCTGTGTGGGTGTCCACAGGGTAACCGACTTGGAACAATTTCCAGTTCGAATCTCCAAGGCTGAAGCTTCCTTCGACTGCTATCTTTCGGGAAGGTGTGAAAGGAAAACAACGACCCTTTGGTCTGCAGCACTGCGCATCCCATGGCCGCACATTCACGTGGCATTTTCGTTGTGGAGTGATTGATGGTGAAAACGCGCCTCATTCGCCTCAGTGTCTATTTGTGACGTCAGAGACCTACGTCACGGATCTCGCACCTACTTCGAGATTAAAACAAGCAGTCGAAATTCAGCCTGATCTGCATGCATTTCTTCCTTCGTAAACATACTTACTTTTATGGCAGTGACATTTTATTAGATTTAAAGGTCATGATACGCACAAGACTTTCATACTTAAGTCGATTTTCAACGTTCCTTTGCAAACAAAAACTGCCTTTCTGGGCCCTTTAATATGTGTGAGCGTAGACTATAGACGGGGGGAAAAAGCCACAACAACAACAACGACAACAACAACAACAACAAACACACAGACACACACACACACACACACACACACACACACACACACACACACACACACACACCCCAAAACAAAAACAAAACAAACAAAAAACCTTGGGTATGTGGGTGAATCTTCCGCAAACAAATCTTCATAAAATAAATCGTAGATGTGTGTTACAGTTTTAATTTTTGTTGATCGAATGTTTGCTCCTCTTTTATTATAATCTCTGTGCAGCTAGACACGGTTTAATAAGAAAATCTATTTAGAAAACACTTAATGTGTTGTTTTACTATGTGCGAGAGTAGCCTATACGGTGGTAAACAAAAAAAGGTAGATGGGCGAATATTCAGCAAAGAAAAAGAAAGGGGGAAAATGTAGAATGATAAAAAAATTCGGGGAATCAAAAACAAATTTATTTTTAATAATAAGAATGCATATTTGTCTGTTCCTCTCCTTATGATGAGTGCCAGGCGCATGAACCTATGCAAAGAGAAAAAAAAGGGGGGGGGGGGAGAGAGACGACGAAAAAGAGAGAGAGAGAAAAAAAAAAAAAAAGAGCGGACGCCATCCTGTTTGAGCAAAGCAGCCAAAGCCAAATGAACAACAACAACAACAAATTCATTTAAAATAATGCATACTTGTCTCTTCTTCTCCTTATAATGAGCGCAAGACGCATGAACACATGAGGAAAAAAGAAGGGGGGAAGGAAGACGAAAGAGAGAGAGAGAGAGAGAGAGAGAGAGAGAGAGAGAGAGAGAGAGAGAGAGAGAGAGAGAGAGAGAGAGAGAGAGCTGAGAATGTTTTTGAATGAACGATTTGCGGTCGTAATTCATTGATGTTTTTTCGATCTGACTTGCTTCCCGCGCTTACTGATTATCTGTCTATTCCACCAGAGCTCCCAGATATATGCGCACGCAGAGAGGCAGGTTTTGGAAGGCATATTTTAAACTGGCTGCTGTAAAAGTTTGGCAGTGTTAGGGCAGTTTCTTCCAGGCACAGAGGGCTTTAAAAGAGAAAGACCTTTGATTTTTGCGCTTAGTACTGAGCGTTGGAAACCAGTCCCTAAACCCTATAGAACCTCTTGTGTATGCATTAGCATCTCCTTGAAAATGGATCCAGACTTGATTTTTGGCGCCGGTGGAAAGCAACAGAACACTCCTGGGCAGCCATACTGGAATAAGGCTAAGATGTACATTTCAAACCCCCCTAAGACCAGTTTACTTTAGATTTCTGAGGCTGATGTAGTCGGGTTGTCATCTTAAAGTGACATGATATATTATAGCCTCAAGCGTTGTGTTTTAATATGCTTCTTAATCCACATGTTCATGTGTTGTTGCCGAGGACATGATCATTAATTAATTCACTTGTAGGCCATGTGCATGTGTGACAGCCACTGGTAATCTGAAATAGATGGGTACCCCCACCCCTCCCTCACCGCGCTGATCCGTGGTAGGAAAAACGAACTGCTGCATGTGGCTTGCTCCACAAAGACCCTATATGTATGTGTCACCTACAGCCTCTGGCAGGCTGAAATCACTCGTAATCGTGAAAAGGTCGTAAACAGGCTCAAGATCCCCCAGGGTCTCTCCACACTATCGTTTCGTCGGTGGAGTGAAGTTCCCTCAAGGGGAGGGGTCCACGGTGATTCACCGTAAGAAAAACGACCCACTTCATAAAGATGGCAAATACATATAATTATGTTTGTGTCACCAACGGCCTCTGGAAGGGTGAATTCACTCGTAATCGGAAACAGGTCGTAAACAGGCTCAAGATCCCCCAGGGTCTCTCCACACTATTGTTTCACCGGTGGAGTGAAGTTCCCTCAAGGGGAGGGGTCCACGGTGATTCACCGTAAGAAAAACGACCTGCTTTACAAAGACGCCACATACATGTATGCCTGTGCCACAGCCTCTGAAAGGGTGAATTCACTCGTAATCGGAAACGGGTCGTAAACGGGCTCAAGATCCCCCAGGGTCTCTCCACACTATTGTTTCACCGGTGGAGTGAAGTTCCCTCAAGGGGAGGGGTCCACGGTGATTCACCGTAAGAAAAACGACCTGCTTTACAAAGACGCCACATACCTGTATGTCTGTGTCACCTACAGCCTCTGGAAGGGGGAATTCACTCGTAATCGGAAACGGGTCGTAAACAGGCTCAAGATCCCCCAGGGTCTCTCCACACTATTGTGTCGTCGGTGGAGTGAAGTTCCCTCAAGGGGAGGGGTCCGCGGTGATTCACCGTAAGAAAAACGACCCACTTCAGAAAGATGGCAAATACACATAATTATGTTTGTGTCACCAACGGCCTCTGGAAGGGGGAATTCACTCGTAATTGGAAACAGGTCGTAAACAGGCTCAAGATCCCCCAGGGTCTCTCCACACTATTGTGTCGTCGGTGGAGTGAAGTTCCCTCAAGGGGAGGGGTCCGCGGTGATTCACCGTAAGAAAAACGACCTGCTTCACAAAGATGGCAATACATGTATGTCTCTGTCACCTACAGCTTCCGGAAGGGGGAATTCACTCGTGATCGGAAACAGGTCGTAAACAGGCTCAAGATCCCCCAGGGTCTCTCCACACTGTATCTATTGTGTCGTCGGTGGAGTGAAGTTCCTTCGAGGGGAGGGGTCCGCGGTGATTCACCGTAAGAAAAACGACCTGATTCACAAAGACGCCACATACATTCCTGTGTCACAACCTCTGGCAGGGCGAATTCACTTGAATAATTGAAACCGAATCGTCGTTTTTTGGAAAGATCTGCACCCTGTAAAGGCCACCTGTTATGATCGGAAACGGGTAAATAAGCTCAACATCCCCCAGGCTTTCTCCACCGTCCTGTTTTGTCAGTTGACTAATTTTTTTGTAAAAGCGAAAGGTCCATGTTGATTCACCGTAAGAGAAACGACTTGCTTAACGTGCATAGAGACGCCTCAAGTCGGTGTTGTTGGGATTCGGGCTTGATGTTAAATATTTCACATCTCGGCAAAACGGTCTCTGTAAAGTGCCTGTCAAAATTGGAAGAGGTTTTCAAAAGGGGGAGATTTGAATTACATGAAAGCCCACAATGTCTACCATCTATTCCTTTATGACTTGCCCTGATTCCCAAACCTAATCCGGTCTCCCTGTTATTGGTCAATCCTGAAAACATCCGAGTCAGTGGTTTTTAATTTTGTTTTACAGTTCGCCCAACCCCATTTTGTTATAAAGATTATATAGCAAAACAGGAATAGTGACCCGCAGATAGAAATGATATGTGGGGAAGCAAGTTTTGTTTGTTTCTGCATTTGGTTGTAATCAAGCGTTTACAAAATAAAGATATACAACATGTCAGATGGATGTTTGATATAATCTATATTTCGCGAGAAAAAAAAAAAAAAGTGAAACAACGGCGATTTTGAACCAGTGGCGTGTACTCCTTAAATAACGGAAATTTCTCGCTTACTCCCCTTTTGTAAATATTGATGTGGGGTTTTGTTGTTGCTTGTTTGGTTTTGCTGTCTGTTTGAATTATTGACTGAATAGCCTCAATCAGGCTGTTCTAGAAGTTCATGTTTGGCATCGATGATCAGACCATGAGAGATTTTTTCTTAGCCTGCAATAAAAAGTTAATTAACAACACTATGAAGGTGCATGGTTAATTCACATATATAAAACAAACAAAAAACAAAAACAAACAAAAACGCATTGAATGAAACTGTTTATTCATTTTTACACAAATAGATGAGTTTGCACCATTTGAGAGACTAGCAAAGACAGGAAACATTGCCAAGACCAGAGAAGAGGTTTCAACAAGTACTTCCTGTCGTACATTCTAGTAAGTAAACATGGTGCTTAACGTCCACATGTACATTCTAATAATTGATCACTTTTATATAGCACTACTCTCTGCTCTCGAAAAGACTCATTGCGCTGTTGTTGCATGTGGTTCCGAGCGAGTGACAGTATGTAGCCGAAACATCATCGGCCTCCTTTCAGGGAGTCGAGCCGCAAACACATATTTTAGCAGCTGTATTTTACATAACGATTTATAGGGTATGATTGTGTGGGAGGACTTGTCCTCGTGCACTGGAGTTAATGCTGACATATTTTTAAGAAACAGAGGCCAGAAAGGTTAGCTTTTCTGCTAGTTATTTACACCAAACAGTCGATGGAAAAAAGGCTTAAATACTAGTATTTACAGACTATTATAATAAATGTCCGTTTATCACTTTCATGTATAGTTGCTAGAAAGCGATTTAAACACGAAGGACATGACATAGATCTAATATAGAGTGCTTCCAGTCCACATGAGTGTCTGCTTCCTAAACTCTGTTTAGTCAATGAAAATACTCTGTGAGATATGGAAACATACCACACGACCACCATCTCTGACTTGCAGCGGATCTGTTTTACAGTTTTAACGTGGACTAGCTGTTTTAACTCTCTCAGAGCGTGATCCCCTGCCTCTATGTTCTTTAACTAATCCCATTTGTGAGCATTCCCGCCTTCTACTTCCTCCCTTGAGAATACCGTTGATACTTTTAATGGTGCGGTACACCTGGTTTATTTTTTATTTTTTATATCACTTCTTAGTACTTCTTAGATGACTTTAATTGATACTTTTTTTAATTGATAATTTAGTTGATACTTTTAGTGGTGCGGTGTACCTGTTGTTGTTGTTTTTTGTTTTTTATATCGCTTCTCAATTGTGCGATTGACCTGTTTTTTTTTATTTTTTTATTTTTTAGATCGCTTCTTAGTACTTAGTACTTCTTAGATGACTTTTAATTGATACTTTTTTAACCGATAATTTAGTTGATACTTGGTGCACTATTCCTTTTCTTAATGGGGTATACCTGGTTTTTATTTTTTGTTTAAATGTTTTATATCGCTTCTTAATGGTCCGGCATTCCTGGTTTTAATTTTATTTTTTAGGTCGCTTCTTAGTACTTAGTACTTCTTAGGTGACTTTTAATTAATACTTTTTTAATTGATAATTTGGTTTAAACAAAAATTTGTTCAAGACAAAATAAAGATACAAAGAATCGTTATGTGCTCATCAACAAGCTATAGCTTATAGGCGATGAGCTCATTATATTATAGTTGGAAAAAACGCACAATGTAAGGCGGACAAACAATTTCATTTCACTAACAAAAACTGAGTGAGAAATAACAACAATATAAACGAAAAACAAGAGAAAACAAAGAAAGAAAAAGAAAGAAACAAACAAACTACAATAACAAAACACAAAAATACGAACAGTCGCTAGAAAACAGTCAAAACTAAATAGTGGAAAAAAACTAAACAATGTTAGGTAGATAGATAGATTGGCTGGTGGCTTAAATAAATACTAGCGAGAGAGAATTGGAATGTGGAGACAGAGGGGGATGGGAAAAGGGAAAGATGGTTTGAAGTCATTTTTTTCTTTTTTCTACAGTAGCATAATTTTTTAATTTTTTTACAAAGTTCAGAGGTATGAGTAGGCAGTCGGTCATTTGTATAATCAAAACATATAATCACATTTACAGAAGGAGTTAATTCTTGGATTTTTAACGTCCCTTTAGTATACTATGTTAAAAGGACAAATCACATGTGCACAAAGTCAGTATATATGGTCAAAAACAAACAAACAAGAGATAATCATATTACAGGTCAGCTACCTGCTAGCTTACAGTTCCGCTTTTAAGGTCGCTTAGATAGCTTAATGAATTCATGGACAGTTAGGAATATGTGTTTGTTTTCTGGAAGTCGCAGGTCTTAGTTACCGTACAGTAGTGTTCTAATATTGGTTTGGCTACTAGGGAGGGTAAGTATTGTTCTTGCGCGGATGTTTATGTAGTTAGGACAATGAAGGAGGTAATGCTCGGCCGTTTCTCTAAAATAACCGCAAGAACATTTTGGGTCGGTACTTAAATGGCGGTTGACTAGGTCATTGTTAAGGTTATTCATTTCTAGGCGAAGGCGATAGTGAATGACTTGTGCATTTCTTTCTCCAAAGTAGTAATAGGCTGGAACTTTACTGTCGGACAAGGACAATGATCGTTTAAAAACACTTAAAGATGTACTTTGTTGAACGCTAATGGGGAGAGAATTCCACTCTGCTGTGGTAGATGGAATGAAGGAGTTTCGATAAAGTTCAGTTTTGCATGTAGTCACATCTCTTTCTAATGGTCTGCGTCTGTGGTACGGATTAATGTGGGCGACTAAAGGGGGCAAGAGGTCACTTATATATTGGGGACAGAGGCCTAGTGTCATTTCGTGAAACTTCAAGAGTTTATGCCGTTTCCGTCTTTCCTTTAATGTGCAGAATCCGGATTCTATGTACAGTTTCTGGTGGCTAGTTCCACGAATACCTCCTAGAATTGATAATTTAATTGATACTTTTAATGGTGCGGTATACCTGGTTCTAATTTTTTGTTTTTATCTTTTTATATCGCTTCTTAATGGTGGGGTATACCTGTTTTGTTTTGTTTTTAATTTTTTTTTTATCGCTTCTTAGTACTTAGTACTTCTTAGATGACTTTTAATTGATACTTTTTAATTGATAATTTAGTTGATGCTTTTAATGCCTGGTTTTTATTTTATTTTTATTTTTTATATCACTTCATAGCACTTAGAACTTCTTAGATGACTTGGGATTTTATGTTTCATGTTAGAAAAAAAGAAGAAAAGAAAAAAAGAAAAAAAAGTGAGTCCATGCAATGTTCAGCATAAGTAGTCACTGGGGTCGGCTCCAATCTTAGGTATGAAGTCCAGCTCTGTGTAATTACACTACTCGTTCACTGACAGTGACTAATGTCGATTTACTTTATGTTTCGGTCAATCCTTTTTTGATTCAGTTCGGCTTTTTTTGGGGTTTTTGTTGTTGTTTGTTTTAAATTCAGTTCACGTATTGTCTCAATAAGGAATATCAGTAACATTTTTAGCTTTTAACTTTCAGGGGGGTCTTTAAATTTATTTTACAGATTTTATTTTGGTTTAAACAAAATTTTATTCATTCATCGTAATCATACGTTCAACAAATAAGTACAGGAAACCCAGAAGAAGTATGCTTATTTGAGTGTTACCTATAGACTAAATGATAATTACACAGACATTTACGATGGCAAGATAGCAGATTGTTGTCAAAAAGTCAGAGGCAACAAAACAAACCAAAGACCAAAACAACAACAAAACAAAAAATAAAAACAAAACAACACAAAACAACAGTACAAAACAGAAAAACGGGAAGGGGAATTTTATCTTACAGGTTTTATTTCACAGACTTTTTATAGAGATTCATTTGAAATTTATTTGAAATATTTTATTTTACAGATTTTATTTTACACGACAGTCCAAAATCGCAGCTGACGTTCGAATTTTCTGGACTTGCATACCTCCTTCTCAACGCTGTTCACCTCTTCCATTCCTGTTTGTTTCTCTGGTCTCCTACAACTGTACTCTTCTTCCCGCTCTCTTCACCCCAGTGGCGGCACCTGTCCCCAACCACTCCCATCATGTATGTGCACGGGCGGTGTGGTCCGTTCATTCACTAGTCGCTTGGGCCAGTCTCTGTCTGGGCTCACCGCCACTCCACGGCGGCAATGTACCATCTGTCGGCAAGTTTTATCTCTATCTTTTCAAAATTAATCTATTTAAAATTGTTTTATTCAGCTTAATTCGTGGTTGATTTGTGTGTGCTTGTGTGTGTGTGTGTATGCGTGCGTGCGTGCGTGCTTGCGAGTGCATGCGTGTGTGTGTGGTGCGTGTGTGTGCGTGTGTGTGTGTGTGTGAGTGCGTGCGTGAGTGCGTGCTTGCGAGTTCATGCGTGTGTTTGTGCGCGTGTGTGTGTGTGTGTGTGTGTGTGTGTGTGTGTGTGTGTGTGTGTGTGTGTGTGTGTGTGTGTGTGTGTATGTGTGTGTGTGTGTGTGTGTGTGTGTGTGGTGTGTGTGTGTGCGTGTGTGTGTGTGTGTGTGTGTGTGTGTGTGTGTGCGTGCGAGCGTGCTTGCGTGTGCATGCGTGTGTGTGTGTCTGTGTGCGGGGGGGGTCGTGCGTGCGTTCGAGTTTGTGCGTGTGTCTGCGTGTGCGTGAGCAAATCAAACACAAATTAAGTCAAATAAATTATTAAATTAAATTAGTAATTTAAATTAAATTTGTCGCTGGTTGCTGCATTCCGGGCGTGGACTGGGGTGGCCAGGCAGGGCCGTTCAAGCGAGTGAATGTTCGGTCACACCCCTCTGCACCTGCAAGGTGGGAATGGGGGGACCGGTGTCGTCACTCGGTGAAGAGGTCGGGAAGGACAGTACAGGTGACGGCAGTCAGAGAGACGGGCAGGAACGTTGAGACAGCGGCCTGCAAACTACAGAAAATTCGATCTTTGCCTATTTTACACATTTTATTTGACAGATTTTATTTGACAGATTTGATGTTTTATTTCACAGATTATAACC
The DNA here is from genome assembly GCA_963584105.1 of Alviniconcha strummeri. Taxonomy (NCBI): domain Eukaryota; kingdom Metazoa; phylum Mollusca; class Gastropoda; family Provannidae; genus Alviniconcha; species Alviniconcha strummeri. Next base: position 12,623,495 of record OY757546.1, on the reverse strand, counting down.
AGCATTGAGCCTTTATAACTGAGCCTCATTCATGAAGCTTTCAACGTTTTAGAGAGATTCAGGGAGGTCTTTTAATTTTATTTCATAACTTTTGTTTTATAGATTATAACCGGCATTGAGCCTTCATAATTGAACCTCATTCATGAAGCTTTTAACTTTTTAGAGATATTCAGCGGGTGGTCTTTTAAATTTCATTTCACAGATTTTGTTTTATAGATTAAAACCGGCATTAAGCATTCATGAAGCTTTTAACTTTTTAGAGAGATTCAGGGAGGTCTTTTAAATTTTATTTTACAGATCTCGTTTTATACATTATAACCGGCATTGAGCCTTTACAATTGAGCCTCATTCATGAAGCTTTTAACTTTTTACAGAGAGCCAGGGAGGTCTTTTAAATTTGATTTTATATATCTTGTTTTATAGATTATAACTGGCATTGAGCCTTTATAGTTGAGCCTCATTCATGAAGCTTTTAACTTTTTAGAGAGATTCAGGGAGGTATTTGAATTTTATTTTACAGATTTTGTTTTATAGATTATAACCGACATTGGGCTGTACAGCAGTATTCTTAAAGCTTTCTTTGCAGCCAGACACGGTTTAGTAAACAATCATGATTTAGGAAGCACTTTAATGTGTCATTTTACTATGTGTAAGAGAAGATCATACGGGGAAAAAAGAATATGTAGGTGAATATTCAGCAAAAAAATCTTCAGGAAAAAATCAGTCGTATCTTCTAGTTTTAATTTTATTTTATATTTTAATACCGCTTCTTAGTACTTAGTACTTCTTAGATGACTTTTAATTCATACATTTAATGGTGCGCTATACCTGGTTTTAATTGATATTTAAATTTTTATACCGTTTCTTAGTACTTAGTACTTCTTAGATGACTTTTAATTGATACATTTTTAATTGATAATTTAGTTGATACTTTTAGTGGTGCGCTGTACCTGGTTTTAACTGTAATTTTATGTATCTTCTTAGTACTTCTTACGTGACTGACTTTTAATTTGTACTTTTTTAAAAATGATAATTTAGTTGATACCTTTAATGGTCGGGTATACCTGGTTTTATTTTTAATTTTAATTTTTATATCGCTTCTTAGTACTTAGTACTTCTTAGATGACTTGATTGATACTTTTTAATTGATAATTTAGTTGATACTTTTAATGGTCCGCTATACCTGGTTTTAATTGTGTGTGTTTTTTTATACCGCCTCTTAGTACTTAGTACTTCTTAGATGACTTTTAATTGATACTTTTTGATTCATAATTTAGTTGATACTTTTAATCATGTGGTATACCTGTTTTGTTGTTGTTTTTTTTGTTTGTTTATTATCTCTTCTAAGTACAGATGACGCTCGAATTTTCTGGATTTGAATTCCCGCTTCTCAACGCTGTTCACCTCTTCCACTCCTGTTTGTCTCTCTGGTCTCCTACAACTGTACTCTTCTTCCCGCTCTCTTCACCCCAGTGGCGGCACCTGTCCCCAACCACTCCCATCCTGTATGTGCACGGGCGAAGTTGTCCGTTCATTCACTAGTCGCTTGGACCAGCCTCTGTCTGGGCTCACCGCCACTCCACGGCGGTAATGTACCATCTGTCGGCAAGTCTTTTTCTCTATCTTTTCTAAATTAACCTCTTTAAAAAAAATTAAAAAAATTAAGCTTAATTCGTGGTTGATTTGTGTGTGCTTGTGTTTTGTGTGTGTGTGTGTGTGTGTGTGTGTGTGTGTGTGTGTGTGTGTGTGTGTGTGTGTGGTGTGTGTGTGTGTGGTGTATGTGATGTGTGTGTGCGGTGTGTGTGTGTGTGTGTGTGTGTGTGTGTGTGTGTGCGTGCTTGCGTGTGCATGTGTGTGTGTGTGTGTGTGTGTGTGTGCGTGCGCGCGTGCGTGCGTGTGCGTGCGTGTGTCTGCGTGTGCGTGAGCAAATCAAACACAAATTAAGTCAAATAAATTATTAAATTAAATCTGTAAGTTAAATTAACCTTGTCGGTGGTTGCTGCATTCCGGGCGTGGACTGGGGTGGCCAGGCAGGGCCGTTCAAGCGAGTGAATGTTCGGTCACACCCCTCTGCACCTGCAAGGTGGGAATGGGGGGACCGGTGTCGTCACTCGGTGAAGAGGTCGGGAAGGACAGTACAGGTGACGGCGGTCAGGGAGACGAGCAGGAACGATGGGATCACCTCGTGAGACAGCGGCCTGCAAACTCCAGAAATTCGAGCTTTGCCTATTTTATACATTTTATTTTACAGATTTGATGTTTTATTTTACAGATTATAACCGGCATTGAGCCTTTATAATTGAGCCTCATTCAAGAAGCTTTTAACTTTTTAGAGAGATTCAGGGAGGGCTTTTAAATTTTATTTTACAGATTTTATTTGATAGATTGTAACCAGCATTAAGCCTGTATAACTGAGCCTCATTTATGAAGCTTTTAACTTTTTAGAGAGATTCAGGGAGTGATTTCCAATTTTATTTTACAGATTTTGTTTTATAGATTTTAACCTGCATTGATCCTTTATAACATGAAGCTTTTAACTTTTTAGAGAGATTCAGGGAGGTCTTTTAAATTTTATTTTACAGATATGGTTTTATCGATTACAACCGGCATTGAGCCTTTAGAACTGAACCTCATTCATGAAGTTTTTAAGTATTTAGAGATATTCAGGGAGGTCTTTGAATTTTACTTTGCAGATTTTATTTGATAGATTAGAACCGGCATTGAGCTGTACGGCAGTATTCATAAAGCTTTCGTTGCATCCAAACACGGTTTAGTGAGCAATCATCATTTAGGAAGCACTTTAATTTGTCATTTTACCATGTGTAAGAATAGACCATACGGAGAGAAAAAAGAAGATACGTAGGTGAATATTCAGCAAAGAAATCTTCAGGAAAAAAGTCATAGTCGTATCTTACAGTTTTAATTTTTGTTGATTGAAAGCTTCTTTGCAGCTAAAAACGGTTTAGTAAGGAAACATAAATTAGGGTGCACTATATTTTAATATGTCATTTTGTTATGTGTGAGAGAAGACAATTTGGGAGAAAAGCAGGAAAAATAGGGTAGGCGAGTGAATCTTAAGCAAAGAAATACTCGTGGAAAAGTCATTGTTGTGTTTTACAGTTTTCATTTTTGTGGCTGGAGTGTTTGGTCCTCTATGAACGAGAATCTCTTGGCAGCTACACACGTTTTAGTAATCAAACATAATTTAGGAGCACTTTATTTTAATGTGTCGTTTTACTGAATATGTATGAGAGTAGACCATAAGGGAAAAAAGCTCTTCTTTAATCGGTAACCTCTTTTTAGTAAGCAGAAATTTAGGAAGCAGTTTCTTTTGATGTGTCATTCTACTAAGTGAGAGTAGACCATAGAAGGAAAAAAAGCACAACAATAACAACAACAACATCAAACTAGGGTAGATAGATGAATCTACAGCATGCAAATCTTCATATAAAAAAGTCATAGTTGTGTCTTACAGTTTTATTTTGTTTTTGATGGAGTGTTTGCTCCACTATGATGGAGAATCTCTTGGCAGCTGCAAAGTGTTTAGTAAGCAGACATCATTTAGGAAGCACTTTATTTTGTCATTTTACTGACTGTGTTAGACTATGGACCGAAATACAGCGAAGAAACGAGGGTAAGTGGGTGAGTCTACAGCAAACAAATGTTCATGAGAAAAAAAAAAAAAAAAAATCAAAGTTGTGTCTGACAGTTTTAGGTTTAATTGTTGAAGTGTTTGCTCTTCTATAACTGAGAACATTTTTGCAGTAAGACACAGTTTAGTAAGGAGACAAATTAAAAACTTTTTTAAGGAAGCACTTTATTTTAAAGGGCCTAGAAAGGCAGTTGTGGGGTACAAAATCGCTCCAAATCGTTTGAAAACAACGCATAGGCCCGTACTAACGTTCGAAGAGAAAAACTGTCTATTACTCACTTGTTTAAAACTTTTTCAGGGCTTCGATTAGGTTGTAATGCGTTTATTTTGGCAAAAAGGTCGGAAAATACGGTCAACTGAACGTTTCAAAATGAGTGCCATTTTGAATGCGAGATTTCGCGTGAGCTATTAATAAGCTAAAGGTTAACGGTCGGGCAGTGACGTCACAGACAGACAAGCAACCAATCGTGGAAGTCAGGTCTGTGTGTGTGTGCACAGGGCAACCGACTTGGACAAATTTCCAGTTCGACTCTCCAGGGATGAAACTCCTTTTCAGTAGTTGGGCCTTGTTATTTCATCCTTTTCAGTAGTTGGGCCTTGTTATTTCATCCTTTTCGAGCCTTGTTATGTGCGTAGCGTTTCGCACCAACTTGCTTGCGGTCTTTTTCGTTGTGTTTACTGTAGCTATCACAACAGGCTAGACCTCATCAGGGAGCCTGCCTTTTATTGGGTATTTTATTTGATTTTTCGGTTTAGTCTTGTTTGTTTCATCATATGTAACGATGAAAAAAGCTTGTTCGTTCTAGTTCAGTAGACTAGCGATTTCATGGCCTCCCTGGGTTAGGGTTTGGCCGGGTTGGGCTAGTTGCCGGTTCTTGCCATTCATTGTTTTTTTCCTCTTGGCTTGCCCTTTTGTTTCTCGAGTTATATCGTTCATTTGCGATGTACAAGTGAGTGGGGTGGTCTCGATGTTTAACGAACCGCTCATTCTTTCTTTGTGTGGGGTAGTTCGTGAGCGTCTGCTGCCCTGCCGTGTTGTTGTCGGCTGAATGGATTGTATCGTGTACACGGATTACGTTGCTCGCTGACATTTCTCATTCTTTTCAGAAAGTGTTTTTGGTTTTGGTTTTCTCTCTTTTCCTCTTCTTTTCCACTATGCGTTCTTTCTTCTTCTTCTTCTTTATATTTATTTTATTTATCTGTGACTTATTGGCGATTTCGTACCCGCTTGTTAGCTTGCCTGATTAGGGCAGCCATTTTGCATTTTTCTTTTCGTCTGCATTTGTTTACATCCCGATGCTTTGTCATCGGTAGTCCCGATTAGCGATTTGCTTGAACAGTTTGCATCCTTTATTTTTCTATGGTTATGGTTAGTTTGGCTTTCCATCTGTTTGTCGGCACAGTTATCTCTGTGCTCTTATGGCTGCAACAAATGAAGTCAATGTAGTCGTCTACTCATTTGTTTGCAGACAGTAGTCTATTAGACTGTTGTGATTCGGTGATGTTTTTTCCACCTTATCTTTGCAGGTAGGCCACCGTTTGCGTTTCTGAGGTAGTTTCAGCTGTTTTGTTTCTTTCGTTTAGTGTCGGCTGTTTGCTTGCCGGATTAGGGCAGCCCTTTTTCGTTTGTCACCAGCTTTTGTGGTTTGGTCTTCCTTTCATTAATTTGCTGGCACCTGTTTGCTTGCCTGATTAAGGCAGCAATTTTTCGTTTGCCACCAACATTTGTGGTTTGGTCTTTCTTTCTTTGCCACAGGCATTTGTGGTCTGTTCTTTCTTTCTTTTTTTGTCACTGGCATTTGTGTACAGTTTCTGTCTTACATGGCCTTTTCTGCTGTAGGCATTCGTGCTAGACTTTCTGTCTTTGTCTTCTTTCTTTCTTAATTTCATCAGATGCTAAAGAGCATATTAGAGACAAGCTGCGATGTCGACCGACTGGTGCCGTGGCCTCGGCGCGGCCTTATGAGAGTGCCGCTATTTTTCCCGGTGATCGTTGGTCTAAAATGTGCACAGGCCAGCCGAGTTTCTGTTTACCTTTCGGCTTTTACTTTTCTCTCGATTGTTTTCATTGATTTTTTGCCTCGCTTTTGTTTTGTTTCTTAGACGAGGCAGGGGTATTCGTTGGTAGTTCCTGTTTTTCCTTTCTTTTCTCCGTGTTTACCATGTCAATTTTTTACAATTTTTTTCTCCCTTCTCCTTTTTCTTCTGCTGCATTTATTACAAGTTCATTCTTGCTGAGGATTTGTGTGTACATTTTCCTCTTTCGTTGATTTCTCTTTCATTTTCTGGAGGGTTTCTTGTGAAGGAGGTTTTCCCTTTTTTAAATTTTAGCCTTTGCACTGGGTGCCAAGGTGTCAAAATGTATTTCTGAGTCCTTTGGTCGGTCTGGATATATTCCTTGTAGAACTGGCAAGGACGGAGGTTTCATCCGAAGAGACCGTTCCTTTCATCTAGCAAGTATCAATCTAGCGAAAGCCCGCGATGCGTGACTGACACTCTTAGTAAAAAGTTCATGTCTGTGTGGGTGTCCACAGGGTAACCGACTTGGAACAATTTCCAGTTCGAATCTCCAAGGCTGAAGCTTCCTTCGACTGCTATCTTTCGGGAAGGTGTGAAAGGAAAACAACGACCCTTTGGTCTGCAGCACTGCGCATCCCATGGCCGCACATTCACGTGGCATTTTCGTTGTGGAGTGATTGATGGTGAAAACGCGCCTCATTCGCCTCAGTGTCTATTTGTGACGTCAGAGACCTACGTCACGGATCTCGCACCTACTTCGAGATTAAAACAAGCAGACGAAATTCAGCCTGATCTGCATGCATTTCTTCCTTCGTAAACATACTTACTTTTATGGCAATGACATTTTATTAGATTTAAAGGTCATGATACGCACAAGACTTTCATACTTAAGTCGATTTTCAACGTTCCTTTGCAAACAAAAACTGCCTTTCTGGGCCCTTTAATATGTGTGAGCGTAGACTATAGACGGGGGGAAAAAGCCACAACAACAACAACGACAACAACAACAACAACAAACACACAGACACACACACACACACACACACACACACACACACACACACACACACACACACACACACACACACACACCAAAACAAAAACAAAACAAACAAAAAACCTTGGGTATGTGGGTGAATCTTCCGCAAACAAATCTTCATAAAATAAATCGTAGATGTGTGTTACAGTTTTAATTTTTGTTGATCGAATGTTTGCTCCTCTTTTATTATAATCTCTGTGCAGCTAGACACGGTTTAATAAGAAAATCTATTTAGAAAACACTTAATGTGTTGTTTTACTATGTGCGAGAGTAGCCTATACGGTGGTAAACAAAAAAAGGTAGATGGGCGAATATTCAGCAAAGAAAAAGAAAGGGGGAAAATGTAGAATGATAAAAAAATTCGGGGAATCAAAAACAAATTTATTTTTAATAATAAGAATGCATATTTGTCTGTTCCTCTCCTTATGATGAGTGCCAGGCGCATGAACCTATGCAAAGAGAAAAAAAAAGGGGGGGGGGGAGAGACGACGAAAAAGAGAGAGAGAGAAAAAAAAAGAAAAAAAGAGCGGACGCCATCCTGTTTGAGCAAAGCAGCCAAAGCCAAATGAACAACAACAACAACAAATTCATTTAAAATAATGCATACTTGTCTCTTCTTCTCCTTATAATGAGCGCAAGACGCATGAACACATGAGGAAAAAAGAAGGGGGGAAGGAAGACGAAGAGAGAGAGAGAGAGAGAGAGAGAGAGAGAGAGAGAGAGAGAGAGAGAGAGAGAGAGAGAGAGAGAGAGAGAGAGAGAGAGAGAGCTGAGAATGTTTTTGAATGAACGATTTGCGGTCGTAATTCATTGATGTTTTTTCGATCTGACTTGCTTCCCGCGCTTACTGATTATCTGTCTATTCCACCAGAGCTCCCAGATATATGCGCACGCAGAGAGGCAGGTTTTGGAAGGCATATTTTAAACTGGCTGCTGTAAAAGTTTGGCAGTGTTAGGGCAGTTTCTTCCAGGCACAGTGGGCTTTAAAAGAGAAAGACCTTTGATTTTTGCGCTTAGTACTGAGCGTTGGAAACCAGTCCCTAAACCCTATAGAACCTCTTGTGTATGCATTAGCATCTCCTTGAAAATGGATCCAGACTTGATTTTTGGCGCCGGTGGAAAGCAACAGAACACTCCTGGGCAGCCATACTGGAATAAAGCTAAGATGTACATTTCAAACCCCCCTAAGACCAGTTTACTTTAGATTTCTGAGGCTGATGTAGTCGGGTTGTCATCTTAAAGTGACATGATATATTATAGCCTCAAGCGTTGTGTTTTAATATGCTTCTTAATCCACATGTTCATGTGTTGTTGCCGAGGACATGATCATTAATTAATTCACTTGTATGCCATGTGCATGTGTGACAGCCACTGGTAATCTGAAATAGATGGGTACCCCCACCCCTCCCTCACCGCGCTGATCCGTGGTAGGAAAAACGAACTGCTGCATGTGGCTTGCTCCACAAAGACCCTATATGTATGTGTCACCTACAGCCTCTGGCAGGCTGAAATCACTCGTAATCGTGAAAAGGTCGTAAACAGGCTCAAGATCCCCCAGGGTCTCTCCACACTATCGTTTCGTCGGTGGAGTGAAGTTCCCTCAAGGGGAGGGGTCCACGGTGATTCACCGTAAGAAAAACGACCCACTTCATAAAGATGGCAAATACATATAATTATGTTTGTGTCACCAACGGCCTCTGGAAGGGTGAATTCACTCGTAATCGGAAACAGGTCGTAAACAGGCTCAAGATCCCCCAGGGTCTCTCCACACTATTGTTTCACCGGTGGAGTGAAGTTCCCTCAAGGGGAGGGGTCCACGGTGATTCACCGTAAGAAAAACGACCTGCTTTACAAAGACGCCACATACATGTATGCCTGTGCCACAGCCTCTGAAAGGGTGAATTCACTCGTAATCGGAAACGGGTCGTAAACGGGCTCAAGATCCCCCAGGGTCTCTCCACACTATTGTTTCACCGGTGGAGTGAAGTTCCCTCAAGGGGAGGGGTCCACGGTGATTCACCGTAAGAAAAACGACCTGCTTTACAAAGACGCCACATACCTGTATGTCTGTGTCACCTACAGCCTCTGGAAGGGGGAATTCACTCGTAATCGGAAACGGGTCGTAAACAGGCTCAAGATCCCCCAGGGTCTCTCCACACTATTGTTTCACCGGTGGAGTGAAGTTCCCTCAAGGGGAGGGGTCCACGGTGATTCACCGTAAGAAAAACGACCTGCTTTACAAAGACGCCACATACATGTATGCCTGTGCCACAGCCTCTGAAAGGGTGAATTCACTCGTAATCGGAAACGGGTCGTAAACGGGCTCAAGATCACCCCAGGGTCTCTCCACACTATTGTTTCACCGGTGGAGTGAAGTTCCCTCAAGGGGAGGGGTCAGCGGTGATTCACCGTAAGAAAAACGACCTGGTTTATTAAGACGCCACATACCTGTATGTCTGTGTCACCTACAGCCTCTGGAAGGGGGAATTCACTCGTAATCGGAAACAGGTCGTAAACAGGCTCAAGATCCCCCAGGGTCTCTCCACACTATTGTGTCGTCGGTGGAGTGAAGTTCCCTCAAGGGGAGGGGTGTGCGGTGATTCACCGTAAGAAAAACGACCCACTTCAGAAAGATGGCAAATACACATAATTATGTTTGTGTCACCAACGGCCTCTGGAAGGGTGAATTCACTCGTAATTGGAAACAGGTCGTAAACAGGCTCAAGATCCCCCAGGGTCTCTCCACACTATTGTGTCGTCGGTGGAGTGAAGTTCCCTCAAGGGGAGGGGTCAGCGGTGATTCACCGTAAGAAAAACGACCTGCTTCACAAAGATGGCAATACATGTATGTCTCTGTCACCTACAGCCTCCGGAAGGGGGAATTCACTCGTGATCGGAAACAGGTCGTAAACAGGCTCAAGATCCCCCAGGGTCTCTCCACACTGTATCTATTGTGTCGTCGGTGGAGTGAAGTTCCCTCAAGGGGATGGGTCCGCGGTGATTCACCGTAAGAAAAACGACCTGATTCACAAAGACGCCACATACATTCCTGTGTCACAACCTCTGGCAGGGCGAATTCACTTGAATAATTGAAACCGAATCGTCGTTTTTTGAAAAGATCTGCACCCTGTAAAGGCCACCTGTTATGATCGAAAACGGGTAAATAAGCTCAACATCCCCCAGGCTTTCTCCACCGTCCTGTTTTGTCAGTTGACTGATTTTTTTGTAAAAGGGAAAGGTCCATGTTGATTCACCGTAAGAGAAACGACTTGCTTAACGTGCATAGAGACGCCTCAAGTCGGTGTTGTTGGGATTCGGGCTTGATGTTAAATATTTCACATCTCGGCAAAACGGTCTCTGTAAAGTGCCTGTCAAAATTGGAAGAGGTTTTCAAAAGGGGGAGATTTGAATTACATGAAAGCCCACAATGTCTACCATCTATTCCTTTATGACTTGCCCTGATTCCCAAACCTAATCCGGTCTCCCTGTTATTGGTCAATCCTGAAAACATCCGAGTCAGTGGTTTTTAATTTTGTTTTACAGTTCGCCCAACCCCATTTTGTTATAAAGATTATATAGCAAAACAGGAATAGTGACCTGCAGATAGAAATGATATGTGGGGAAGCAAGTTTTGTTTGTTCCTGCATTTGGTTGTAATCAAGCGTTTACAATATAAAGATATACAACATGTCAGATGGATGTTTGATATAATCTATATTTCGCGAGAAAAAAAAAAAAAAAAAAAAAAAGTGAAACAAAGGCGATTTTGAACCAGTGGCGTGTACTCCTTAAACAACGGAAGTTTCTCGCTTTCTCCCCTTTTGTAAATATTGATGTGGGGTTTTGTTGTTGCTTGTTTGGTTTTGCTGTCTATTTGAATTATTGACTGAATAGCCTCAATCAGGCTGTTCTAGATGTTCATGTTTGGCATCGATGATCAGACCATGGGAGATTTTTTCTTAGCCTGCAATAAAAAGTTAATTAACAACACTATGAAGGTGCATGGTTAATTCACATATTAAAAAAAATACGCATTGAATGAAACTGTTTATTCATTTTTACACAAATAGATGAGTTTGCACCATTTGAGAGACTAGCAAAGACAGGAAACATTGCCAAGACCAGAAAAGAGGTTTCAACAAGTACTTCCTGTCGTACATTCTAGTAAGTAAACATGGTGCTTAACGTCCACATGTACATTCTAATAACTGATCACTTTTGTATAGCACTACTCTCTGCTCTCGAAAAGACTCATTGCGCTGTTGTTGCATGTGGTTCCGAGCGAGTGACAGTATGTAGCCGAAACATCATCGGCCTCCTTTCAGGGAGTCGAGCCGCAAACACATATTTTAGCAGCTGTATTTTACATAACGATTTATAGGGTATGATTGTGTGGGAGGACTTGTCCTCGTGCACTGGAGTTAATGCTAACATATTTTTAAGAAACAGAGACCAGAAAGGTTAGCTTTTCTGCTAGTTATTTACACCAAACAGTCGATGGAAAAAAGGCTTAAATACTAGTATTTACAGAATATTATAATAAATGTCCGTTTATCACTTTCATGTATAGTTGCTAGAAAGCAATTTAAACACGAAGGACATGACATAGATCTAATATAGAGTGCTTCCAGTCCACATGAGTGTCTGCTTCCTAAACTCTGTTTAGTCAATGAAAATACTCTGTGAGATATGGAAACATACCACACGACCACCATCTCTGACTTGCAGCGGATCTGTTTTACAGTTTTAACGTGGACTAGCTGTTTTAACTCTCTCAGAGCGTGATCCCCTGCCTCTATGTTCTTTAACTAATCCCATTTGTGAGCGTTCCCGCCTTCTACTTCCTCCCTTGAGAATACCGTTGATACTTTTAATGGTGCGGTACACCTGGTTTATTTTTTATTTTTTATATCACTTCTTAGTACTTAGTACTTCTTAGATGACTTTAATTGATACTTTTTTTAATTGATAATTTAGTTGATACTTTCAGTGGTGCGGTGTACCTGTTTTTTTTTGTTTTTATTATTATTTTATATCGCTTCTCAATTGTGCGATTGACCTGGGTTTTTTTGTTGTTGTTTTTTAGATCGCTTCTTAGTACTTAGTACTTCTTAGATGACTTTTAATTGATACTTTTTTAACTGATAATTTAGTTGATACTTGGTGCGCTATTCCTTTTCTTAATGGGGTATACCTGGTTTTTATTTTTTGTTTAAATGTTTTATATCGCTTCTTAATGGTCCGGTATTCCTGGTTTTTATTTTATTTTTTAGGTCGCTTCTGAGTACTTAGTACTTCTTAGGTGACTTTTAATTAATACTTTTTTAATTGATAATTTGGTTTAAACAAAAATTTGTTCAAGACAAAATAAAGATACAAAGAATCGTTATGTGCTCATCAACAAGCTATAGCTTATAGGCGATGAGCTCATTATATTATAGTTGGAAAAAACGCACAATGTAAGGCGGACGAACAATTTCATTTCACTAACAAAAACTGAGTGAGAAATAACAACAATAAAAACGAAAAACAAGGGAAAACAAATAAAGAAAAAGAAACAAACAAACTACAATAACAAAACACAAAAATACGAACAGTCGCTAGAAAACAGTCAAAACAAAATAGTGGAAAAAACTAAACAATGTTAGGTAGATAGATAGATTGGCTGGTGGCTTAAATAAATACTAGCGAGAGAGAATTGGAATGTGGAGACAGAGGGGGATGGGAAAAGGGAAAGATGGTTTGAAGTCATTTTTTTCTTTTTTCTACAGTAGCATAATTATTAAAAATTTTTACAAAGTTCAGAGGTATGAGTAGGCAGTCGGTCATTTGTATAATCAAAACATATAATCACATTTACAGAAGGAGTTAATTCTTGGATTTTTAACGTCCCTTTAGTATACTATATTAAAAGGACAAATCACATGTGTACAAAGTCAGTATATATGGTCAAAAACAAACAAACAAGAGATAATCATATTACAGGTCAGCTACCTGCTAGCTTACAGTTCCGCTTTTAAAGTCGCTTAGATAGCTTTATGAATTCATGGACAGTTAGGAATATGTGTTTGTTTTCTGGAAGTCGCAGGTCTAAGTTACCGTACAGTAGTGTTCTAATATTGGTTTGGCTACTAGGGAGGGTAAGTATTGTTCTTGCGCGGATGTTTATGTAGTTAGGACAATGAAGGAGGTAATGCTCGGCCGTTTCTCTAGAATAACCGCAAGAACATTTTGGGTCGGTACTTAAATGGCGGTTGACTAGGTCATTGTTAAGGTTATTCATTTCTAGGCGAAGGCGACAGTGAATGACTTGTGCATTTCTTTCTCCAAAGTAGTAATAGGCTGGAACTTTACTGTCGGACAAGGACAATGGTCGTTTAAAAACACTTAAAGATGTACTTTGTTGAACGCTAATGGGGAGAGAATTCCACTCTGCTGTGGTAGATGGAATGAAGGAGTTTCGATAAAGTTCAGTTTTGCATGTAGTCACATCTCTTTCTAATGATCTGCTTCTGTGGTACGGATTAATGTGGGCGACTAAAGGGGTGATGATGAGATGATGCTTAATGTCCTCAGATGTCATTTGACATATTAGGGACAAGTTGTGACCAATGCCGAAACACGGTTCAATAAAATCCACATACGTAAGGTGTATGCGTGTTTAGCTGTAACCTGCCACCTGCACTTTTGGCAGAATGACCGGGATTTTTTACGTGCTACTGTGGTAACACGTGGGTGGAACGGATACCGAAATAAGAGTCAGCACAGAAAGTCGACCCTGGAGAAGAAAATTCTCCCGCCGTTCCAGCAGGGATTCGAACCCGCGACCTTTCAATCACGAGTCCGACGCTCTAACCACTGAGCTATCTCCGCCCCAAGTAGTAATAGGCTGGAACTTTACTGTCGGACAAGGACAATGATCGTTTAAAAACACTTAAAGATGTACTTTGTTGAACGCTAATGGGGAGAGAATTCCACTCTGCTGTGGTAGATGGAATGAAGGAGTTTCGATAAAGTTCAGTTTTGCATGTAGTCACATCTCTTTCTAATGGTCTGCGTCTGTGGTACGGATTAATGTGGGCGACTAAAGGGGGCAAGAGGTCACTTATATATTGGGGATAGAGGCCTAGTGTCATTTCGTGAAACATCAAGAGTTTATGCCGTTTCCGTCTTTCCTTTAATGTGCAGAATCCAGATTCTATGTACAGTTTCTGGTGGCTAGTTCCACGAATACCTCCTATAATTGATAATTTAATTGATACTTTTAATGGTGCGGTATACCTGGTTCTATTTTTTTTTTTTTTTTTATCGCTTCTTAATGGTGGGGTATACCTGTTTTTTTTTGTTTTTTTTTTAAATTTTTTATATCGCTTCTTAGTACTTAGTACTTCTTAGACGACTTTTAATTGATACTTTTTAATTGATAATTTAGTTGATGCTTTTAATGCCTGGTTTTTATTTTCTTTTTCTTTTTCTATATCACTTCATAGCACTTAGAACTTCTTAGATGACTTGGGATTTTATGT
>OY757546.1:12554259-12604259 GCA_963584105.1 Alviniconcha strummeri | reverse complement strand
GGACTGGGGTGGCCAGGCAGGGCCGTTCAAGCGAGTGAATGTTCGGTCACACCCCTCTGCACCTGCAAGGTGGGAATGGGGGGACCGGTGTCGTCACTGGGTGAAGAGGTCGGGAAGGACAGTACAGCTGACGGCGGTCAGAGAGACGAGCAGGAACGATGGGAGGTGAGACAGCGGCCTGCAAACTCCAGAAAATTCGAGCTTTACCTATTTTACACATTTTATTTGACAGATTTTATTTGACAGATTTGATGGTTTATTTCAGAGATTATAACCGGCATTGAGCCTTTATAACTGAACCTCATTCATGAAGCTTTTAACGTTTTAGACAGATTCAGGGAGGTCTTTTAAATTTTATTTCATAACCTTTGTTTTATAGATTATAACCGGCATTGAGCCTTCATAATTGAAGTTCATTCATGAAGCTTTTAATTTTTAGAGAGATTCAGCGGGTGGTCTTTTAAATTTCATTTCACAGATTTTGTTTTATAGATTAAAACCGGCATTGAGCATTTATAATTGAGCCTCATTCATGAAGCTTTTAACATTTTAGAGAGATTCAGCGAGGGATTTTAAATTTTATTTTACAGATTTTGTTTTATAGATTTTAACCTGCATTGAGCCTTTATAATTGAGCCTCATTCATGAAGCTTTTAACTTTTTAGAGAGATTCAGGGAGGTCTTTTAAATTTTATTTTACAGATTTTGTTTTATAGATTATAACCGGCATTGAGTCTTTATAATTGAGCCTCATTCATGAAGCTTTTAACTTTTTAGAGAGATTGAGGGAGGTCTTTGAATTTTATTTTACAAATTTTGTTTTTAGATCAAAACCGGCATTGAGCTGTACAGCTGTATTCATAAAGCTTTCTTTGCAGCCAGACACGGTATAGTAAGCAATCATTATTTAGGAAGCACTTTACTTTAATGTGTCATTTTACTATGTGTAAGAGAAGATCATACGGGGGAAAAAGAATATGTAGGTGAATTTTCAGCACACACACACACAAAAAAATCTCCAGGAAAAAATCAGTCGTATCTTCCAGTTTTAATTTTTGTTGATTGAAAGCTTCTTTGCAGCTAAAAATGGTTTAGTAAGCAAAGATCATTTTTGGATGCACTTTATTTTAATATGTCATTTTAGTATGTGTGAGAGAAGACAATTTGGGGGGAAAGCAGGAAAAAGAGGGTAGGCGAGTGAATCTTAAGCAAAGAAATACTCGTGAAAAAGTCATAATTGTGTTTTACAGTTTTCATTTTTGTCGGTGGAGTGTTTGGACCTCTATGAATGAGAATCTCTTGGCAGCTACACACGTTTTAATAATCAAACATAATTCAGGAGCACTTTATTTTAATGTGTCGTTTTACTGAATATGTACGAGAGTAGACCATAAGGGAAAAAAGCTCTTCTTTAATCGGTAACCTCTCTGCAGCCAGACACATTTTACAAAGCAGACATTTAGGAAGCAGTTTCTTTTGATGTGTTATTTTACTATGTGAGAGTAGACCATAGAAGGAAAACAAGCACAACAACAACAACAACAACAACAACAACAACAACAACAACAACAGCAACAACAACAACAATAAACTAGGGTAGATAGGTGTGGCATGCAAATCTTCATGAAAAAGTCATAGTTGTGTCTTACAGTTTTGTTTTTGATGGAGTGTTTGCTCCTCTATGGTGGAGAATCTCTTTGTAGCAGACATCATTTAAGAAGTACTTTATTTTTTCGTTTTACTGACTGTGTGAGAGTAGACTATGGACCGATATAAAGCGAAGAAACGAGGGTATGTTGGTGAGTCTACAGCAAACAAATCTTCATGAAAACAAAAGAGAAAAAAAAAATCACAGTTGTGTTTTACAGTTTTAATTTTAATTGATCAAGTCTTTGCTCTTATTTAACTGAGAACCTCTTTGCAGCTAGACACAGTTGAATAAGCAGACATTTTTGTTATATATTTATTTCTTTTTAGGAAGCACTTTATTTTAATGTGTCATTTTACTGACCATAGACGGGAAAAAGCAACAACAACACACACACACACACACACACACATACACACACACACACACACACACACACACATACACACACACACACACACACACACACACACACACACACACACACACACACACACACACACACACACACACACACACACACGGCATTTCTGAGTATTCCCGCCTTCTACTTCCTCCCTTGAGAATACCGTTGATACTTTTAATGGTGCGGTATACCAGGTTTTGATTTTTTTCATTTTTTTTTTATCGCTTCTTAGTACTTTTTAGATGACTTTTCATTGATACTTTTTTAATTGATAATTTAGTTGATACTTCTAATGGTGCGCTATACCTGGTTTTAATTTAACTCTTTATACCGCTTTTTAGTACTAAGTACTTCTTAGATGACTTTTAATTCATACTTTTAATGTTGCGCTATACCTGGTTTACCGCTTCTTAGTACTTAGCACTTCTTAGATGACTTTTAATTGATACTTTTTTAATTGATAATTTAGTTGATACTTTTAGTGGTGCGCTAATCTTGGTTTTAATTATAATTTTATATCTCTTCTTAGTACTTCTTAGGTGACTGACTTTTAATTCGTACTTTTTTTTTATTGATAATTTAGTTGATACTTTTAATGGTGGGGTATACCTGGTTTTATTTTTAATTTTAATTTTTATACCGCTTCTTAGTACTTAGTACTTAGTACTTCTTAGACGACTTTTGATTGATATACTTTTAATGGTGCGCTATATCAGGTTTTAATTGTAATTTAAATTTTTATACCGCCTCTTAGTACTTAGTACTTCTTAGATGAGTTGTAATTGTTACTTTTTAAATTGATAATTTAGTTGATACTTTTAATGATGTGGTATAGCTGGGTTTTATTTTATTTTTATATCTCTTCTTAGTACTTCTTAGGTGACTGACTTTTAATTGATAGTTTTTTAATTGATAATTTAGTTATTTTTAATGGTGCGGTATACCTGGTTTTATTTTGTTTAAATAATTTTTATACCGCTTCTTAGTACTTAGTACTTCTCAGATCACTTTTAATTGATACTTTCTTAATTGATAATTTAGTTGATACTTGTAAATGTGCGGTAAATCTGGTTTTAATCCTTTTTTGATTTTCAGCTGAGTTTTTCTTGTTTTGGCAAAATACCTTCACAATACGTGAAGGATAAAAAGAGCTTGCATACCTGCATACTCAATGCATGTATGCAAGCTCTTTTTATCCTTCACGTATTGTCTCAACAAGGAATGTCAGTGACACTTTTAGCTTTTAACTTTGAAATTTATTTGACAGATTTTATTTTGGTTTAAACAAAATTGTATTATTCATCGTAATCATACTTTCAACAAATAAGTACAGGAAACACAAAAGCAGTATGCTTATTTGAGTGTTACTATGGACTAAATGCTAATTACACAGACATTTATGATGGCAAATTGTGTGCTTGTGTGTGTGTGTGTGTGTGTGTGTGTGTGTGTGTGTGTGTGTGTGTGTGTGTGTGTGTGTGTGTCTGTGTCTGTATGCGTGCGTGCGTGCTTGCGAGTGCATGCGTGTGTGAGTGGTGCGCGCGCGCGCGCGTGTGTGTGTGTGTGTGTGTGTGTGTGTGTGTGTGTGTGTGTGTGTGTGTGTGTGTGGTGTGTGTGGTGTATGTGATGTGTGTGTGTGCGGTGTGTGTGTGTGTGTGTGTGTGTGTGTGTGTGTGTGTGTGCGTGCTTGCGTGTGCATGTGTGTGTGTGTGTGTGTGTGAGCGTGCGTGCGTGTGTCTGCGTGTGCGTGTGCAAATCAAACACAAATTAAGTCAAATAAATTATTAAATCAGTAAGTTAAATTAACCTTGTCGGTGGTTGCTGCATTCCGGGCGTGGACTGGGGTGGCCAGGCAGGGCCGTTCAAGCGAGTGAATGTTCGGTCACACCCCTCTGCACCTGCAAGGTGGGAATGGGGGGACCGGTGTCGTCACTGGGTGAAGAGGTCGGGAAGGACAGTACAGCTGACGGCGGTCATGGAGACGAGCAGGAACGATGGGAGGTGAAGGCGTGAGACAGCGGCCTGCAAACTCCAGAAAATTCGAGCTTTGCCTATTTTATACATTTTATTTTACAGATTTGATGTTTTATTTTACAGATTATAACCGGCATTGAGCCTTTATAATTGAGCCTCATTCAAGAAGCTTTTAACGTTTTAGAGAGATTCAGGGAGGGCTTTTAAATTTTATTTTACAGATTTTATTTGATAGATTGTAACCAGCATTAAGCCTGTGTAACTGAGCCTCATTTATGAAGCTTTTAACTTTTTAGAGAGATTCAGGGAGTGATTTTCAATTTTATTTTACAGATTTTGTTTTATAGATTTTAACCTGCATTGAGCCTTTATAACTGAACCTCATTCATGAAGCTTTTAACTTTTTAGAGAGATTCAGGGAGGTCTTTTAAATTTTATTTTACAGATATGGTTTTATCGATTACAACCGGCATTGAGCCTTTAGAACTGAACCTCATTCATGAAGTTTTTAAGTTTTTAGAGATATTCAGGGAGGTCTTTGAATTTTACTTTACAGATTTTATTTGATAGATTAGAACCGGCATTGAGCTGTACGGCAGTATTCATAAAGCATTCGTTGCATCCAAACACGGTTTAGTGAGCAATCATCATTTAGGAAGCACTTTAATTTGTCATTTTACCATGTGTAAGAATAGACCATACGGAGAGAAAAAAAGAGGATATGTAGGTGAATATTCAGCAAAGAAATCTTCAGGAAAAAAGTCATAGTCGTGTCTTCCAGTTTTAATTTTTGTTGATTGAAAGCTTCTTTGCAGCTAAAAACGGTTTAGTAAGGAAACATAATTTAGGATGCACTATATTTTAATATGTCATTTTGTTATGTGTGAGAGAAGACAATTTGGGGGAAAAGCAGGAAAAATAGGGTAGGCGAGTGAATCTTAAGCAAAGAAATACTCGTGGAAAAGTCATTGTTGTGTTTTACAGTTTTCATTTTTGTGGCTGGAGTGTTTGGTCCTCTATGAACGAGAATCTCTTGGCAGCTACACACGTTTTAGTAATCACACATAATTTAGGAGCACTTTATTTTAATGTGTCGCTTTACTGAATATGTATGAGAGTAGACCATAAGGGAAAAAAGCTCTTCTTTAATCGGTAACCTCTTTTTAGTAAGCAGAAATTTAGGAAGCACCTTCTTTTGATGTGTCATTCTACTAAGTGAGAGTAGACCATAGAAGGAAAAAAAGCACAACAATAACAACAACAACATCAAACTAGGGTAGATAGATGAATCTACAGCATGCAAATCTTCATGAAAAAAGTCATAGTTGTGTCTTACAGTTTTATTTTGTTTTTGATGGAGTGTTTGCTCCACTATGATGGAGAATCTCTTGGCAGCTGCAAAGTGTTTAGTAAGCAGACATCATTTAGGAAGCACTTTATTTTGTCATTTTACTGACTGTGTGAGAATAGACTATGGACCGAAATAAAGCGAAGAAAAGAGGGTAAGTGGGTGAGTCTACAGCAAACAAATCTTCATGAGAAAAAAAAATAAAAAAAATATAAAAAATCAAAGTTGTGTCTGACAGTTTTAGGTTTAATTGTTGAAGTGTTTGCTCTTCTTTAACTGAGAACCTTTTTGCAGTAAGACACAGTTTAGTAAGCAGACATTAAAAACTTTTTTAAGGAAGCACTTTATTTTAAAGGGCCTAGAAAGGCAGTTGTGGGGTACAAAATCGCTCCAAATCGTTTGAAAACAACGCATAGGCCCGTACTAACGTTCGAAGAGAAAAACTGTCTATTACTCACTTGTTTAAAACTTTTTCAGGGCTTCGATTAGGTTGTAATGCGTTTATTTTGGCAAAAAGGTCGGAAAATACGGTCAACTGAACGTTTCAAAATGAGTGCCATTTTGAATGCGAGATTTCGCGTGAGCTATTTTAAGCTAAAGGTTAACGGTCGGGCAGTGACGTCACAGACAGACAAGCAACCAATCGTGGAAGTCAGGTCTGTGTGTGTGTGCACAGGGCAACCGACTTGGACAAATTTCCAGTTCGACTCTCCAGGGATGAAACTCCTTTTCAGTAGTTGGGCCTTGTTATTTCATCCTTTTCAGTAGTTGGGCCTTGTTATTTCATCCTTTTCAGTAGTTGGGCCTTGTTATTTCATCCTTTTCGAGCCTTGTTATGTGCGTAGCGTTTCGCACCAACTTGCTTGCGGTCTTTTTCGTTGTGTTTACTCTAGCTTTCACAACAGGCTAGACCTCATCAGGGAGCCTGCCTTTTATTGGGTATTTTATTTGATTTTTCGGTTTAGTCTTGTTTGTTTCATCATATGTAACGATGAAAAAAGCTTGTTCGTTCTAGTTCAGTAGACTAGCGATTTCATGGCCTCCCTGGGTTAGGGTTTGGCCGGGTTGGGCTAGTTGCCGGTTCTTGCCATTCATTGTTTTTTTTCTCTCTTGGCTTGCCCTTTTGTTTCTCGAGTTATATCGTTCATTTGCGATGTACGAGTGAGTGGGGTGGTCTCGATGTTTAACGAACCGCTCATTCTGTCTTTGTATGGGGTAGTTCGTGAGCGTCTGCTGCCCTGCCGTGTTGTTGTCGGCTGAATGGATTGTATCGTGTACACGGATTACGTTGCTCGCTGACATTTCTCATTCTTTTCAGAAAGTGTTTTTGGTTTTGGTTTTCTCTCTTTTCCTCTTCTTTTCCACTATGCGTTCTTTCTTCTTCTTCTTCTTCTTTATATTTTTTTAATTTTATTTATCTGTGACTTATTGGCGATTTCGTACCCGCTTGTTAGCTTGCCTGATTAGGGCAGCCATTTTGCATTTTTTTTTCCGTCTGCATTTGTTTACATCCCGATGCTTTGTCATCGGTAGTCCCGATTAGCGATTTGCTTGAACAGTTTGCATCCTTTATTTTTCTATGGTTATGGTTAGTTTGGCTTTCCATCTGTTTGTCGGCACAGTTATCTCTGTGCTCTTATGGCTGCAACAAATGAAGTCAATGTAGTCGTCTACTCATTTGTTTGCAGACAGTAGTCTATTAGACTGTTGTGATTCGGTGATGTTTTTTCCACCTTATCTTTGCAGGTAGGCCACCGTTTGCGTTTCTGAGGTAGTTTCAGCTGTTTTGTTTCTTTCGTTTGGTGTCGGCTGTTTGCTTGCCGGATTAGGGCAGCCCTTTTTCGTTTGTCACCAGCTTTCGTGGTTTGGTCTTCCTTTCATTAATTTGCTGGCACCTGTTTGCTTGCCTGATTAAGGCAGCAATTTTTCGTTTGCCACCAACATTTGTGGTTTGGTCTTTCTTTCTTTGCCACAGGCATTTGTGGTCTGTTCTTTCTTTCTTTTTTTGTCACTGGCATTTGTGTACAGTTTCTTTCTTACATGGCCTTGTGTCGTCGGTGGAGTGAAGTTCCCTCAAGGGGAGGGGTCCGCGGTGATTCACCGTAAGAAAAACGACCTGCTTCACAAAGATGGCAATACATGTATGTCTCTGTCACCTACAGGCTTTCGTTGATTTCTCTTTCATTTTCTGGAGGGTTTCTTGTGAAGGAGGTTTTCCCTTTTTTAAATTTTAACCTTTGCACTGGGTGCCAAGGTGTCAAAATGTATTTCTGAGTCCTTTGGTCGGTCTGGATATATTCCTTGTAGAACTGGCAAGGACGGAGGTTTCATCCGAAGAGACCGTTCCTTTCATCTACCAAGTATCAATCTAGCGAAAGCCCGCGATGCGTGACTGACACCCTTAGTAAAAAGTTTATGTCTGTGTGGGTGTCCACAGGGTAACCGACTTGGAACAATTTCCAGTTCGAATCTCCAAGGCTGAAGCTTTCTTCGACTGCTATCTTTCGGGAAGGTGTGAAAGGAAAACAACGACCCTTTGGTCTGCAGCACTGCGCATCCCATGGCCGCACATTCACGTGGCATTTTCGTTGTGGAGTGATTGATGGTGAAAACGCGCCTCATTCGCCTCAGTGTCTATTTGTGACGTCAGAGACCTACGTCACGGATCTCGCGCGTACTTCGAGATTAAAACAAGCAGACGAAATTCAGCCTGATCGGCATGCATTTCTTCCTTCGTAAACATACTTACTTTTATGGCAGTGACATTTTATTAGATTTAAAGCTCATGTTACGCACAAGACTTTCATACTTAAGTCGATTTTCAACGTTCCTTTGCAAACAAAAACTGCCTTTCTGGGCCCTTTAATATGTCATTTTACTGACTGTGTGAGCGTAGACCATAGACGGGGGAAAAAAGCCACAACAACAACAACAACGACGACGACAACAACAACAACAACAACAACAACAACAACAACAACAACAACAACAACAACAACAACAACAACAACAACAACAACAACACACACACACACACACACACACACACACACACACACACACACACACACACACACACACACACACACACACACACACACACACACACACACACGAAAAAGAGAGAGAGAGAGAGAGAAAAAAAAAAAGAGCGGACGCCATCCTGTTTGAGCAAAGCAGCCAAAGCCAAATGAACAACAACAACAACAAATTCATTTAAAATAATGCATACTTGTCTCTTCTTCTCTTTATAATGAGCGCAAGACGCATGAACACATGAGGAAAAAAGAAGGGGGGAAGGAAGACGAAGAGAGAGAGAGAGAGAGAGAGAGAGAGAGAGAGAGAGAGAGAGAGAGAGAGAGAGAGAGATGAGAATTTTTTTGAATGAACGATTTGCGGTCGTAATTCATTGATGTTTTTTCGATCTGACTTGCTTCCCGCGCTTACTGATTATCTGTCTATTCCACCAGAGCTCCCAGATATATGCGCACGCAGAGAGGCAGGTTTTGGAAGGCATATTTTAAACTGGCTGCTGTAAAAGTTTGGCAGTGTTAGGGCAGTTTCTTCCAGGCACAGTGGGCTTTAAAAGAGAAAGACCTTTGATTTTTGCGCTTAGTACTGAGCGTTGGAAACCAGTCCCTAAATCCTATAGAACCTCTTGTGTATGCATTAGCATCTCCTTGAAAATGGATCCAGACTTGATTTTTGGCGCCGGTGGAAAGCAACAGAACACTCCTGGGCAGCCATACTGGAATAAGGCTAAGATGTACATTTCAAACCCCCCTAAGACCAGTTTACTTTAGATTTCTGAGGATGATGTAGTCGGTTTGTCATCTTAAAGTGACATGATATATTATAGCCTCAAGCGTTGTGTTTTAATATGCTTCTTAATCCACATGTTCATGTGTTGTTGCCGAGGACATGATCATTAATTAATTCACTTGTAGGCCATGTGCTTGTGTGACAGCCACTGGTAATCTGAAATAGATGGGTACCCCCACCCCTCCCTCACCGCGCTGATCCATGGTAGGAAAAACGAACTGCTGCATGTGGCTTGCTCCACAAAGACCCTATATGTATGTGTCACCTACAGCCTTTGGCAGGCTGAAATCACTCGTAATCGAGAAAAGGTCGTAAACAGGCTCAAGATCCCCCAGGGTCTCTCCACACTATCGTTTCGTCGGTGGAGTGAAGTTCCCTCAAGGGGAGGGGTCCACGGTGATTCACCGTAAGAAAAACGACCTACTTCATAAAGATGGCAAATACATATAATTATGTTTGTGTCACCAACGGCCTCTGAAAGGGTGAATTCACTCGTAATCGGAAACGGGTCGTAAACAGGCTCAAGATCCCCCAGGGTCTCTCCACACTATTGTTTCACCGGTGGAGTGAAGTTCCCTCAAGGGGAGGGGTCCACGGTGATTCACCGTAAGAAAAACGACCTGCTTTACAAAGACGCCACATACATGTATGTCTGTGTCACCTACAGCCTCTGGAAGGGGGAATTCACTCGTAATCGGAAACAGGTCGTAAACAGGCTCAAGATCCCCCAGGGTCTCTCCACACTATTGTGTCGTCGGTGGAGTGAAGTTCCTTCAAGGGGAGGGGTCCGCGGTGATTCACCGTAAGAAAAACGACCTGCTTCACAAAGATGGCAATACATGTATGTCTGTGTCACCTACAGCCTAGAGCGAGAACGCTTGTAAATTCTGTCAATGTTGATAACCTGTACATGTCGGATCACTTCTTGCTTACGATCGGAACCGACCTCTCGAGGCCCCGAGTTCCCCGCAAGGTGGTGAAATGCAGAAATGTTAAAGGCATTGACAGATCACTGTTCGGAGCTGATATCGCTCAGTCCCCCCTTGTGATAGGCTCTCCCGATGGTGTTGATGACCTTCTTGATCTGTACAATGCGACCCTTCTGGGTCTCCTAAACAAGCATGCACCAGAAAAAGAGAAAGTCGTTCCCGACCGTCCCAGCTCCCCTTGGATAAACGAGGCTGTCATCAAGGCGAAGCAGGCCAGGAGGCGCGCGGAACGAAAGAAACGGAAAACCGGCCTTGTAGTTCACACTGAGATACAAACAGGCAAGGAACAACGTAACAAAGCTCATTAAGCAGGCCAAAGCCTCCCAATTCCATGCAAAATTAAAGGACGCCGAAACAGATTCGAAGAAAATGTTTTCTCTTCTCAGCACGCTGCTAAACAGAGAGAACAGGTCCGATTCTCTGCCAGACATGATACCCCAAGAAGCTGCTAAATCGTTTTCCCGATTCTTTCAAGAAAAAATCCAGACGATTAGGAAAGAATTTAATGACGATCCGTTAGACACGACAGAAAACTTCGCTTCCAGTGTTCACTCCAGTGACTTGCTCTCTAGTTTTTACGCTCTCTCCGAAGACCAAATCCTGAAACTCATTCGCGAGTCAAAGTCAACCACAACGACCGTAGACCCGGCTCCAACCAAACTCGTTCTTGAATTCACTGACGTTCTTCTGCCTGTGTTTCAGAAAATAGTCAATCTGAGTCTCACATCTGGCACTGTACCAATTGCTTTCAAAAAAGCAGTGGTTAAACCATTGATAAAAAAGCCAAATCTCGACTCCGAGGTCCTCGGTAACTACCGTCCGGTGTCCAACCTACCCTATTTGTCCAAGATCCTTGAGAGAGCGGTTGCCGACCAGCTGCAGGCACACCTCGACACAAACGGTTTGCATGTCAAGTTTCAGTCGGCATACAGACGTGGTCATAGCACTGAGACAGCCCTCCTTCGCATACTTAACGATTTGTTGGTAATGATTGATGGAGGAAACAATGCTATTCTCGTGTTGCTGGATCTGAGTGCTGCCTTTGACACTCTTGATCACACGTTGCTCCTCCAGAGACTTCATGCAGAAATCGGCCTGGATGGTTCCGCTCTTGATTGGTTCTCATCATACTTGTCGTGCAGATCACAGCAAGTCCTTGTAGGACATGCCCTTTCAGCAGAAACGCCCCTTCTTTGTGGCGTTCCGCAGGGATCGGTGCTCGGTCCTCTTCTCTTTTCTCTTTACACTAGGCAGTTGGCAGACCTTATTGATAAGTTCTGCATAGACTACCACTTTTTTGCCGACGATTCTGAACTGTACTCGTGCCTACCAACTGAACCTGAGTCTGCGCTGAGTGCGTTGAGAAATGTTGAGTCGTGCTGTCGACAGATAAAAATATGGATGACGAAAAACAAACTGAAACTCAATGAGCAAAAAACTGAAGTACTCCTCTGTGGGCCATCATCTAGAAGAGAAACTGTCCCTGTTGACTGCCTTTCAGTTGGCGAAGCGTCTATTCCGTTCTCCAACGTGGTGAAAACACTTGGAGTAACTTTGGACGCGGAGCTTTCCATGGAACAACATGTCTCAGCCGTTGTCAGATCTAGTTTTTTCCACATCAGATCTCTGAGTAAAGTCCGTCCATACATCACCTACAAAGCTGCAAGCAGCATTGCTGTCTGTCTGATTTTGTCAAAGCTTGACTACTGCAATAGCCTTCTGTCGGGACTGCCCCCCAAACAGATTAAACGTCTACAGGCAGTGCAAAATGCTGCTGCAAGAACTGTCACGAAATGCAAAAAAAAGATCACATCACTCCCATTCTTAGGCAGCTTCATTGGCTTCCTATCCAGAAACGGATCCGCCACAAAATTATCTCTGCCACTTACCGGTCAGTTCATGATAACACCCCCCTCTACCTCTCTGATCTTCTCCAAAAACACAACCCTTCTCGCCTTCTCAGATCAGCATCTAGATCTCTCCTTGATGTTCCCGGGCCCAGGGATTCCAAGACAAAGCGGTACGGCCAGCAAGCCTTCAGATATGTCGCTCCCTCCCTCTGGAATGTCCTCCCCGAGAGCATCAAGGAGAAGGACTCCATTCAGTCTTTCAGACCTTCGCTGAAAACTCATTTCTTTTACCCAAGGATGATAGTCAATGCGATTGTGTACGTGCGCCGGCGCTGGTGTGTGTGTTAAGTGAAGTTGATGTTGCCATAATTACTCTGTGTGTGTGTGTGTGTGTGTGTGTGTGTGTGTGTGTGTGTGTGTGTGTGTGTGTGTGTGTGTGTTTTCTGTTATCATTATTTGTAACTCTGTATATATTTTTACATTTAACTGTTATGCATAGTTCCACTTTTGGAAAGGGGTGGGTGGGTATGAGTGCATGTCCTTTGGTAGTTTTAGCTTGCGAGAGCTTACATGTATGCACTGTGTGTATCTGGCGCTGTGAACACGCAAGGTTTTGTGTGGAAGTGTTTTATGCGCTATATATAAATTTTCATTCATTCATTCATTCATACAGCCTCTGGAAGGGGGAATTCACTCGTAATCGGAAACAGGTCGTAAACAGGCTCAAGATCCCCCAGGGTCTCTCCACACTGTATCTATTGTGTCGTCGGTGGAGTGAAGTTCCCTCGAGGGGAGGGGTCCGCGGTGATTCACCGTAAGAAAAACGACCTGATTCACAAAGACGCCACATACATTCCTGTGTCACAACCTCTGGCAGGGCGAATTCACTTGAATAATTGAAACCGAATCGTCGTATTTTGGAAAGATCTGCACCCTGTAAAGGCCACCTGTTATGATCGGAAACGGGTAAATAAGCTCAACATCCCCCAGGCTTTCTCCACCGTCCTGTTTTGTCAGTTGACTGATTTTTTTGTAAAAGCGAAAGGTCCATGTTGATTCACCGTAAGAGAAACGACTTGCTTAAAGTGCATAGAGACGCCTCAAGTCGGTGTTGTTGGGATTCGGGCTTGATGTTAAATATTTCACATCTCGGCAAAACGGTCTCTGTAAAGTGCCTGTCAAAATTGGAAGAGGTTTTCAAAAGGGGGAGATTTGAATTACATGAAAGCCCACAATGTCTACCATCTATTCCTTTATGACTTGCCCTGATTCCCAAACCTAATCCGGTCTCCCTGTTATTGGTCAATCCTGAAAACATCCGAGTCAGTGGTTTTTAATTTTGTTTTACAGTTCGCCCAACCCCATTTTGTTATAAAGATTATATAGCAAAACAGGAATAGTGACCTGCAGATAGAAATGATATGTGGGGAAGCAAGTTTTGTTTGTTCCTGCATTTGGTTGTAATCAAGCGTTTACAATATAAAGATATACAACATGTCAGATGGATGTTTGATATAATCTATATTTCGCGAGAAGAAAAAGAAAAAAGAAAAAAGTGAAACAAAGGCGATTTTGAACCAGTGGCGTGTACTCCTTAAACAACGGAAATTTCTCGCTTTCTCCCCTTTTGTAAATATTGATGTGGGGTTTTGTTGTTGCTTGTTTGGTTTTGCTGTCTTTTTGAATTATTGACTGAATAGCCTCAATCAGGCTGTTCTAGATGTTCATGTTTGGCATCGATGATCAGACCATGGGAGATTTTTTCTTAGCCTGCAATAAAAAGTTAATTAACAACACTATGAAGGTGCATGGTTAATTCACATATAAAAAAAATAATTACGCATTGAATGAAACTGTTTATTCCTTTTTACACAAATAGATGAGTTTGCACCATCTGAGAGACTAGCAAAGACAGGAAACATTGCCAAGACCAGAAAAGAGGTTTCAACAAGGACTTCCTGTCGTACATTCTAGTAAGTAAACATGGTGCTTAACGTCCACATGTACATTCTAATAACTGATCACTTTTATATAGCACTACTCCCTGCTCTCGAAAAGACTCATTGCGCTGTTGTTGCATGTGGTTCCGAGCGAGTGACCGTATGTAGCCGAAACATCATCGGCCTCCTTTCAGGGAGTCGAGCCGCAAACACATATTTTAGCAGCTGTATTTTACATAACGATTTATAGGGTATGATTGTGTGGGAGGACTTGTCCTCGTGCACTGGAGTTAATGCTAACATATTTTTAGAAACAGAGACCAGAAAGGTTAGCTTTTCTGCTAGTTATTTACACCAAACAGTCGATGGAAAAAAGGCTTAAATACTAGTATTTACAGAATATTATAATAAATGTCCGTTTATCACTTTCATGTATAGTTGCTAGAAAGCAATTTAAACACGAAGGACATGACATAGATCTAATATAGAGTGCTTCCAGTCCACATGAGTGTCTGCTTCCTAAACTCTGTTTAGTCAATGAAAATACTCTGTGAGATATGGAAACATACCACACGACCACCATCTCTGACTTGCAGCGGATCTGTTTTACAGTTTTAACGTGGACTAGCTGTTTTAACTCTCTCAGAGCGTGATCCCCTGCCTCTATGTTCTTTAACTAATCCCATTTGTGAGCATTCCCGCCTTCTACTTCCTCCCTTGAGAATACCGTTGATACTTTTAATGGTGCGGTACACCTGTTTTTTGTTTGTTTTTTGTTTTGTTTTATATCACTTCTTAGTACTTAGTACTTTTTAGATGACTTTAATTGATACTTTTTTTAATTGATAATTTAGTTGATACTTTTAGTGGTGCGGTGTACCTGTTTTTTTGTTTTGTTTTGTTTTTTTATTTTATATCGCTTCTCAATTGTGCGGTATACCTGTTTTTTGTTGTTTTTTGCTTTTTGTTTTTATAGATCGCTTCTTAGTACTTAGTACTTCTTAGATGACTTTTAATTGATACTTTTTTAACTGATAATTTACTTGATACTTGGTGCGGTATTCCTTTTCTTAATGGGGTATACCTGGTTTTCATTTTTTGTTTAAATGTTTTATATCGCTTCTTAATGGTCCGGTATTCCTGGTTTTTATTTTATTTTTTAGGTCGCTTCTGAGTACTTAGTACTTCTTAGGTGACTTTTAATTGATACTTTTTTAAATTGATAATTTGGTTTAAACAAAAATTTGTTCAAGACAAAATAAAGATACAAAGAATCGTTATGTGCTCATCAACAAGCTGTAGCTTATAGGCGATGAGCTCATTATATTATAGTTGGAAAAAACGCACAATGTAAGGCGGACGAACAATTTCATTTCACTAACAAAAACCTCATCAGGGAGCCTGCCTTTTATTGGGTATTTTATTTGATTTTTCCGGTTTAGTCTTGTTTGTTTCATCATATGTAACGATGAAAAAAGCTTGTTCGTTCTAGTTCAGTAGACTAGCGATTTCATGGCCTCCCTGGGTTAGGGTTTGGCCGGGTTGGGCTAGTTACCGGTTCTTGCCATTCATTGTTTTCTTTATCTTGGCTTGCCCTTTTGTTTCTCGAGTTATATCGTTCATTTGCGATGTACGAGTGAGTGGGGTGGTCTCGATGTTTAACGAACCGCTCATTCTTTCTTTGTGTGGGGTAGTTCGTGAGCGTCTGCTGCCCTGCCGTGTTGTTGTCGGCTGAATGGATTGTATCGTGTACACGGATTACGTTGCTCGCTGACATTTCTCATTCTTTTCAGAAAGTGTTTTTGGTTTTGGTTTTCTCTCTTTTCCTCTTCTTTTCCACTATGCGTTCTTTCTTCTTCTTCTTCTTTATATTTATTTTATTTATCTGTGACTTATTGGCGATTTCGTACCCGCTTGTTAGCTTGCCTGATTAGGGCAGCCATTTTGCATTTTTCTTTTCGTCTGCATTTGTTTACATCCCGATGCTTTGTCATCGGTAGTCCCGATTAGCGATTTGCTTGAACAGTTTGCATCCTTTATTTTTCTATGGTTATGGTTAGTTTGGCTTTCCATCTGTTTGTCGGCACAGTTATCTCTGTGCTCTTATGGCTGCAACAAATGAAGTCAATGTAGTCGTCTACTCATTTGTTTGCAGACAGTAGTCTATTAGACTGTTGTGATTCGGTGATGTTTTTTCCACCTTATCTTTGCAGGTAGGCCACCGTTTGCGTTTCTGAGGTAGTTTCAGCTGTTTTGTTTCTTTCGTTTGGTGTCGGCTGTTTGCTTGCCGGATTAGGGCAGCCCTTTTTCGTTTGTCACCAGCTTTCGTGGTTTGGTCTTCCTTTCATTAATTTGCTGGCACCTGTTTGCTTGCCTGATTAAGGCAGCAATTTTTCGTTTGCCACCAACATTTGTGGTTTGGTCTTTCTTTCTTTGCCACAGGCATTTGTGGTCTGTTCTTTCTTTCTTTTTTTGTCACTGGCATTTGTGTACAGTTTCTTTCTTACATGGCCTTTTCTGCTGTAGGCATTCGTGCTAGACTTTCTGTCTTTGTCTTTTTTCTTTCTTAATTTCATCAGATGCTAAAGAGCATATTAGGGACAAGCTGCGATGTCGACCGACTGGTGCCGTGGCTTCGGCGCGGCCTCATGAGAGTGCCGCTATTTTTCCCGGTGATCGTTGGTCTAAAATGTGCACAGGCCAGCCGAGTTTCTGTTTACCTTTCGGCTTTTACTTTTCTCTCGATTGTTTTCATTGATTTTTTTGCCTCGCTTTTGTTTTGTTTCTTAGACGAGGCAGGGGTATTCGTTGGTAGTTCCTGTTTTTCCTTTCTTTTCTCCGTGTTTACCATGTCAATTTTTTACATTTTTTTTCTCCCTTCTCCTTTTTCTTCTGCTGCATTTATTACAAGTTCATTCTTGCTGAGGATTTGTGTGTACATTTTCCTCTTTCGTTGATTTCTCTTTCATTTTCTGGAGGGTTTCTTGTGAAGGAGGTTTTCCCTTTTTTAAATTTTAACCTTTGCACTGGGTGCCAAGGTGTCAAAATGTATTTCTGAGTCCTTTGGTCGGTCTGGATATATTCCTTGTAGAACTGGCAAGGACGGAGGTTTCATCCGAAGAGACCGTTCCTTTCATCTACCAAGTATCAATCTAGCGAAAGCCCGCGATGCGTGACTGACACCCTTAGTAAAAAGTTTATGTCTGTGTGGGTGTCCACAGGGTAACCGACTTGGAACAATTTCCAGTTCGAATCTCCAAGGCTGAAGCTTTCTTCGACTGCTATCTTTCGGGAAGGTGTGAAAGGAAAACAACGACCCTTTGGTCTGCAGCACTGCGCATCCCATGGCCGCACATTCACGTGGCATTTTCGTTGTGAAGTGATTGATGGTGAAAACGCGAATAAATCGTAGATGTGTGTTACAGTTTTAATTTTTGTTGATCGAATGTTTGCTCCTCTTTTATTATAATCTCTGTGCAGCTAGACACGGTTTAATAAGAAAATCTATTTAGGAAACACTTAATGTGTTGTTTTACTATGTGCGAGAGTAGACTATACGGTGGTAAACAAAAAAAAGGTAGATGGGCGAATATTCATCAAAGAAAAAGAAAGGGGGAAAATGTAGAATGATAAAAAAATTCGGGGAATCAAAAACAAGTTTATTTTTAATAATAAGAATGCATATTTGTCTGTTCCTCTCCTTATGATGAGTGCCAGGCGCATGAACCTATGCAAAGAGAAAAAAGGGTGGGGGTGGGGGTGGGGAGGGGGGGAAGACGACGAAAGAGAGAGAGAGAGAGAAAAAAAGAAGAGCGGACGCCATCCTGTTTGAGCAAAGCAGCCAAAGCCAAATGAACAACAACAACAACAAATTCATTTAAAATAATACATACTTGTCTCTTCTTCTCCTTATAATGAGCGCAAGGCGCATGAACACATGAGGAAAAAAGAAGGGGGGAAGGAAGACGAAAAGAAAGAGAGAGAGAGAGAGAGAGAGAGAGAGAGAGAGAGAGAGAGAGAGAGAGAGAGAGAGAGAGAGAGAGAGAGAGAGAGAGAGAGAGCTGAGAATGTTTTTGAATGAACGATTTGCGGTCGTAATTCATTGATGTTTTTTCGATCTGACTTGCTTCCCGCGCTTACTGATTATCTGTCTATTCCACCAGAGCTCCCAGATATATGCGCACGCAGAGAGGCAGGTTTTGGAAGGCATATTTTAAACTGGCTGCTGTAAAAGTTTGGCAGTGTTAGGGCAGTTTCTTCCAGGCACAGTGGGCTTTAAAAGAGAAAGACCTTTGATTTTTGCGCTTAGTACTGAGCGTTGGAAACCAGTCCCTAAACCCTATAAAACCTCTTGTGTATGCATTAGCATCTCCTTGAAAATGGATCAAGACTTGATTTTTGGCGCCGGTGGAAATCAACAGAACACTCCTGGGCAGCCATACTGGAATAAGGCTAAGATGTACATTTCAAACCTCCTAAGACCAGTTTACTTTAGATTTCTGAGGCTGATGTAGTCGGGTTGTCATCTTAAAGTGACATGATATATTATAGCCTCAAGCGTTGTGTTTTAATATGCTTCTTAATCCACATGTTCATGTGTTGTTGCCGAGGACATGATCATTAATTAATTCACTTGCAGGCCATGTGCTTGTGTGACAGCCACTGGTAATCTGAAATAGATGGGTACCCCCACCCCTCCCTCACCGCGCTGATCCATGGTAGGAAAAACGAACTGCTGCATGTGGCTTGCTCCACAAAGACCCTATATGTATGTGTCACCTACAGCCTTTGGCAGGCTGAAATCACTCGTAATCGTGAAAAGGTCGTAAACAGGCTCAAGATCCCCCAGGGTCTCTCCACACTATCGTTTCGTCGGTGGAGTGAAGTTCCCTCAAGGGGAGGGGTCCACGGTGATTCACCGTAAGAAAAACGACCCACTTCATAAAGATGGCAAATACATATAATTATGTTTGTGTCACCAACGGCCTCTGGAAGGGTGAATTCACTCGTAATCGGAAACAGGTCGTAAACAGGCTCAAGATCCCCCAGGGTCTCTCCACACTATTGTTTCACCGGTGGAGTGAAGTTCCCTCAAGGGGAGGGGTCCACGGTGATTCACCGTAAGAAAAACGACCTGCTTTACAAAGACGCCACATACATGTATGCCTGTGCCACAGCCTCTGAAAGGGTGAATTCACTCGTAATCGGAAACGGGTCGTAAACGGGCTCAAGATCTCCCAGGGTCTCTCCACACTATTGTTTCACCGGTGGAGTGAAGTTCCCTCAAGGGGAGGGGTCCGCGGTGATTCACCGTAAGAAAAACGACCTGCTTTACAAAGACGCCACATACCTGTATGTCTGTGTCACCTACAGCCTCTGGAAGGGGGAATTCACTCGTAATCGGAAACGGGTCGTAAACAGGCTCAAGATGCCCCAGGGTCTCTCCACACTATTGTTTCACCGGTGGAGTGAAGTTCCCTCAAGGGGAGGGGTCCGCGGTGATTCACCGTAAGAAAAACGACCTGCTTTACAAAGACGCCACATACCTGTATGTCTGTGTCACCTACAGCCTCTGGAAGGGGGAATTCACTCGTAATCGGAAACGGGTCGTAAACAGGCTCAAGATCCCCCAGGGTCTCTCCACACTATTGTGTCGTCGGTGGAGTGAAGTTCCCTCAAGGGGAGGGGTGTGCGGTGATTCACCGTAAGAAAAACGACCCACTTCAGAAAGATGGCAAATACACATAATTATGTTTGTGTCACCAACGGCCTCTGGAAGGGTGAATTCACTCGTAATTGGAAACAGGTCGTAAACAGGCTCAAGATCCCCCAGGGTCTCTCCACACTATTGTGTCGTCGGTGGAGTGAAGTTCCCTCAAGGGGAGGGGTCCGCGGTGATTCACCGTAAGAAAAACGACCTGCTTCACAAAGATGGCAATACATGTATGTCTCTGTCACCTACAGCCTCCGGAAGGGGGAATTGACTCGTGATCGGAAACAGGTCGTAAACAGGCTCAAGATCCCCCAGGGTCTTTCCACACTGTATCTATTGTGTCGTCGGTGGAGTGAAGTTCCCTCGAGGGGAGGGGTCCGCGGTGATTCACCGTAAGAAAAACGACCTGATTCACAAAGACGCCACATACATTCCTGTGTCACAACCTCTGGCAGGGCGAATTCACTTGAATAATTGAAACCGAATCGTCGTTTTCTTTGGAAAGATCTGCACCCTGTAAAGGCCACCTGTTATGATCGGAAACGGGTAAATAAGCTCAACATCCCCCAGGCTTTCTCCACCGTCCTGTTTTGTCAGTTGACTGATTTTTTTGTAAAAGCGAAAGGTCCATGTTGATTCACCGTAAGAGAAACGACTTGCTTAACGTGCATAGAGACGCCTCAAGTCGGTGTTGTTGGGATTCGGGCTTGATGTTAAATATTTCACATCTCGGCAAAACGGTCTCTGTAAAGTGCCTGTCAAAATTGGAAGAGGTTTTCAAAAGGGGGAGATTTGAATTACATGAAAGCCCACAATGTCTACCATCTATTCCTTTATGACTTGCCCTGATTCCCAAACCTAATCCGGTCTCCCTGTTATTGGTCAATCCTGAAAACATCCGAGTCAGTGGTTTTTAATTTTGTTTTACAGTTCGCCCAACCCCATTTTGTTGTAAAGATTATATAGCAAAACAGGAATAGTGACCCGCAGATAGAAATGATATGTGGGGAAGCAAGTTTTGTTTGTTCCTGCATTTGGTAGTAATCAAGCGTTTACAAAATAAAGATATACAACATGTCAGATGGATGTTTGATATAATCTATATTTCGCGAGAAAAAAAGAAAAGAAAAAAAGGAAACAACGGCGATTTTGAACCAGTGGCGAGTACTCCTTAAACAACGGAAATTTCTCGCTTTCTCCCCTTTTGTAAATATTTATGTGGGGTTTTGTTGTTGCTTGTTTGGTTTTGCTGTCTATTTGAATTATTGACTGAATAGCCTCAATCAGGCTGTTCTAGAAGTTCATGTTTGGCATCGATGATCAGACCATGAGAGATTTTTTCTTAGCCTGCAATAAAAAGTTAATTAACAACACTATGAATAGGTAGCGGCAGCCTCTCATCGCCTATGCGGGAACATCGGAACTTTGCTCAATTTTACTGTATTTCAGTCACTAATTTCTCCACAGTCTCTGAATGTATCCTCTTGGAAATTATATGAATAAAAGGAACGTTTTCTTCGCATTCTTATGGTTGTTTTTATGTTTGCATGCAATGTATCTCGAAAAATCGCCAGTTGATTTTCTACGGGAGGTATTTGCCGTTTGTCCGGTGCCGATCACGCGGTCTGAGACTTGAACGAAAACAGTCGATGTGTTTATCCGCTCGGTGACAAAGCGATACGCGTTCTACACAGCAATATGTGGTATCACTGGATCGGAAATTGAATGCCGATTCCAGTGGTGTAAACGCCGTGGTCGTTTACAAACATCTCTGGTCGCTAGAACGCATTATAGTCGGAAACTCGCATTTAAAAAAAAATTTAAACCACAAAACTCCCTCAAATGTCTCAAATATCCCCCACAAAATGAAGCTGAATCCGTACCCTTTCGATTGAGGTATGGGGCTAATGGATTGATGACCTGTGGGTCTTTCACCAGCCAATAAAAGACCGCAATAAAGGCGCTTTTTTTCAAATTGAGTTCATCCAAGATGGCATCGACCGCTTGGAGTTTTTGTGACTCGATTGCCGAGTTTTGACACAGGATTCGTGAGTATTCTCTTCACCTGGCTCCAGTTTACTGAATTTGGTGATAGTTTATCTCATAATTTAGCATTTTTATATGATATTTTGATTCATTCTTGCAGGATTTGCCTAAAATCTTACGATTTTCTCGACCGACTCATAGTTCTGTCTTTGTTTACAAATACGACTAACCGGAAGTTGTCGATCACTCGCTTGTTCTCCTAAATATTGCCAAAATACGCCAAAGTTTCACAAAAAATAGTCATTGAAATACATTCTCTGATGTCTTCTGGGACAGTATTATTTGGGGGGGACGAACCTTTGACGTAAATTCGTGGCGATGGCTGTTTTCGTGATCAAAATTCTTCATCAGGGGAGGTAACTAAGATGCTGAGAAAACCGTCGACTTCATAATAACTTCTGCACTTGAACTCTGTTAAAGTCTTTTTCGTTTTTCAACGATCGTAATTAAATTCTCAAACTTTAATAGTATTTTGACCAGCATTTCTAGTTCAAAATTATAAGTGGATTTCTGCTTTGCTAACGGTAGCCAGTCTGATATTGTGATAAGTGATGATAAAATCATAACAGATAAGAGTTAAGGCCTGAGTGATAATGATTATTATTAATTATGCTGTAGGCCGTAGATCATTCTCTCAATGAAGATCAACAGAAACAACAAAACTGTGTTGTTGTTTTCCTGCAGATGATGACCAATTTTCCAAACTGAAGGCTGTTTTCCTGGCAACTGGGAGAGGATGCCGGCAAGACCTTCCTCTGGTTGAAGTGGACAACCGACTGTTAGTGCAGCTGCTTCTCCCGAAAGATGAGGGATCCAAGACTTTGGATGAGACTGCATTCTTCCAGCAACTTCTCAAACCAGATCTGGTCAAGACAGTACTGCTTTCTCGTCTGCAGTATTTATGGTCAACAGACTGAAGGAGCTGTTTGGAGGCGAGCCACTTCCAGAACTTCCACCTCTTCACGGCCATGGCGGCTGCCAGCAGCGATGTCAACAAGTGGAAGAGGAATCTGACCCAGGAGATGTCGACTGAACCAAATGATGAATCAGAACCTGATGAACCTGAGTTTGAAACCAGCTTCAGATTTCAACAGGAGGGTGACATTGTGGCAGTCTACAATGTAGAAGATTTCTTTTTCAGCAAAGTCACCAGGATCATCAGTGAGGAAGAGGCAATAGACAATTTCTTGGAGAAGGCGGCAGTAAAGATGGAGTTGTTGTGTACAGGTGGCCATGCTCTGAAGATTACACTCAAATCTCCTCCGCAGTTGTGTTTGCCAAGAATCTGCAACTTGCACCTTCATCATTGTCTCCAGGGATGTTCGTTCTTTGTTGAATCTCGCAGGAATTTATTTGGCAGATATCAAGCACTCAGATGCTATTTATAGTGAAATCACATGTAGACCGTGTCAACTGACTCCAAATCACAGCCTTGTAGGCCTGTGTGTTCATGGATGATAAAGGTGATACTGCTGTACCATGTTTTCTTTAGCATACACGTCCTTTTTCTGCTGTAAAAAGTGATGATTTTGCAGACTTTAAGACTAACACTCAAAATAAGTGCAAATGCTGCTGCAAATGTACTTCACACTTAGTTTAATGTACATGCAAAGTTTCATGGCTGTAT
The DNA here is from genome assembly GCA_963584105.1 of Alviniconcha strummeri. NCBI lineage: Eukaryota > Metazoa > Mollusca > Gastropoda > Provannidae > Alviniconcha > Alviniconcha strummeri. The sequence goes on along the minus strand of OY757546.1, from coordinate 12,580,896 downwards.
CTGTAGTAGTTTTCAAGTTATGAGTTAAAGTATGAAAACCATTAGATTTGTCCTTTTTTTCCACTGTGAAAAGTGAGGTTTTTGCAGGCTTTAAGATCTATCACTCTCAAAATAACTGCAAATGTTGCTGCAAGTGTACTTCACACTTAGTTTAATTTACATGCCAAGTTTCATTGCTGTATCCGTAGTGGTTTTCAAGTTATTACCAGTTAAAGTGTGGCAACCCACATATTTGTGTTTTTTCCGCTGTGCAAATTGAAGATTTTGCCAACTTTAAGACCCTGTAACTTTAAAAGTAAGAGTCAGAGCTGCTTAGAAAAAAATAAGTGCAAAGACTGTGATAAACCCTGCTTGGAAATCCATTGGGAAAGCTGTCATTGCCATATGTTAGCCACTGTGTGGTGTCAAAAGTGCTCTTTCATGCAAATTGGCAAGCTCAGAATTGCTTTTTGGAGCAACTTCAGCCCTCTGCCTATGTTTTATCTTTCTTTGCTGACCATATGATTTAGCTGTGACAAAGTGCAACCAAGGTATACTTTTGAAAAGTGTAAGTATTTGGATTCTCCCATGTTCATGAGAACCACTATGGGGGGGTAAATTTGAGAAAATGTAATAAACTGTTTATTGTCGCGCAAAACTGTATTTTCGAATGGCTATATCTTTGGAACTAATTAAGATAAACAGTTACTTTTTTTTTTCATTTTCTTGTATCAATATGGCCTGTCTGAAAATGCATAAATTAAATTGCTGTTGTAAAATTTAAATTTTGGCTGCCGCTACCTACTATGAAGGTGCATGGTTAATTCACATATAAAAAAAATTACGCATTGAATGAAACTGTTTATTCATTTTTACTCAAATAGATGAGTTTGCACCATTTGAGAGACTAGCAAAGACAGGAAACATTGCCAAGACCAGAGAAGAGGTTTCAACAAGTACTTCCTGTCGTACATTCTAGTAAGTAAACATGGTGCTTAACGTCTACATGTACATTCTAATAATTGATCACTTTTATATAGCACTACTCTCTGCTCTCGAAAAGACTCATTGCGCTGTTGTTGCATGTGGTTCCGAGCGAGTGACCGTATGTAGCCGAAACATCATCGGCCTCCTTTCAGGGAGTCGAGCCGCAAACACATATTTTAGCAGCTGTATTTTACATAACGATTTATAGGGTATGATTGTGTGGGAGGACTTGTCCTCGTGCACTGGAGTTAATGCTAACATATTTTTAGAAACAGAGACCAGAAAGGTTAGCTTTTCTGCTAGTTATTTACACCAAACAGTCGATGGAAAAAAGGCTTAAATACTAGTATTTACAGACTATTATAATAAATGTCCGTTTATCACTTTCATGTATAGTTGCTAGAAAGCAATTTAAACACGAAGGACATGACATAGATCTAATATAGAGTGCTTCCAGTCCACATGAGTGTCTGCTTCCTAAACTCTGTTTAGTCAATGAAAATACTCTGTGAGATATGGAAACATACCACACGACCACCATCTCTGACTTGCAGCGGATCTGTTTTACAGTTTTAACGTGGACTAGCTGTTTTAACTCTCTCAGAGCGTGATCCCCTGCCTCTATGTTCTTTAACTAATCCCATTTGTGAGCATTCCCGCCTTCTACTTCCTCCCTTGAGAATACCGTTGATACTTTTAATGGTGCGGTACACCTGTTTTTTTTTATATATTTTTTATATCACTTCTTAGTACTTAGTACTTCTTAGATGACTTTAATTGATACTTTTTTTAATTGATAATTTAGTTGATACTTTCAGTGGTGCGGTGTACCTGTTTTGTTTTGTTTTTTTGTTTTTTTATATCGCTTCTCAATTGTGCGATTGACCTGGGTTTTTTTGTTGTTGTTTTTTAGATCGCTTCTTAGTACTTAGTACTTCTTAGATGACTTTTAATTGATACTTTTTTAACTGATAATTTAGTTGATACTTGGTGCGGTATTCCTTTTCTTAATGGGGTATACCTGGTTTTTATTTTTTGTTTAAATGTTTTATATCGCTTCTTAATGGTCCGGTATTCCTGGTTTTAATTTTATTTTTTAGGTCGCTTCTGAGTACTTAGTACTTCTTAGGTGACTTTTAATTAATACTTTTTTAATTGATAATTTGGTTTAAACAAAAATTTGTTCAAGACAAAATAAAGATACAAAGAATCGTTATGTACTCATCAACAAGCTGTAGCTTATAGGCGATGAGCTCATTATATTATAGTTGGAAAAAACGCACAATTATAAGGCGGACGAACAATTTCAGTTCACTAACAAAAACTGAGTGAGAAATAACAACAATAAAAACGAAAAACAAGGGAAAACAAATAAAGTAAAAGAAACAAACAAACTACAATAACAAAACACAAAAATACGAACAGTCGCTAGAAAACAGTCAAAACAAAATAGTGGAAAAAAACTAAACAATGTTAGGTAGATAGATAGATTGGCTGGTGGCTTAAATAAATACTAGCGAGAGAGAATTGGAATGTGGAGACAGAGGGGGATGGGAAAAGGGAAAGATGGTTTGAAGTCATTTTTTTCTTTTTTCTACAGTAGCATAATTTTTTTAATTTTTTTACAAAGTTCAGAGGTATGAGTAGGCAGTCGGTCATTTGTATAATCAAAACATATAATCACATTTACAGAAGGAGTTAATTCTTGGATTTTTAACGTCCCTTTAGTATACTATATTAAAAGGACAAATCACATGTGTACAAAGTCAGTATATATGGTCAAAAACAAACAAACAAGAGATAATCATATTACAGGTCAGCTACCTGCTAGCTTACAGTTCCGCTTTTAAAGTCGCTTAGATAGCTTTATGAATTCATCGACAGTTAGGAATATGTGTTTGTTTTCTGGAAGTCGCAGGTCTAAGTTACCGTACAGTAGTGTTCTAATATTGGTTTGGCTACTAGGGAGGGTAAGTATTGTTCTTGCGCGGATGTTTATGTAGTTAGGACAATGAAGGAGGTAATGCTCGGCCGTTTCTCTAGAATAACCGCAAGAACATTTTGGGTCGGTACTTAAATGGCGGTAAACTAGGTCATTGTTAAGGTTATTCATTTCTAGGCGAAGGCGACAGTGAATGACTTGTGCATTTCTTTCTCCAAAGTAGTAATAGGCTGGAACTTTACTGTCGGACAAGGACCATGGTCGTTTAAAAACACTTAAAGATGTACTTTGTTGAACGCTAATGGGGAGAGAATTCCACTCTGCTGTGGTAGATGGAATGAAGGAGTTTCGATAAAGTTCAGTTTTGCATGTAGTCACATCTCTTTCTAATGGTCTGCGTCTGTGGTACGGATTAATGTGGGCGACTAAAGGGGGCAAGAGGTCACTTATATATTGGGGATAGAGGCCTAGTGTCATTTCGTGAAACATCAAGAGTTTATGCCGTTTCCGTCTTTCCTTTAGTGTGCAGAATCCAGATTCTATGTACAGTTTCTGGTGGCTAGTTCCACGAATACCTCCTATAATTGATAATTTAATTGATACTTTTAATGGTGCGGTATACCTGGTTCTAATTTTTTGTTTTTATCTTTTTATATCGCTTCTTAATGGTGGGGTATACCTGTTTTGTTTTGTTTTTAAATTTTTTATATCGCTTCTTAGTACTTAGTACTTCTTAGATGACTTTTAATTGATACTTTTTAATTGATAATTTAGTTGATGCTTTTAATGCCTGGTTTTTATTTTATTTTTATTTTTCTATATCACTTCATAGCACTTAGAACTTCTTAGATGACTTGGGATTTTATGTTTCATGTTAGAAAAAAAGAAGAGAGAAAAAAGAAAAAGAAAAAAAAGTGAGTCCATGCAATGTTCAGCATAAGTAGTCACTGGGGTCGGCTCCAATCTTAGGTATGAAGTCCAGCTCTGTGTAATTACACTACTCGTTCACTGACAGTGAATAATGTCGATTTACTTGATGTTTCGGTCAATCCTTTTTTGATTCAGTTCAGTTTTTTTGGTTTTTTTTTTTTTTGGTTGTTGTTTGTTTTAAATTCAGTTCACGTATTGTCTCAATAAGGAATATCAGTAACATTTTTAGCTTTTATCTTTCATGGGGGTCTTTAAATTTATTTTACAGATTTTATTTTGGTTTAAACAAAATGTTATTCATTCATGTTATTCATTCATCGTAATCATAGCACTTAGAACTTCTTAGATGACTTGGTCCATGCAATGTTCAGCATAAGTAGTCACTGGGGTCGGCTCCAATCTTAGGTATGAAGTCCAGCTCTGTGTAATTACACTACTCGTTCACTGACAGTGACTAATGTCGATTTACTTTATGTTTCGGTCAATCCTTTTTTGATTCAGTTCGGCTTTTTTGGGGGGGGTTTGTTGTTGTTTGTTTTAAATTCAGTTCACGTATTGTCTCAATAAGGAATATCAGTAACATTTTTAGCTTTTAACTTTCAGGGGGGTCTTTAAATTTATTTTACAGATTTTATTTTGGTTTAAACAAAATTTTATTCATTCATCGTAATCATACGTTCAACAAATAAGTACAGGAAACACAAAAGAAGTATGCTTATTTGAGTGTTACCTATAGACTAAATGATAATTACACAGACATTTACGATGGCAAGATCGCAAATTGTTGTCAAAAAGTCAGAGGCAACAAAACAAACCAAAGACCAAAACAACAACAAAACAAAAAATAAAAACAAAACAACACAAAACAACAGTACAAAACAGAAAAACGGGAAGGGGAATTTTATCTTACAGGTTTTATTTCACAGACTTTTTAGAGAGATTCATTTGAAATTTATTTGAAATATTTTATTTTACAGATTTTATTTTACACGAGTCCAAAATCGCAGCTGACGCTCGAATTTTCTGGACCTCCTTCTCAACGCTGTTCACCTCTTCCATTCCTGTTTGTTTCTCTGGTCTCCTACAACTGTACTCTTCTTCCTTCTCTCTTCACCCCAGTAGCGGCACCTGTCCCCAACCACTCCCATCATGTATGTGCACGGGCGGTGTGGTCCGTTCATTCACTAGTCGCCTGGGCCAGCCTCTGTCTGGGCTCACCGCCACTCCACGGCGGCAATGTACCATCTGTCGGCAAGTTTTATCTCTATCTTTTCAAAATTAATCTATTTAAAATTGTTTTATTCAGCTTAATTCGTGGTTGATTTGTGTGTGCTTGTGTGTGTGTGTGTGTGTGTGTGTGTGTGTGTGTGTGTGTGTGTGTGTGTGTGTGTGTCTGTATGCGTGCGTGCGTGCGTGCTTGCGAGTGCATGCGTGTGTGTGTGGTGCGTGTGTGTGCGTGTGTGTGAGTGTGTGAGTGCGTGCGTGAGTGCGTGCTTGCGAGTTCATGCGTGTGTTTGTGTGTGTGTGTGTGTGTGTGTGTGTGTGTGTGTGTGCGGTGTGTGTGTGTGCGTGTGTGTGTGTGTGTGTGTGTGTGTGCGGTGTGTGTGTGTGTGCGTGTGTGTGTGTGTGTGTGTGTGTGTGTGTGTGTGTGTGTGTGTGTGTTTGTGTGTGTGTGTGTGTGTTTGTGTGTGTGTGTGTGTGTGTGTGTGTGTGTGTGTGTGTGTGCGTGTGTGCGAGCGTGCTTGCGTGTGCATGCGTGTGGGGTGGGGTGGGGCGTGCGTGCGTTCGAGTGTGTGCGTGTGTCTGCGTGTGCGTGAGCAAATCAAACACAAATTAAGTCAAATAAATTATTAAATTAAATCAGTAAGTTAAATTAACCTTGTCGGTGGTTGCTGCATTCCGGGCGTGGACTGGGGTGGCCAGGCAGGGCCGTTCAAGCGAGTGAATGTTCGGTCACACCCCTCTGCACCTGCAAGGTGGGAATGGGGGGACCGGTGTCGTCACTCGGTGAAGAGGTCGGGAAGCACAGTACAGCTGACGGCGGTCAGAGAGACGAGCAGGAACGATGGGAGGTGAAGGCGTTGAGACGGCAGCCTGCAAACTCCAGAAAATTCGATCTTTGCTTATTTTACACATTTTATTTGACAGATTTTATTTGACAGATTTGATGTTTTATTTCACAGATTATAACCAGCATTGAGCCTTTATAATTGAGCCTCATTCATGAAGCTTTTAACGTTTTAGACAGATTCAGGGAGGTCTTTTAAATTTTATTTCATAACTTTTGTTTTATAGATTATAACCGGCATTGAGTCTTCATAATTGAACCTCATTCATGAAGCTTTTAACTTTTTAGAGATATTCAGCGGGTGGTCTTTTAAATTTCATTTCACAGACTTTGTTTTATAGATTAAAACCGGCATTAAGCATTCATGAAGCTTTTAACTTTTTAGAGAGATTCAGGGAGGTCTTTTAAATTTGATTTTACAGATCTCGTTTTATAGATTATAACCGGCATTGAGCCTTTACAATTGAGCCTCATTCATGAAGCTTTTAACTTTTTAGAGAGAGTGAGGGAGGTCTTTTAAATTTGATTTTATATATCTTGTTTTATAGATTATAACTGGCAATGAGCCTTTATAATTGAGCCTCATTCATGAAGCTTTTAACTTTTTAGAGAGATTCAGGGAGGTATTTGAATTTTATTTTACAGATTTTGTTTTATAGATTATAACCGGCATTGGGCAGTATTCTTAAAGCTTTCTTTGCAGCCAGACACGGTTTAGTAAACAATCATGATTTAGGAAGCACTTTAATGTGTCATTTTACTATGTGTAAGTGAAGATCATACGGGGAAAAAAAGAATATGTAGGTGAATATTCAGCAAAAAAATCTTCAGGAAAAAATCAGTCGTATCTTCTAGTTTGAATTTTATTTTATATTTTAATATCGCTTCTTAGTACTTAGTACTTCTTAGATGACTTTTAATTCATACATTTAATGGTGCGCTATACCTGGTTTTAATTGATATTTAACTTTTTATACCGTTTCTTAGTACTTAGTACTTCTTAGATGACTTTTAATTGATACATTTTTAATTGATAATTTAGTTGATACTTTTAGTGGTGCGCTATACCTGGCTTTAATTGTAATTTTATGTATCTTCTTAGTACTTCTTACGTGACTGACTTTTAATTAGTACTTTTTTTAATTGATAATTTAGTTGATACCTTTAATGGTCGGGTATACCTGGTTTTAATTTTAATTTTAATTTTTATATCGCTTCTTAGTACTTAGTACTTCTTAGATGACTTGATTGATACTTTTTAATTGATAATTTAGTTGATACTTTTAATGGTCCGCTATACCTGGTTTTAATTGTAATTTTTTTTATACCGCCTCTTAGTACTTAGTACTTCTTAGATGACTTTTAATTGATACTTTTTAATTGATAATTTAGTTGATACTTTTAAACATGTATCATCATGTTTTTTATTTGATTTTTATCTCTTCTTAGTACTTCTTAGGTGACTGACTTTTAATTGATACTTTTTTTAATTGATAATTTAGTTATTTTTAATGGTGCGGTATACCTGGTTTTAAATTTATTTTTATATTTTTATACCGCTTCTTAGTACTTAGTACTTCTTAGATGACTTTTAATTGATACTTTGTTAATTGATAATTTAGTTGATACTTTTAAATGTGCGGTATATCTGGTTTTAATCCTTTTTTGATTTTCAGCTGAGTTTTTCTTGTTTTGGCAAACTACCGTCTTGAGTATGCAGGTATGCAGGCTCTTTTTATCCTTCACGTATTGTCTCAACAAGGAATGTCAGTGACACTTTTAGCTTTTAACTTTGAAATTTATTTGACAGATTTTATTTTTTTTAAACAAAATTGTATTCATTCATCGTAATCATACGTTCAAGAAATAAGTACTGGAAACACAAAAGCAGTATGCTTATTTGAGTGTTATTATGGACTAAATGCTAATTACACAGACATTTTTGATGGCAAATTGTTGTGAAAAAATCAGAGGCAACAAAATAAACCAGAGACCAAAACAACAACAAAACAAAATACTAAAACCAAACAACAGAAAAACGGGAAGGGGGATATTATCTTACAGGTTTTATTTCACAGACATTTTAGAGAGATATATTTGAATTTTATTTCACAGATTTTATTTTACATGACAGTCCAAAATCGCAGCTGACGTTCGAATTTTCTGGACTTGCATACCTCCTTCTCAACGCTGTTCACCTCTTCCACTCCTGTTTGTCTCTCTGGTCTCCTACAACTGTACTCTTCTTCCCGCTCTCTTCACCCCAGTGGCGGCACCTGTCCCAAACCACTCCCATCCTGTATGTGCACGGGCGGTGTGGTCCGTTCATTCAGTAGTCGCTTGGGCCAGCCTCTGTCTGGGCTCACCGCCACTCCACGGCGGTAATGCACCATCTGTCGGCAAGTTTTTTCCTCTCTATTTTTTCTAAATTACTCTATTTATTTATATTTTTATTAAGCTTAATTCGTGGTTGATTTGTGTGTGTTTGTGTGTGTGTGTGTGTGTGTGTGTGTGTGTGTGTGTGTGTGTGTGTGTGTGTGTGTGCGTGCGTGCGTGCTTGCGAGTGTATGCGTGCGTGCGTGCTTGCGAGTGCATGCGTGTGTGTGTGTGCGTGTGTGTGTGTGTGTGTGTGTGTGTGTGTGTGTGTGTGTGTGTGCGTGTGTGTGTGTTTGTGTGTGGTGTGTGTGTGTGTGTGTGTGCGGTGTGTGTGTGTGTGTGTGTGTGTGTGTGTGTGTGTGTGTGTGTGTTGTGTCTGCGTGCTTGCGTGTGCGTGTGTGTGTGTGTGTGTGTGTGTGTGTGTGTGTGTGTGTGTGTGTGTGTGTGCGGGCGTGCGGGCGTTTGAGTGTGTATGCGTGCGTGCGTGTGCGTGCGTGTGTCTGCGTGTGCGTGAGCAAATCAAACACAAATTAAGTCAAATAAATTATTAAATTAAATCAGTAAGTTAAATTAACCTTGTCGGTGGTTGCTGCATTCCGGGCGTGGACTGGGGTGGCCAGGCAGGGCCGTTCAAGCGAGTGAATGTTCGGTCACACCCCTCTGCACCTGCAAGGTGGGAATGGGGGGACCGGTGTCGTCACTCGGTGAAGAGGTCGGGAAGCACAGTACAGCTGACGGCGGTCAGAGAGACGAGCAGGAACGATGGGAGGTGAAGGCGTTGAGACAGCGGCCTGCAAACTACAGAAAATTCGATCTTTGCCTATTTTACACATTTTATTTGACAAATTATATTTGACAGATTTGATGTTTTATTTCACAGATTATAACCAGCATTGAGCCTTTATAATTGAGCCTCATTCATGAAGCTTTTAACGTTTTAAACAGATTCAGGGAAGTCTTTTAAATTTTATTTTACAGATTTTGTTTTATAGATTATAACCGGCATTGAGCCTTCATAATTGAACCTCATTCATGAAGCTTTTAACTTTTTAGAGATATTCAGCGGGTGGTCTTTTAAATTTCATTTCACAGATTTTGTTTTATAGATTAAAACCGGGATTAAGTATTCATGAAGCTTTTAACTTTTTAGAGAGATTCAGGGAGGGCTTTTAAATTTGATTTTACAGATCTCGTTTTATAGATTATAACCGGCATTGAGCCTTTACAATTGAGCCTCATTCATGAAGCTTTTAACTTTTTACAGAGAGTCAGGGAGGTCTTTTAAATTTGATTTTATATATCTTGTTTTATAGATTATAACTGGCAATGAGCCTTTATAATTGAGCCTCATTCATGAAGCTTTTAACTTTTTAGAGAGATTCAGGGAGGTATTTGAATTTTATTTTACAGATTTTGTTTTATAGATTATAACCGGCAAATGGGCTGTACAGCAGTATTCTTAAAGCTTTCTTTGCAGCCAGACACGGTTTAGTAAACAATCATGATTTAGGAAGCACTTTACTTTAATGTGTCATTTTACTATGTGTAAGAGAAGATCATATGGGGAAAAAAGAATATGTAGGTGAATATTCAGCAAAAAATCTTCAGGAAAAAATCAGTCGTATCTTCTAGTTTTAATTTAATTTTTAATTTTAATACCGCTTCTTAGTACTTAGTACTTCTTAGATGACTTTTAATTCATACATTTAATGGTGCGCTATACCTGGTTTTAATTGATATTTAACTTTTTATACCGTTTCTTAGTACTTAGTACTTCTTAGATGACTTTTAATTGATACATGTTTAATTGATAATTTAGTTGATACTTTTAGTGGTGCGCTATACCTGGTTTTAATTGTAATTTTATGTATCTTAGTACTTCTTACGTGACTGACTTTTAATTCGTACTTTTTTTAATTGATAATTTAGTTGATACCTTTAATGGTCGGGTATACATGGTTTTATTTTTAATTTTAATTTTTATATCGCTTCTTAGTACTTCTTAGATGTCTTGATTGATACTTTTTAATTGATAATTTAGTTGATACTTTTAATGGTCCGCTATACCTGGTTTTAATTGTATTTTTTTTTTATACCGCCTCTTAGTACTTCTTAGATGACTTTTAATTGATACTGTAGCGGGAGAGCTGTGCAAGCTAGCTCGAGTTACGGGCCCTGAGTTTCCCCACCCCTTCTCTCCAGTCGGACGCTGCCTGCCAGCGACTGGCCGGTGCCGCGCGGTGCGGTATAAAAGACAGTGCCTGCCCGGTTTCTGTACATAGTTCAGGAGCTGTGTGAGAGTGGAGGTGGACGTCCTGGGCTGTCCGTCCTAACGAGCCTTCTGGTTTCCGTGGACGTAAAGATTTATTGCACCGTGCTTCGGCATTGGTCACAACTTGTCCCTAATATGTCTCATGACATCTGAGGACATTAAGCATCAATTCATCATCAGGTTTCTGTACATAGTTCAGGAGCTGTGTGAGAGTCGAGGTGGACGTCCTGGGCTGTCCGTCCTAACGAGCCTTCTGGTTTCCGTGGACGTAAAGATTTATTGCACCGTGCTTCGGCATTGGTCACAACTTGTCCCTAATATGTCTCATGACATCTGAGGACATTAAGCATCAATTCATCATCATCAGGTTTCTGTACCATGTGCTGAAAAGTGCTGGTCAACCCCTACCCCCCCCCCCCCCCCCCGAGTTTACATGCTGAAAAAGTGTGTTGCTCTTCCCTTAGTTATTAGAAGACCTACGCTGCAAAGTGTGGGCACGCATGTTTAGTTATTAAGAGACCTGTGCTGCAAAGTGCGGGCATGCATGTTTAGTAATTAAGAGACCTGTGCTGCAAAGTGCGGGCATGCATGTTTAGTAATTAAGAGACCTGTGCTGCAAAGTGTGGGCACGCATGTTTAGTTATTAAGAGACCTGTGCTGCAAAGTGTGGGCACGCATGTTTAGTAATTAAGAGACCTGTGCTTCAAAGTGTGGGCACGCATGTTTAGTAATTAAGAGACCTGTGCTTCAAAGTGTGGGCACGCATGTTTAGTAATTAAGAGACCTGTGCTGCAAAGTGTGGGCACGCATGTTTGGTAATTAAGAGACCTGTGCTGCAAAGTGTGGGCACGCATGTTTTAGTTATTAAGAGACCTGTGCTGCAAAGTGCGGGCACGCATGTTAAGTCAAGTTATTAGAAGACTTGTGCTGCAAAGTGCGAGCGTCAGTTAAGTTTATGTTTGTTTGCTTTCTTGTGCTGCAAAGTGCAAGTATTAGTTAAGTTAATGCAAGGGTGCAACTTATTTTTGTAGGTAATTGGTACTGAGCCTGTGCCGGTAGCTGAGTTAGCTATGGTTTAGTGCGTAGGTTAGTCGTGCGTCGGTTTGGTTTGCTCTTGTGTGTACTGTATGTGTAACATGCGGTAGTGTAAATAAAACTGTATGCATTTCTTTATTTGGTTCGTCGCTATAATGGGAGTATGTACTGAGACGGAGTGTGGTCAGTGCGCGCGTTTGTGAGCGTGCCTCAGTGTTTTCGTCATGTTGGTACATGTGTACAACTTCTGTCTCCACTTATCTTTTGTCTAGTGTCTGTTTTAAGTGGCATAAGTGCATAGTGAAACGGCACACCTACCTCTGAGGAGCGGACAAACAACCAAACATTAACACAGCTTTTTTTCTGGATACCAAGGTCGGTCGATTGTAGTGATTTTGAACACAACGCGAGGAACTTGACATTGAAAGGCACACTACATGAGGATGACTAGAGACAATGGTTTATTCCAGTGTGAGTGTCTCTCCTTGGCAATCTCCAGCCTCCCCCTGAACCTAAAATGAGGAACGGGCCGCAGGTCCGGTTACAATACTTTTTTAATTGATAATTTAGTTGATACTTTTAATCATGTGGTATACCTGTTTTTTATTTGATTTTTATCTCTTCTTAGTACTTCTTAGGTGACTGACTTTTAATTGATACTTTTTTTAATTGATAATTTAGTTATTTTTAATGGTGCGGTATACCTGGTTTTAAATTTATTTTTATATTTTTATACCGCTTCTTAGTACTTAGTACTTTTTAGATGGCTTTTAATTGATACTTTGTTAATTGATAATTTAGTTGATACTTTTAAATGTGCGGTATATCTGGTTTTAATCCTTTTTTGATTTTCAGCTGAGTTTTTCTTGTTTTGGCAAACTACCGTCTTGAGTATGCAGGTATGCAAGCTCTTTTTATCCTTCACGTATTGTCTCAACAAGGAATGTCAGTGACACTTTTAGCTTTTAACTTTGAAATTTATTTGACAGATTTTTTTTTTTAAACAAAATTGTATTCATTCATCGTAATCATACGTTCAAGAAATAAGTACAGGAAACACAAAAGCAGTATGCTTATTTGAGTGTTATTATGGACTAAATGCTAATTACACAGACATTTATGATGGCAAATAGTTGTCAAAAAATCAAAGGCAACAAAACAAACCAAAGACCAAAACAACAACAAAACAAAATACTAAAACAAAACAACAGAAAAACGGGAAGGGGGATATTATATTACAGGTTTTATTTCACAGACATTTTAGAGAGATATATTTGAATTTTATTTCACAGATTTTATTTTACACGACAGTCCAAAATCGCAGCTGACGTTCGAATTTTCTGGACTTGCATACCTCCTTCTCAACGCTGTTCACCTCTTCCACTCCTGTTTGTCTCTCTGGTCTCCTACAACTGTACTCTTCTTCCCGCTCTCTTCTTCCCAGTGGCGGCACCTGTCCCCAACCACTCCCATCATGTATGTGCACGGGCAGTGTGGTCCGTTCATTCACTAGTCGCTTGGGCCAGCCTCTGTCTGGGCTCACCCCCACTCCACGGCGGTAATGCACCATCTGTCGGCAAGTTTTTTCCTCTCTATTTTTTCTAAATTACTCTATTTATTTATATTTTTATTAAGCTTAATTCGTGGTTGATTTGTGTGTGTTTGTGTGTGTGCGTGTGTGTGTGTGTGTGTGTGTGTGTGTGTGTGTGTGTGCGTGCGTGTGTGTGTATGTGTATGCGTGCGTGCGTGCTTGCGAGTGCATGCGTGTGTGTGTGTGTGTGTGTGTGTGTGTGTGTGTGTGTGTGTGTGTGTGCGGTGTGTGTGTGTGTGTGTGTGTGTGTGTGTGTGTGTGCGTGCGTGCGTGCGTGCGTTTGAGTGTGTGCGCGTGTGTGTGTGTGCGTGCGTGCGTGTGCGTGCGTGTGTCTGCGTGTGCGTGAGCAAATCAAACACAAATTAAGTCAAATAAATTATTAAATTAAATCAGTAAGTTAAATTAACCTTGTCGGTGGTTGCTGCATTCCGGGCGTGGACTGGGGTGGCCAGGCAGGGCCGTTCAAGCGAGTGAATGTTCGGTCACACCCCTCTGCACCTGCAAGGTGGGAATGGGGGGACCGGTGTCGTCACTCGGTGAAGAGGTCGGGAAGGACAGTACAGCTGACGGCGGTCAGAGAGACGAGCAGGAACGATGGGAGGTGAAGGCTTTGAGACAGCGGCCTGCAAACTCCAGAAAATTCGAGCTTTGGCTATTTTACACATTTTATTTGACAGAGTTTATATTTTATTTTACAGAATTTATTTCACAGATTATAACCAGCATTGAGCCTTTATAATTGAGCCTCATTCATGAAGCTTTTAACTTTTAGAGAGATTCAGGGAGGTCATTTAAATTTTATTTTACAGATTTTGTTTTATAGATTATAACCGTCATTGAGCATTTATAATTGAGCCTCATTCATAAAGCTTTTAACTTTTCATAGAGATTAAGGGAGGTCTTTTCAATTTTATTTTAGAGATTTTGTTTTATAGATTATAACCGGCATTCAGCCTTTATAATTGAGCCTCATTCATGAAGCTTTTAACTTTTCAGGGAGATTAAGGGAGGTCTTTGAATTTTATTTTACAGATTTTATTTTATAGATTATAACCGGCATTGAACTGTACGGCAGTATGCGTAAAGCTTTCGTTGCAGCCAGACACGGTTTAGTAAACAATCATGATTTAGAAACACTTTAATGTGTCATTTTACTATGTGTAAGAGTAGACCATAGGGGAAAAAAAAGAGAATATGTAGATGAATATTCAGCAAACAAATCTTCAGGAAAAAGTCAGTCCTATCTTCCAGTTTTAATTTTTGTTGATTGAAAGCTTCTTTGCAGCTAAAACTGGTTTAGTAAGCAAACCTCATTTAGGATGGACTTTATTTTTATATGTCATTTTATTATGTGTGAGAGAAGACAATTTGGGGGAAAAGCAGGAAAAAGAGGGTAGGCGAGTGAATCTTAAGCAAAGAAACACTCGTGGAAAAGTCATAGTTGTGTTTTACAGTTTTCATTTTTGTCGATGGAGTGTTTGGTTCTCTATGAATGAGAAAAAAAAAAAAAAAAAAAAGTCCAAGAAAGAAGCTGAACACAAAACCTGTGGCAAAATTATGACGAAAGACAAATCAACACAAATGCGAGAGTTAAATGAAAAATGGCTGCCCTAATCAGGCAAGCAAACAATTGAAACCAAATGGCCAGATGGAAAGGATGGTGAAAATGACGAAGAAAGATCAAGGAGAAAGAGGGATGGAAAAAATCCATTACTCCCACCCGATCGAAAACCGTACATGGTAACTAACAGTCTCTGACAGCGTGCAATGTGACAAAGGCTAGAAACATGTAATCCATGCACACAATACCAACCACACAAAGAAGCTAACAGCCACTGGACACTGAATAGACGCTCACGAAGTACCCATATAATTTTTTTTTTTTTTTATCAAGTTGTCTGGACTAGCGAGGCACCTCGAGGTTACTCCCATCGAAAAAGAACGAAACAACTCAAGAAGCAAAAGGGAACGCAAAGAGAGGAAAAACAAACTGAATAGTCTGAGTGTATACCAAGAAACTCACTGACCCAAACACGAAACCCTAACCCTGGGAAAGCACAAAGTATCTAGTCTGATCAACTAGAAAAAATAACAGGCCGGATAACGCAAACAAAGAACTTATTGGGAGGGGTGAAATTGTGGAATTATAGGTAGGTAATAATGTGATGAGATTATTTTCTTTATTGTACATTGCCGCTTCTCATACGGTACATGTACATTATTTTTCTTGTGTATTGTTAGTTGTCATATATATTTTCTATTAAATTTTTAACACGTTATCTTTGATATTTTTCTCAATTAACGTTGAAAATGTCGGTGAATGTTGCAAAGCGCAGTGAGATCGGATCAGAGAACAGCGGCCTAAAAGGTATCTTTTAGTACTATTTATTATTATTGTGAAGGCAGGGGTCGTCCCAGCTAAAACGGACTGAAACGCCATGAATCTGACAAGGCGATACAGAAAAAAAGAAAAGAAAGAAAAAAGAGGAGAAAAAAAAGGAGTGACAGAAGAAGAAGAAGAAGAAAGAACAAATCCCAAATTTTGTCAGTGGTGTCGGAGCTTTATCCGTAGAGATTCGAACTGGAAATTGTTCTAAGTCGATTACCATGTAGGTACCCATACAAACATTTTGCTGTGGCGATTGAACCAGTGTGTGCCGAGCCGTTGTTTGTGATACCAGCCGACAGAGAATAGTCGGATTTGTTCGGTAATTGTGCAAGTCAAGAGCAGACTGACAACGCATGATGTCATTTTTTTTTTTTTTTTTAGATGCTTTTCGGTGATTATTGGTTGCCTCCCCCCAAACCCTTTCCCCTCCATAACAGACTGGCACAAGTTGTACAAAATAGTTCAAAAGTCAGCCGTATCCATATTGTCAGTGATATTATTGTACACACGAGAATGCCCTTAAAGGAACTAGCTCTCTGAAAACACGTTTTGCCCGTGAGGGTCGGCCTGTCTGCACAAGTAGACGAAGGAAAACGGAAAGAAATTGGGGTTTAACGGCCAGTCAGCCATGACAGTTGTGTCAAGATGAACAGGTAGACGATGTGAAACTTTGCCCCTGCCGAAGCGAAGGACATTAAACTCCAGTGGCGTCGCAATGAGGTCAAAATGAAAACTGAAAATTCGAGGACTGCTTTCTGAAATGCTCCGTTTGATTCCAGTCTCGATACAGAATCCGACTTTGGTCAGTGTCGAGTAGTGCGACTAGATAATAAAAAGCATGGACATATATGTACAGGTACATGATGATTGGTTGGTTGAGTGTTGCTTTACGTCCACAGAAACCGTAGGCTTATTAGGGACGGGGAGCCCCAGGACGTCCACCTCGACTTTCACACAGCTCCTGAGCTCTGGTCCATGATGAAAACACGCTCAGCTCTTTGTAGCTGGCGTGGCGGACACTGGTGGCTTCTTTGATCTCAGGTTCCTCCTCCTCGGAAGAAGCGCTGTGAGCATGATCACTCTCCAAGCCTCGCTTTCCGTCACCCTTCCTCCAAGCTATGCCATAATTGGTTACGCCGATGAAGAGGCATTCCTTATCTCCGCGTGTCTATCCACCAACGCTGTCAGCGCCCTCCGAAAGGCTTTGGGTAATACGACTGCGGAAGCAACATAGACGTCTAAAGCCCGTTCTTAATTGGGCGAATGTTTCTTCGCGAACCTAGTTGGAAGTATTCGGCGAAGCTAGTTGGTTCTTAATTGGGCCAACTTTTCTTCGCGAACCTAGTTGGAAGTATTCGTCCAAGCTATATTCGGGGTCCAAAAACCTTCGCTCAACATGTTCTGGGAACATTCGCCCTATTGGACGATCATTGCCTCTGATTGGCTGAGAGCAGAGCTCTCCTGTAAGTGGAGAAAAAACAAAAATAAAAATGGATGACGGTGTCGCTAGGTTCTTCACTCGCTTCGAAGGGAATTTGTTTATTTGTTGACTTGTGTTGACTTGTGGAAGGCGCAGCCTTGTCTCGGAGAACCCAGAATGAGATAGTAGTTAGTAGAATTACCATGTGAGGGATGATTAAAGTATACTGACTTGACTTTAGCCTACATTTTCGATCATGCTGTCTGCTGCGCGTCTGCCGCAAGTTCGGGCCGAAGCTTGCAGCTCATTACAAGCCAGTTGAGAATGAAGTAAAGTCTGGACTGTCCGAACCATATTCGGCGAACTAAATGTTCAATTAAGAAACGAATCATAGTTCGTCGAAGTATCCGAAGTATGTTCGGGCGAACAAACATTCGTCCAGTTAAGAACGGGCTTAAGCAAGCACGTAAACATAAGGCGCATCCACCCCGGGAGAAAGAAGAATTCCGTCACGATTCAAATAATTTAGGTTTTATTTGTGCTGGCGAAAGCAATGCGGGCGGATATAAAACAAACGCCTGATATAATCTAAGCTGCCTGTTGTAAACGTACCGCTATTTGTTACCAACGCTTCAAACAATTTGGGTTTTATTTGTGCTGGCGTAAGCAGTGTGGGCGGTTATACTAAAAGAAACACCTGATGTAATTTGAGCTGTCGGTTGCAAACTTCCTATGACGTAACCAGCTGGAATAAGGATGTCGTAAACCAGTGCTTGGAGTCTGGAACACATATTCGCGTTCTACAAGTCATCATCATCTTCATTATCATCTTCATCATCATCATCAGTAATCAATGCAGTGAGTGCAAGTCAGGCGAAGCTACAGGCACTTGTCGCTGGTTGCGTGCATGCAGCCAGCCGTCACTAACGAACCTGGATATATTCAACACAAAACCGACGAAGCGTGTTATTGTTTTTGTTCTTATTTTTTCAAGCAAAATCCGTGATTTTATGTTTTTGGACTGATCTCTTCATCCTAGTGGGGGACAAAATGTGGTTTGAGAAAGCTAGCTCTGTTAAAAGCTTGCGAAGCCGTATGGCTTTTAACAAGGACGTACATTAAAAACATATTTGTAAGTACCTAGCTTTTACCAAGGACGTACATTAACAACATGTTTGTAAGTCCATGGCTTTTACCAAGGACGTACATTAAATACATATTTGTAAGTCCATGGCTTTTACCAAGGACGTACATTAAATACATATTTGTAAGTCCATGGCTTTTACCAAGGACGTACATTAAATACATATTTGTAAGTCCATGGCTTTTACCAAGGACGTACATTAAATACATATTTGTAAGTCCATGGCTTTTACCAAGGACGTACATTAAATACATATTTGTAAGTCCATGGCTTTTTCCCCCCGACAGCTTCGTGCCGTCGTGTGGATGGCCTTCCTGCTGACAAAGAGCAGCACAGTCGACTGAAGTTACAGCCTGTGTATTGGGCGATTTAGCGAAGCTGGTTTGCTAGAGCGAATGCGCTTTGTAATCTTTCGCGAAAGAAATCGCGAGAGGTCGCAGCGCACTTCCGGGCCGATTTCTGAGTAGGCATTGCTTCACGCTGTGCATAACAGTGGAAGTTCAAATTAGAACTGCAAAGCAGTACAAATGCCAATACTGCTGCAGTTGGAAAAATTACCGTGGAAAGGGGATGGAGGGTGAACAGAAAGTGTCTTTACGTCGTTTTTGGGCTGGTCAGAAGATCGCGAGTTCGTAGAAAAAATGCGTTTTTGTGCATCCTAAAGCACGAGCAACAAGTTATTGCTTATTTCCAGACACATTATGACTACGTGCCTCAAAATATGCCTTTAACGTTGGCAGTGTAAAATTCGCAAATCACTGTCACCGCCTTCCATTGTGAAGAAAGTACGCACCGGAAGTAAAAGCAGCCAAGGGACTTAAGCGATGCCGGGCAAAATTCAAGGGAGTTAACAACCCCGCCTGAATCGCCCAATAAATAAGCACGTACGTGATGTGGAGAAGTCCAAAAACGCAACCCAATATCGATACTTATAAACATGCAGTCTTGACACACAGCCTATTTTTGATATATGCATGCTTATAAAACCTTGCGAAGCGTGTGTTGTTGTTTTGTCATCGTCTCCTTCCCGTTCAAGTTGTGTTTTGTGTGTTTATTTTCTTGAGTAAAACAACTCGTTGAAATCTTATTTTTGCATTGTACCTGTTTTGCTTTTAAGGACATGCATTCCACAAGTTGATGACGACATAAACGTATGACAGACACTTTATAAATGTATGCAGTAAATAACGTATCTGCGAAAAATGGGTGTGGAGGTGGGTAGTCGCATCCTTCAGTAAAATGGGTGTGGAGGTGGGTAGTCGCATCCTTCAGAAAAATGGGTGTGGAGGTGGGTAGTCGCATCCTTCAGTAAAACAGGTGTGGAGGTGGGTAGTCGCATCCTTCAGAAAAATGGGTGTGGAGGTGGGTAGTCGCATCCTTCAGTAAAATGGGTGTGGAGGTGGGTATAGCGTATTGTTGACTGGAAATAATGACTCATGCTGCCTGCATTGTTCTTTCTCAAGAAGCTCCCTCCCTCTGTCTCTCTCTCCCTCTCTCTCTCTCTCACACACACACGCACACACACACACGCACGCACACACACACACACACACACACACACACACACACACACACACGCACACACACACACACACCACACACACACACACACACACACACACACACACACACACACACACACACACACACACACACACACCGCTTGAGTTTCTACACATCTAGCAGCATGCACGACTTAGAGCTGGAGAAGGGAAAAGAGACCTACGTACGTGTCCGTGATGGAAGTATAAAGAAGGGAAGGGAGATCCACGTACGTGTCCGTGACGGAAATATAAAGAAGGGAAGGGAGACCCACGTACGTGTCCGTGATGGAAGTATAAAGAAGGGAAGGGAGACCCACGTACGTGTAAGGGGGCGGGGATAGCTCAGTGGCTAGAGCGCCGGACTCGTGATTGAAAGGTCGCGGGTTCGAATCCCTGCTGGAACGGCGGGAGAATTTTCTTCTCCAGGGTCGACTTTCTGTGCTGACTCTTATTTCGGTATCCGTTCCACCCCCGTGTTACCACAGTAGCACGTAAAAAATCCCGGTCATTCTGCCAAAAGTGCAGGTGGCAGGTTACAGCTAAACACGCATACACCTTACGTATGTGGCCTTTATTGAACCGTGCTTCGGCATTGGTCACAACTTGTCCCTAATATGTCAATTGACATCTGAGGACATTAAGCATCAACTCATCATCATCACCACGTACGTGTCCGTGACGGAAGTATAAAGAAGGGAAGGGAGATCCATGTACGTGTCCGTGATGAAAATAAGGGAAGGGAGACCCACTTACTTGTCCGTGATGGAAGTAAAGGAAGGGAAGGGAGACCCACGTACGTGTCCGTGATGGAAGTAAAGAAAGGAAGGGAGACCAACGTACGTGTCCGTGATGGAAGTAAAGAAAGGAAGGGAGACCCACGTTCGTGTCCGTGATGGAAGTAAAGAAAGGAAGGGAGACCCACGTACATGTCCGTGATGGAAGTAAGGGAAGGGAGACCCACGTACATGTCCGTGACGGAAGTATAAAGAAGGGAAGGGAGACCCACGTACGTGTTCGTGACGGAAGTATAAAGAAGGGAAGGGAGATAAAGAAGGGAAGGGAGACCCACGTACGTGTCCGTGACGGAAGTAAAAAAGGAAAGGGAGACCCACGTACATGTCCATGATGGAAGTAAGGGAAGGGAACCCACGTACATGTCCGTGACAGAAATAATAAAGGAAAAGGAGACACACGTACATGTCCGTGGTGAAAGTAATGGAAGGGAGACCCATGTACATGTCCGTGACGGAAGTAAAGAAGGGAAGGGAGACCCACGTACGTGTCCGTGATGGAAGTAGAAGTCGTATCCGCCTGAACTCGAGTGGAAGTCGTGGAGGGTGGGACTCGGGTGGTCCATAGCGCCCTGCAGTGACAGTCATTTGGTTAGTTCTTGGAGTTTAACGTCCCGTAAGCCACACAGAGACCCCTCAGGACGATGGAGTGACAGAACAACAACAACAACAACAACAACAACATCAACAACAGTAGCAGCAGCAGCAGCAGCTTGGTTGTTGCATGGCTGGTGCCACGTGAAATTGCTGCCGTCTCGATGCAAGTTATGTGCACACCATTCAACCATGCACCAGTTTACAGTGTCATTTCATTTGAAGCCACATAGGTAGGGTGCATGCGTGTTTAATTGTAACCAGTCGCCTGCACGTTTGGCAGAATGACTGGAATCTCTTACTAGCTACTGCAAGTGCTACTGGGGTGGAACGGATACCGAAATGAAATAAGAGTCAGCACAGAAAGCTGACCCTGGAGAAGACAATTCTCCCGCCGCTACTAGGGAGACATGAACCCGGAACCTTTTGATCACGAGTCCGACGCTTTAACCACTGTGAACACACACACACACACACACACACACACACACACACACACACACAACTAAACAACAACAACAACAAAACAACCCACACACAAAACAAAACAAAACAAAACAACAACAACAACAAAAACAACCCCAGCATGATTTGTTTTTCCAGATCTTTTGGGAAACTCTTTACTTTGTTGACGTAATGCTGTTTGGAAAATGTGACGATATCGCTATGGTCACCATCACCCTCACATTCCGAGCATCGCTTTCCGGCACCTTCCTCTAACCTCTGCCAGATTTGATTACGTCACTGAAGGGGCACTAATTCTTTATCTCCGCGCAGCTGTCCACCAACGCGGTCAGCGCCCTCCGAAAGGTTTGTAAGACTGTGGAGGCAACCTAGCGCCCAAGCACGCACGTAAACAAGAGACGCATCCGCCCGGGGTAAAAGAAAAGTCCCGTCTCGATTTAAACGATTTTGGTTTTATTTGTGCTGGCGTAAGCAGCCTGGTCAGTTATAAAAGAAACGTGGAAAAACATCGGATTCGGCTCCGGGGGCGACTGATGCACCCAATAGGCAGGCTCTTTATGAAGGGAGTACGACTTTCTGTCTCCATTTTCCCCCCCATCAGTTTTACTCTGTTTAAGGTCTTTTAGGTCTAAATATAATGCCTCAACAATTAACTACTTGCTTGTTTTTTCTACACTTCGACTAAAATGTATAAACGAAACGTCTGATATATAATTTTAGTTGTTTGTTACAAACTTGCTGCTGTTTGAACATCATCGAAAAACTGTTCGTTAGCCGACAGTTTATCGAGACCTATGGCGTAATCAACTGTGGCAGTGGTTGGAGGAAGGATGTCGTAAACAAGTGCCTGGAGTTTGCATCGCCTTTTACTCGACTAACTAGTCAGCCATTAGCAGGCGACAGCTCTGGGTGGGCATGCGCACTAGAGAACTATAAATGACATTGTCTCTGTCAGCCTGTGCTCGGTGAGCAGGTTTGGCCTAGCGGTAAGGCGTTAGGCTGGTAAGCAGAAGGACTTCGGTTCTAATCTGCTTCGGCTCTCCTTTTTCTTCAAATGTTGTGGTCTCTGGACACCGTCTTACTTCTGACTTTGTCCCTCACAATGAAACATTAACATAGCTCTCATCACTGCCCAGCTTAATGCAGGAGTCATTCCGGTGGTGACAATGTAGCGATAGGTATATAATCTCCCTCTTCCTCCACCTCAGTATCCCCTTCCCACCATTCCCCCCGTCCCTAATAAACCGTAAGGTTTCTGTGGCCGTTAAACACCATTTTTACTTACTTACTTACTTACAACCTGTACCGTGGCCTCTCGATCATTGCACACAGTTGTAACAGCAAGTAGCTGTGAATTTGTTGTCTAACCAGCTATATAGCGAATTGCTCTCTGCCTTTGCCGAGTAAGTAACTTAACTGGTGTTTTACGCCCACGCAACCATTACGGCTACATCAGGCCGAGGTCTTTGCCGAAGTGGTGTCAGGTAGGGCAAATAAAAGTTCTGAATGTCAGTCGCTTTATCTTTTAAACAGGTGGGCGCCACCTCACGTTTGTCGGAAAATACGTCACTGGGTACAGCTTTCTCTCTTTCCTGGCGACACGTTAATAGCAGAAGTAATAATAATAATTTTTGCAATGACAATAAGTAGCCCATACTGATAACAAAAACACGAAAAACACTACAACGATTACTACTAATAGAGAATAAAAATAAACAACGACAACACACAAGGGAATTATTTGGCGCTCGAAAGACGTCACACAAACACAACAACAAAGACCTCACTCTCCCACGGTAAGCTGTCACCTGGCTTGCGTGAAAATACAAGGTACATAAAATCCACCAGAGGTACAGCCTCAGAATGGGGGCGGGGATAGCTCAGTGGTTAGAGCGCCGGACTCGTGATTGAAATTCGCGGGTTCGAATCCCTGCTGGAACGGCGGGAGAATTTTCTTCTCCAGGGTCGACTTTCTGTGCTGACTCTTATTTCGGTATCCGTTCCACCCCCGTGTTACCACAGTAGCACGTAAAAAATCCCGGTCATTCTGCCAAAAGTGCAGGTGGCAGGTTACAGCTAAACACGCATACACCTTACGTATGTGGCCTTTATTGAACCGTGCTTCGGCATTGGTCACAACTTGTCCCTAATATGTCAATTGACATCTGAGGACATTAAGCATCAACTCATCATCATCATCAGCCTCAGAATAAAACAAGGAAACGCTGGGAAACTACTCATAATTCCAGCTAACAAGATGATGACCGAGAATACAAAACAAAGGTAGAGATCAATGAAGTGGCTCTACGTGTAATTCTACCTACCAAGGTAGAGATTAATGAAGTGGCTCTGCGTGTAATTAATTCTACCTATCAAGGTAGAGATCAATGAAGTAGCTCTAAGTTTAATTCTACCTATCAAGATGATAAACGAGAATACAAGACAAAGGCAGAGATCCAAATTCCACCAGAAAATACAAGGTACCTAAATTACACCAGAGGTACAGCCTCAAAATAAAACAAGGACAAAGATGAGGAACTACTCATAATTCTAGCTAACAAAAAGATGAACGAAAATACAAGACAAAAGCAGAGATCAATGAAGTGGCCGTATTTGAAATTCTGCCTACCAAGACGATGAACAAGAATACAAGACAATGGCAGAGATCAATGAAGTGGCTACGTGTAATTCTACCTACCAAGGTAGAGATCAGTGAAGTAGCTCTACGTTTAGTTCTACCTACCAAGACGATAAACGAGAATACAAGACAAAGGCAGAGATCCAAATTCCGCCAGAGGTACATTCTCAAAATAAAACAAGGCCAACGATGGGGAACTACTCATAATTCTATATAACAAGACGATGAGCGAGAACACAAGACAAAGGCAGAGATCAATGCTCTACTTGTAATTCTACTTACCAAGTAGAGATCAATGAAATGGCTCTACGTGTAATTCTACCTGCCAAGGTAGAGCTCAGTGGAGTGGCTCTACGCGTAATTCTACTACCAAGGTAGAGATCAGTGTCTCTAACTGTAATTCTGCCTACCAAGACGATGAACAAGAATACAAGACAATGGCAGAGATCAGTGAAGTGGCCCTAACTGTAATTCTGCCTACCAAGACGATGAACGAAAATACAAGACAATGGCAGAGATCAGTGAAGTGACTCTACGTTTCATTCGACCTACCAAGACGATGAGCGAAAACAACACAAGAAGAAACATCACGTATTGACGAGAGCTTATGTAAACGTCTTCAAAGAGGAAATTTACGCTCTCTGTCCAAGTTATGCAGGTTCTTTTATACTGGCCTGTTTTGTCACTTTGGCCATTACTTCTTATCGTTCCCCAAAAACAATACTTTTTCTTTTTTAGCTGGAGAATATAGTTCAATAGTGCACAAGTCCGAAACCTAGGGACGACTTTTTGGACTCACGCGGGGCTGTGTAATGGAGACAACGCTCTGCATGTCCACTGTCCAGAAGGCCACTGGCCAGTTTGCTGACCTTTTGTGTGTGCCCGTTTGCTGACCTTTTGTATGTGCCCGTTTGCTGACCTTTTGTGTGTGGCCATTTGCTGACTTTTTCTGTGTGGTCATTTGCTGATGATCCCTCTATACCCGTTTGCTGACCTTTTGTGTGTGCCCGTTTGCTGACCTTTTGTGTGAGGCCATTGCTGACCTTGTGTATGGCCATTTGCTTACCATTTCTGTGTGTCCTTATGCTGACTTTTTCTGTTTGCCCCCACTTAACGACCTTTTTCTGCGAGCGAGCTGACCTTTTCTTCGTGCCCGCTGGCAGACAGTGCCATGTTGCCAGATGCGCGTTTTACAGTATACGAGTATGTGTGTGTGTGTGTGTGTGTGTGTGTGTGTGTGTGTGTGTGTGTGTGTGTGCGTGTGTGTGTGTGTGTGTGTGTGTGTGTGTGTGTGTGTGTGTGTGTGTGTGTGTGTGTGTGTGTGTGTGTGTGTGTGTGTGTGTGTGTGCAATGGATATTTGTTGTCAAAAGAAACTGAAGAATTTGTAAGCGCTCAAGGCTTGTGTGGGTCTTAGGGGTTACAAGTACCCATTATTATTATTATTTCCATTGACGTCTTAGCGGACTCGTTTTAGAGGCAAGAGCGGGAACGACAGCAGCCACCAATAAACCAAAACATTCTGTTTTCTTGGCAGATATACAATATACTACAGTATATATTTACTATACTACAGTAGGCTTCGTTCAGTACAGGCCTCAGTTATAGTAAACTTCGCTTAATGACACCTCCCTCTCCCTACATACTCGGCCGAAGGTATTCTTTTTTGTCTCCAAAAGCTCCTCGGATAAAACAAACTCTGGCCGATATAGTTATCCTTGCTTATAGAACATAAGATCCAAACACATAAAAGGTTCCAAATAAGGCTATTTATTAGGATAAAACACAACGTGCGGATTTTCGGGGTAATCCCTTTTATC
The DNA here is from genome assembly GCA_963584105.1 of Alviniconcha strummeri. Taxonomy (NCBI): domain Eukaryota; kingdom Metazoa; phylum Mollusca; class Gastropoda; family Provannidae; genus Alviniconcha; species Alviniconcha strummeri. The sequence continues at coordinate 12,554,913 of OY757546.1, read as the reverse complement.
AAGCTACAAAACGACATTTAACAGTCAAACGGTGAAGAACGATGAACTATGAGATGGAGAGCTAATTATAGCCACTTATCTGTTTGGGGTTCAGCTAGGTTGTTTTCATGTCCAGTGCCTGGAAGAATTTTAGCATGACAATGACGTGTAATTATGGAACATAAATTGTTTCTCCTAGAAAAATTTGTTAGGCGCAGACATTCCTTGGGGCCACATCGTATTATTTTGACAAAACTGGGCTGTTTCAGACAAACAGGCAGCAACTTCCCAAATAATTATAGGCACTTGGTCTTAAAATTGTCCAGGGCAAACTGTCGCCTTTTACTAATAATTATAGTAACAAATACGTGAAAAATAAGTGTATGTATTCATCAGACGCGAATCGTGTATCATACTGGTTTGTGTACGTGCATGTTTGTGTGGCTGCCCAGTTGCGCTCGTGAGCCGGTTTGGCCTAGCGGTAAGGCGGTAGGCTGATAAGCGGAAGGACCTCGGTTCGATACCGCTTCGGCTCTCCTTTCTCTTCAAATAGGTTGTGGTTTGTGGACACTGTCCTGTGACTTTGTCACTTCCTACAGAAACATTAAAATGGCTCTCATCGCTGCCCATGTTAATGCAGGAATCATTCTGGCGTTGACAGTGTAGCTATAGGTG
>OY757546.1:12536365-12554059 GCA_963584105.1 Alviniconcha strummeri | reverse complement strand
CTCACACACACACACACACACACACGCACACACACACACACACACACACACACACACACACACGCACGCACATACACACACACACACACACACACACAATGATACAATGAATACTGCACTGCATTCACTAGATTTATACATCATGGACATTTGGTATCCTGGGAACAGTGGCAGACGCTTTGTTGTTATTTAATTTATTTTTATTTTAGTGTTGGCTTGTTTCTTGGAGGTTGTGGAAGGGCGATTGTTCAGACTTTCTGTGATGGGGATCTCTGTTGAGTTGACTGACACTTTGATTTCAGTTTCAATGACCTTGACCTAATGTCATGGTCACAGGGGTACCAGCAAAGCAAAACTCTCAAGAGTTTTATCATCTTTTGGGGGGTTAAGTTCTGATACGAGCTAGATGTGAGAACTGCGTACAAGTGACCTTGTATGAGGCAAGCCTGGCATCACCCTTTGGCTTTTTCATGTGGAATAATAACTGTGATGTTCTGATTGGCTGAAGTGCTCGGATAATTGCCAGCCCAGGCCCCACCTTACCCATTGTCCAGACTGTGGAAGGTCATTGTCAGGAAAACTTGGGGAACTGTGTGTTTAACCTGCGGTCTTGCCTGTCGTTGCAGGCGCAGCTCAACTTGCGGGAAGGGCAAAACGAAATCACATTCTCTGTGACGACGCAGTACCAGGGCACCACTCGCTGTATGTCACACATCTACCTCTGGAACTACAATGACAAAATCGTCATCTCTGACATTGATGGCACCATCACAAAGTGAGTTGGCTTATTTTTATCAGTGTGTGTGTGTGTGTGTGCCTGAATGTGTGTGTGTGTGTGTGTGTGTGTGTGTGTGTGTGTCTGTAAGGTGGGGGTGGGGTGGGGAGGGGAGTTCCTGACCTTCCCCAAACCTAAGGCCCTGAGGGAGAGTTGAGGACTTTCAGATGCAGACCTACTTACCCCGCATGATTTGGGCATATTTTTTACACTTAAATATTTTCAGCTTACAACAAAATGAAACAACAAATATGATTATTTCAGGATGTTTTGTGTTTATTTTTATTATTTTTTAAATACTGATTTTTAGGTTGAAGTGTAGAAAAAAAACGCCACATATTTTTTGTTTTCTTATCTGTATTTGAGTGTAAAGAAGTCTGCAGACGGGATGCCGTTTCACCTTTGACTGTGTGGTTTCAGGTCGGACGTGATGGGCCAGATCCTGCCTCTGATCGGCCGTGACTGGTCCCAGTCAGGTGTGGCTGAACTCTTCACTCGCCTCAGCAACAACGGCTACAAGCTGCTGTATCTCTCGGCCCGCGCCATCGGCCAGTCACGCGTGACCAAGGAGCTGCTGAAGAACATCAGGCAGGGTGACCTCGTCCTGCCCAACGGGCCCCTGCTGCTCAACCCCACCTCCCTCATCAGGGCCTTGCACCGGTCAGTTGTGTTGGTGCTCGTCTTCATTCCCATCCACTTGTACAAAGATTTTTTAATACCCCTCACTACTACCACCATCATCAGAAATAATCCCCTCACTACCACCATCATCATTAGAAATAATCCCTCCCTACCACCATCATCATCAGAAATAATCCCTACCTACCACCATCATCATCAAAAAGAAACCCCTCACTACCACCCTCACCAAAAACAACAGAAAGAATGGAGACCAAATGGAAAAAAAAAACACAAAAAACAACAGCACTTTCCATCTAAGCTGGTTACGATAATTATTGTTTAAAATAGAAAAACAGAAGTTAGCTCGTTTATAGGGGCTGCGTTCATGTCGATGGGTTGTGTGTGTGTGTGTGTGCAGAGAGGTGATCGTCAAGAACCCAGAGGAGTTCAAAATCCACTGCCTGAAGGACATCGCTACACTCTTCCCCTCCACTCCCTTCTATGCCGGCTTTGGCAACAAGATCAACGTGAGTCATGAATGAGATATTTATGTTCAGATTCAGGTTCACGCCACCGTATTTTCAGCATCAAAGAGGGTCTCAAAACTGTTATTTCCGCACCGTCTTGCTGACCGGTTTCGCACACTTTCTTGCTTGAATATGATAAAAGAATCAGCAACATCTGGATCAAAATCACTGTCCTCGTCAGTAAACGCCTCAGCTAAAAACCTCCCTGAGTGTGTAGCACCAGCGCTTGCTCATGATGTTGGAAAAGTTAGCAAAATACGAAGACATTCATTGAAATTTGTTTGGATTGTGGCACGTGGGAATAGCTGGAGGAAGTGGGTTGTAGTTACCTCCCTTCTTAATGAGGATGCTTAGTTTTACGACTTCTAAAAACACTTTGAATAAACACAAGTTTCTGTGCCAATTGCGAGTCAAGCGCAAGCAGACAAAACTGTTCAGTGGCACCTGTCTCTGAGTCGGGTGTGGGCAGAAAGGGCTTATGGCGGTCGTCAAGCACAAGCTGTTTATAGATAATGTGCTTAATTCAGGTGATGGTGAAGGATTTTTGTTGCTACTGTTGACCAGAAGGTTTATTGATCAGCTGTTGTATGCGTTTGTTGTTGTCAGCTGTTGTATGCGTTTGTTGCTGTCAGCTGTTGTATGCATTTGTTGCTGTCAGCTGTTGTATGCGTTTGTTGCTGTCAGCTGTTGTATGCGTTTGTTGCTGTCAGCTGTTGTATGTGTTTGTTGCTGTCAGCTGTTGTATGTGTTTGTTGCTGTCAGCTGTTGCATGCATTTGTTGCTGTCAGCTGTTGTATGCATTTGTTGCTGTCAGCTGTTGTATGTGTTTGTTGCTGTCAGCTGTTGTATGCATTTGTTGCTGTCAGCTGTTGTATGCATTTGTTGCTGTCAGCTGTTGTATGCGTTTGTTGCTGTCAGCTGTTGTATGCGTTTGTTGCTGTCAGCTGTTGTATGCATTTGTTGCTGTCAGCTGTTGTATGCCTTTGTTGCTGTCAGCTGTTGTATGCCTTTGTTGCTGTCAGCTGTTGTATGCATTTGTTGCTGTCAGCTGTTGTATGCATTTGTTACTGTCAGCTGTTGTATGTGTTTGTTGCAGGATGTGATAGCGTACCGAGCACTAGATATTCCCAGCTTCCGCATCTTCACCATCAACCCTCAGGGTCAGCTTCGGCACGACCTCAGTCACACCTTCCTCTCATCGTGAGTCAGGCCGTCTTCTTCTTCATCTTCTTTTTTCTCCTTCGTCTGCTTCTCTCATCATCTTCTCTTTCATCTTCGTCTCCATCTTTTCCTTTTTATTCCACTCCTTCTTTTTCTCTCCTGCGTCTGCTTTTCTTGTCGTCTCCTCTTTCACCTTCCTCTCCATCTTTTCCTTTTTTTATTCCACTCCTTTTTCTCTCCTGCGTCTGCTGCTCTTGTCGTCTCCTCTTTCACCTTCCTCTCCATCTTTTCCTTTTTTTATTCCACTCCTTTTTCTCTCCTGCGTCTGCTGCTCTTGTCGTCTCCTCTTTCACCTTCCTCTCCATCTTTTCCTTTTTTTATTCCACTCCTCCTTTTTCTCTCCTGCATCTGCTTCTCTTGTTGTCTCCTCTTTCATCTTCCTCTGCTTTTTCTATTTTCTCCTGCATCTGCTTCTCCTGTTGTCTTCTCTTTCATCTTCCTCTGCATCTTTTCCTTTTTATTCCACTCCTTCTTTTTCTCTCCTGCATCTGCTTCTCCTGTTGTCTTCTCTTTCATCTTCCTCTGCTTTTTCTATTTTCTCCTGCATCTGCTTCTCCTGTTGTCTTCTCTTTCATCTTCCTCTGCATCTTCTTTATTCTGCTGCTTTTTTCTCCCACATCTGCTTCTCCTGTCTTCTTCTCTTTCATCTTCCTCTGCATTTTTTCTTCCGCTCCTTTTTCCTCCTTTATGTGCTTCTTCATCTTCTTCTCTTTCATCTTCAACTGCATCGTTTTCGTTTTCTTCTGCTGCTGCTTTTTTCTCCATTGTCTGCTTCTCCATCTTGTTCTCTTTCATCTTTTTTTTCTCTGCTCCTTTAGTCTCCTTCTCCATCTTCTTTTCTTTCATCTTCCTCTTCCTCTTTTTCTTCAGCTCCTTTTTTGTGTTTACCTGCTTCTCTGTCCTCTTCATCGTCCTCTCTTTCATCTCCCTCTTCATCTTCTTCCTCCTCTCTTCTCTTCCTCTCCTACATCATCTTCTCCATCATCTCTTTCATCTTCCTCTCTGTCTTTTTCTCCTTCATGTTCTGCTTCTTCTCCTCACTGGGCATTGCAGCCAACTTGCCGACGCGGAAGAATTTGACATATTGTGATGTGGGGATGGAGGAGTGGGTAGGGTGAGCAGCTTTATGTTAATAACCAGCCTCCACCTCCCGTTGCAGCTACAGCAAGATGAGCGACATTGCAGACCACTTCTTCCCCCCCATCAATGTCGCCAACCGGTCCATGTCCAACGCCTACAGCAACGTCAACTACTGGCGGAACCCCCCGGCCGACATCGACCAGCAGGACCTCGCCCTCCTCACCACCATCTGCGAAACCAGCAAAGCCGCTGCCGCTATTACCACCGTAGCAACCGCCGCAACGGCCACCACCACCACCACCACCACTGCCTCCACCTCCGCGCCCAAGATGGTGGTGGAAGAATCGGCCAAGTCTCTGAGTTGACGGGGTGTTGGCGCACCCGCTTTCAGCAGCCATGCCAAACTGTCACCTGCCGCCACTGCGGCTGCTACCACCACCACCATCACCAACTTTTATTCCAGTGTGTATCGTCGTGGCAACAGCAGCAGCAGCAGAAGGACCAGTGGTGGGGATCGAAGCAACAACCTTGATCGCAACAACAACAGCAACAGCAGTGATCACAGCAGCAGCAACAACAACAGCCGTGATAGCAGCAGTTGTGGTCGCAGCAAATCGTTTGTGAGTGAGGAGGAGGGGAAAGAATATTCCGTGGATGAAGTCTCTCATCATTCTTGGTTTTCTCAGACACCATCTTCACCTATCGCCATCCCATCATGCTCTTTGTTGTCGTTTCCATCCAGCGTCGTCTCATCTGTGGCTTCGTCATTGTCGTCACCCAGCAGTTTCAGTGGACTTCAGTTCAACTTTTGGGTTGCTGAGATTGATTGACTAGTCAGCTTGTGACTCATCTGACATTGACTCTTCATGTTCTCTGAGGTCAGCAAGGTTGTCAGCTCTTGTTCTCTGAGGTCAGCAAGGTTGTCAGCTTGGGGTTCTCTGATGTCAGCTCTTGTTGTTCTCTGAGGTCAGCAAAGTTGTCGGCTCTTGTTCTCTGAGGTCAGCAAAGTTGTCGGCTCTTGTTCTCTGAGGTCAGCAAGGTTGTCAGCTCTTGTGTTCTCTGAGGTCAGCAGGGTTGTCAGCTCTTGTGTTCTCTGAGGTCAGCAAAGTTGTCAGCTCTTGTTGTTCTCTGAGGTCAGCAAAGTTGTCAGCTCTCGACAAGGTTGTCAGATCTTGTTGTTCTCTGAGGTCAGTGAAGTTGTCAGCTTGGGGTTCTCAGAGTTGTTCTCTGAAACCATCCGAGTTGTCAACTGTTTGTTCTCTGAGATTGACAGTTGTCAACCACTTGTTCCCTGAGGTTTAGCAGACTTGTTCTCTGAGACAGATGGAGTTGTCAGCTGCTTGCCCCCTGAGATTAACAGAGTTGTCAACCCTTGTCTGAGACTTGCAGAATTGTCAGCTGTTAGTTCTCTGAGACTGAAAGAGTTTTCAGCCAGTTGTTCTCCGAGACTGAAAGAGTTTTTAGGCAATTGTTCTCTGAGACTGAAAGAGTTTTTAGGCAATTGTTCTCTGAGACTGAAAGAGTTTTTAGGCAATTGTTCTCTGAGACTGAAAGAGTTTAAAAACAAGTTCGTTGTCCTTGGAGGCTGATGAAAGAGTTCAGTTCTTTTCAGCTCATGATGGTATCTTTGCGCTTTGGAAAACCCATGCGTGCTCCACCCCATCTCTCAGGGGGTTTCCCAGTGCTGCCTCTGAAACAATTCCATCATTCGTCTTCATGTTGACCCACACATGTAGGGATGATCTTCTCTCATAGATTTCCATTGAAGCTGGGGTGTTGCTTTTCCAAGTGCGTGAGGACCATGGGGGAATGTCGGACAAATCGGGTCAGCTGACGTGCACCAGTTCCACTCCTTTACTTTTAGGCCAAGGGTCAGCTCCCAGCAGTTTAAAAAGCTGGGATGACTGGACGCGCGTTACCTGAGGAACTGCTTGCAAGCTTGTTTCCCACGCTCCACTGGGACAGCGTAGTCAATCCAGTCAGACATCCTTTGTCAGCATTTGGGTACTGCCTCCACACGCTTGTGTCTGAATGAAAAGTTTGTTTAGGTACAGTGGTTTGGCTGTTGTCATGGTTTTTTCGTTGACCATTCCAAGGTTGTGCAGTGACATGGGCTGAGTAGTGAATGGCTGCCGTGAAACGATTTGATAGGTTTGTGTGGGCGGAGCTGTCATAAAATAGTCTGATAGGTTTGTGTGGGCTGAGCTGTCATAAAATGGTTTAGGTTGTAACGGCTGCCATGAAATAGTCTGATAGGTTTGTGTGGGCTGAGCTGTCATAAAATGGTTCAGGTTGTAACGGCTGGCATAAAATAGTCTGATAGGTTTGTGTGGGCTGAGCTGTCATAAAATGGTTTGATAGGTTTGTGTGGGCTGAGCTGCCATAAAATAGTGTGATAGGTTTGTGTGGGCTGAGCTGTCATAAAATGATTTAGGTTGTAATGGCTGCCATAAAATAGTGTGATAGGTTTGTGTGGGCTGAGCTGTCATAAAATGGTTTAGGTTGTAACGGCTGCATGGAATGATTGGCCAGTTCTCTCTCCGTGGAAGCTGGTTACAGCGGAAACGTGATGGTCCGTGGCAGGGGTGCGTACAACGTACACAGTGCATGGAAGTGAGGGGACCAGCTCCTGCCATGAGGTGGACTGTAGGTGAGGTATTCCGGGCTTCCAGTCCTCCACGCTGACAGCCAAGACCCCTTAGCGCTGAGGTTTACTGCATTAGTAGTGGGGTGGCTTCAAGGTTTTAGGAGGGAGGTGGTTTGCTCTTGAAGCCTGAGCTATGTACACAGTTTTGGATGTAGGTATGCACTTGCTTGCTCTCTCTCTCTCTCTCTCGGGCACGTGCGTGTGCATGCAAAAGCTTGCACAGACATGCATACGCACATGCATGCACACTCTGCCCTTCTCTTTCTCACATGCTTCCATAAAGATTGCTCGTGCGTTTTATATGAGAGCATGAAACACACATGTGCTCATGCATGCTTGCCTGCTCACACACTATCTCTTGCTCTGTCTGTCTGTCTTTCGTAAAGATTGATAGGCATTAAAACAGCAAGAGAAAGTCTGAGGACAAAGCAAAGAGAGAGAGATAAGATAAGATAAGATAAGATAATACTTTATTACACAGGGATAAAGATTTAAGCACGTATTGGCTTTTTTTCAAATCTGTCCCTGATGACAAACACAGCAACACTCAAAACATCAAACAAAATTCACTTAAATACGCTAGAGAAAAAACGACTTAAAAACAAAACAAACTAATTTCTGTCTCCCTGAGAGAGAGAGAGAGAGAGAGAGAGAGAGAGAGAGAGAGAGAGAGAGAGAGAGAGAGAGAGAGAACAAAAAAGCTGACAGCCAGCCACTCAATTTTAGTAATTATTCATGCCACAGAATTTTGAGTTTGATCTGAAAACACTGAGAAAAGGTATTACAAGCTTTAAAAGATCACAAGAAATATTGTTCATGTTGTTGTAAATCTTCTGTGATATTTGAAGCTGGTGATCTTGTAAATAAACCATCCTTGAAAGAATGTGAACTTCTTGTGGTAGGTGCAAGGTCAGTTGTGTGAAATATGTCGCGGGTTACATTTCATAGTTCTTGCTACGTTCTCTGAAGCGGCATTATTATTATTGATCGAAAATAGTTTCTTTGGCATTCAGTCTGTTTCAGGAAACAAAGCATGAAGAAATGCATTAACTCACTCAAAGCGCCAAAAAACACCCCTGGGAATTGTGTGATTGCAGCCTTTTTACCCAAAATACGAATCACGTCTAATAATAACTGCATCGGTTGATGCTGTTTGCCGCCAACCATGCGTTGGAGTGATGCGTCACTCAATGCAGAAAAAACTTATAATGAGTTAATTAACTTTTTGTTTTAGATTTAAATCGGTTTCAAAGGAAGGGGGTGGGGGATGACAACAACAAACTGTTTAATGCAGTAATAAATATTTATTTAGATCAAGGGTGTGTGTTTTTTCAAGAGATTTTTGTTTGTTTTTTTGTTTTCATTTTAAATGTATATAAGTTTGAGTGGAGAAAAGATTGTGTCTACTGATGTACAGTTTGTTTTTATATGAAGAGGCACAGGGCAAACAAAACAAAAAGTGTCAAAAGAGTTCCAAACCCTTCCAGAGGTATATTTTGTGTTTAGCATGATCTGGTGATACCAGATGTGCGTAACAACTTCCTCCCATCGCAAAGCAAAGACCTACCCTTGTCACACATCACTCCTCCATCTCAAACAAGTGAGATCAGAGGTTGAACATAACCCCCCCCCCCCCCCCCCAACCTCCACCACCCCCAGTCTACTTTCCTTTCTCCATTATTTGACTGAAATTGCAATGGCTCATCCAAACATCATCATTGTTATGCCTTTTTTAAATCTTGTTTTCTCCTTGTGCTAAACGTATTTCTCATACTTTGCTCTTTCACATGCTTCGTTTCTGTCACACATGTTTTATGTCTGCTTCTGGAGTTTTTGTCCACGGTACCTAAGTTGCAGATTGTCTTTATACTGTGACTTTTGAGACTTAAGAGTTGTTGCGTTGTAACGTTGCTTGCGCTGACCGTCACACGGCTGGTGCTGATGATCACTCGGCATGTGCCGGTTATCGCACTGTTGACGTGTGCCAATTGTCGCACTGTTGACTTACCAGGTATGGCTTGGCGGGTGTGCCACCAATTTTCAAATACCCTTTCTTGTGTTTTGTGGGTGTTGACTGTATATGTATCACTCATGGGAAAGATGCCAACTCCTGGCATCATTCTTGGGACAGGTGCCAGCTCCTAGCGTCATTCATGAGAGAGATGCCAACTCCTGGCGTTGTTTATGAGTAATGAGAGAGATGCCAACTCCTGGCGTTGTTTATGAGTAATGAGAGAGATGCCAACTCCTGGCATTGTTTATGAGTAATGAGAGAGATGCCAACTCCTGGCATTGTTTATGAGTAATGAGAGAGATGCCAACTCCTGGCGTTGTTTATGAGTAATGAGAGAGATGCCAACTCCTGGCGTTGTTTATGAGTAATGAGAGAGATGCCAACTCCTGGCATTGTTTATGAGTAATGAGAGAGATGCCAACTCCTGCCGTTGTTCATGAGAGAGGATATGGCATTTCCAGCACTTCTTATTGACGTTGTTTATTTGTCTTGATTTTTTCTCTCTCTTTTTTCTTTGTTCGTGTGCATGTGTGTGTGTGTGTGTGTGTGTGTAGGGTGGTGGGTGGGGGTTGGGTGGTGGGTGGGGGTTGGGTGGGACGGGAGGGCATTACTGGTTTATCTGGCAGGGTGACCAATTTTATCAGAGGCTCTTAGCAAAAGGAGCTAAGATCCAATGAGGAGCTGAGAGTTGGATTTCCAGTGGCAGGTATAGCACCAACCCCACCTGCGGCTAGCAACTTCAAAGACAGTTTTTGTGAACAGATTGTGTTCGTGTTGGGTGACACAGTGTCTGGGTTTCTGCGCTGCTTGCATAGTTTTTGTAAATGCGTATTGTCCTCCCTCACGTGATCTGGAATTCATTAGGTTTGGGTGGCACAGTGTGCACAGTTTACCTGGAAGTATGTAAATGTATATTGTCTTCTTCTCAGTTAATCCTGAATTTGTTGAGTTTGTGTCGCTTAGAGTGTTTATATAAATGTGTGTGATCTTTGTTTATTTTGACTCAAGTACAGACAACACTGGGTTTGGGTGGTCTAGAGTGTTTATGTAAATGTGTGTGATCTTTATTCTTTTTGACTCAAATCTAGATAACACTGGGTTTGAGTGGTGTAGGGTGTTAATGTAAATGTGTGTTATCTTTGTTCTTTTGACTCAAATACAGACAACCCTGGGTTTGGGTGGTCTAGAGTGTTTATGTAAATGTGTGTGATCTTTATTCTTTTTGACTCAAATCTAGATAACACTGGGTTTGAGTGGTGTAGGGTGTTAATGTAAATGTGTGTTATCTTTGTTCTTTTGACTCAAATACAGACAACCCTGGGTTTGGGTGGTCTAGAGTGTTTATGTAAATGTGTGTGATCTTTATTCTTTTTGACTCAAATACAGACAACACTGGGGTTGGGCGGTGTAGTGTGTGCTGTCAAACTGTGTGATCTTTTTTGTCCCCAAAGCAGAAAGCATTGTGCTTGGGTGGCCTAGAATATGTTCTTGTGTATACATGTACATATGTAAATATCTGTAATCTATGACTTCTTTGGGTCTTCTGTACCTACATGAATTGCTTTCTTTCTAAGTTGTCTTTTGGTCACTGCAAACTTGGCTCATTGAGGAAATTAGGTCTTTTAGATTTTTTGTTGTTGTATTATATACATGTACAGTTTTATTTGTTTTCAGTGAAGGCAGTGTGATTTTCTGTGTGAAATGCTTGTGAAATGTTGTGAGCCTTTTGCTGTTATTGATGTATAGCCAGTAAAATGATTTTATTTTTAGGTGAATCAATATGTGATGGATCTAGTCGATATTGTTTTGGAGAATCATTTCTGTGTACACCCTCATTACAGGTATGGCAAATGGGCAAAAGCTCAATGTCTCATGTGTGTGCATTTGTGTGCGTGCATGTGCTCGTGCATGCATTTTGGTTTGTGGAGTGGTAATTAATTTCAGGGAACCTGCACACTGCTTTTTACAAGGAACTGATCACCGCCGGTTGTTACGGAATGGATTGCAAAACAATCATTGTACTTTGTTGTTTTTGCGAATGAGTTCCAGGTTTTTCTTTAAACGGTACCTATAGTTTCTGTTCATTTATGTTGGTAGTGTTTTGTACTAGGCTGATGAGATTGGACTGCTATATGTCCTGAAGGAACAGTACCCTATGTTGAACTGTTCATGTTGGTGGTGTTTTGTACAAGGTAGGTGAGCTGGAATGGGACTGTTATACACGTCCTTGAGCAACAGTACCCTATGTTGAACTGTTCATGATGGTAGTGTTTTGTACTAAATAGGTGAGCTGGAATGGGACTGTTATACTCGTCCTTGAGGAACAATACCCTATGTTGAACTGTTCATGATGGTAGTGTTTGGACTGGACTTACGAGCTAGAATGGGACTGTATCCCCAAAGAATAATGCTGTGTGCTGAACTGTTTATGTTGGTAATAGCTGCACTAGACTGATGAGTGGAACGGGACTCTGTCCAAGTGGAACAATGCCCTATGTTGAACAGCTTGTGTTGGTAATAGCTGTAGTAACAGCTGCACTAGACTAATGAACTGGAACGGGACTCTGTCCAAGTGGAACAATGCCCCATCCTGAAAAGTTTATGTTGGTAATAGCAGTAGTAATAGCTAGCTGTACTAGACTGATGAGCTGGACTATGTCTGAATGGAACAGTGCCCTATGTTGAACAGTTTATGTTGGTAATAGCAGTAGTCATAGCTAGCTGTACTAGACTGATGAGCTGGACTATGTCTGAATGGAACAGTGCCCTATGTTGAACAGTTTATGTTGGTAATAGCTAGCTATGCTACTTACTATCAGACCGGTGAGCTGCGATGGGACTATATTCTTCAGGAACAATGGTTAATGTAAAACTGTTTATGTTGGCAATAGTTGCACTAGACAGGGGATCTGGGATGGGACTATATCCTATTGGACGCCCCCACCCCCCACTCCCCGCCCCATGTGCTTTTTTTCCTTTGCTGGGGGGACATGGAGCTGTGGTGTTCACAATTGTTTGTTCTGGCAACTCCACACAGTAAAAGGATTCCCTATCACTTTTAATTTAGCCCTTCATTCCTTTGCTTTGTAGATCTCAGCCTGAGGTGGACAATTTCCACCTCTTATGCATGCGGACATGTTCATCTCAATGTGAGGTGGACAATTTGCACCTCTGATATGTGCAGACATGTTCATCTCAATGTGAGGTGGACATTTTCCACCTCTGATATGTGCAGACAGGTTCATCTCAATGTGAGGTGGACGTTTTCCACCTCTGATATGTGCAGACAGGTTCATCTCAATGTGAGGTGGACATTTTCCACCTCTGATATGAGCAGACAGGTTCATCTCAGTATAAGGTGGACAATTTCCACCTCTAATGCATGCGGACAGGTTCATCTCAATGTGAGGTGGACAATTTCCACCTGTAATGTGTGCAGACAGGTTCATCTCAGTGTGAGGTGGACAATCCCCCCCCCCCCCCCACCATCCTTCCAACCTCTGATTAACCTGTCCATGATGCATTTTAGAGGTGAAAATGGCCACCTTTCATTGAGATTTACAAAGTGAAGAATTCAAAGGCTAACTTTGTTTTTCTGCTTGATGTTTCTCTGTCTCATGAAACAGCTGTGCCTCATTTTACGGGCCTGTGACTGTGTGCAGCAATATATAAAACCAGAACAAAATGTAGGAACTAATAGACATCTTCCGAATGTTCTGTGCGTGCGTGCGTGTGTGTTTTTCTCTCCCTATCACAATGCTGATCTCAAGGTGAGCTTACCTTACATCATCACAAAGTTGTACTGCTTATTAAGAGTTGATCTGTTCTGAAAAGTCTCCTTTTTTCCTTTGATTTTGTTTTTAGGTTTTATATTTAGATTTGGAAGACCCTAAACAGTGATTCTGATGGCAAAAGGAGACGAAGGAAAATAACAAGACAGTCCTACTCCCTTCGCAAAGAGCCTTAAAATAAAAAAATAAAAAATCTGTTTGGCAGGTGATTTTTTAATTTTTTTAAAACATTTTCCTCCTCTGTTTTCTTTCATATTTCAGTTTCATATTTGTGAGCTACTGTTCATATGCTGACAACAGGCAGCTTGCTCCCGGCGTATAGTATTACATTAACCTAGAAATGAAAGTACTGGACCAACAAGAGAAGGGCACAGTGGTATTCATTTACAGTGAATTCCGTTTAGAAAACTTTCGACACCATTTGCTTTGAAAAATTGAAAAACAAAAACAAGCAAGTCGGATATGTGTATATAAAATTATATGTATGTACAGTACACTAACCCTGTAGTTTTAGTGTTTTGTTCTCTTAGACAGATTTGTTGTGTCGAGAAGTAGCAGTTGTGATGTTACCCGGTGCTTTGCGTGCTCGCTGTTCCGCAGCGTGCTTCTCTGTCTCTTCTGCAGACCGTTGTGGGGTTTGCACGCCTTGCCCGCAGATGATGAGTTCTTCCATAACTAATTCCCCACGCTGTGCTGGCCATGCTGACTGCGTCTGGTGCATGTATTGCACGGTGTCATCCCGTGTAGGGGAAGTAGAATGCATGGCGTGTCATTTTGTGTGTGTGTAGCGGCTCGGTCGTGTCGGGAATTCACACAGTGTGTTGTGTTTCATGTGGTGGCAGCTTTGGAGATTGCGTGTTGCATCACCAGGTGTGTAGTATGCCTTTGTTAGACACTTCTGCAGCTATTTGCCAGTTTATGCCTTTGTTCAGACATTTCTTCAGTTATTTGCCAGTTTATGCCTTTGTTCAGATATTTCTTCAGTTATTTGTCAGTTTATGCCTTTGTTAGACATTTCTTCAGCTATTTGCCAGTTTATGCCTTTGTTCAGATATTTCTTCAGTTATTTGTCAGTTTATGCCTTTGTTAGACATTTCTTCAGCTATTTGCCAGTTTATGCCTTTGTTCAGATATTTCTTCAGTTATTTGTCAGTGTGTTAGTTTGCCAATTAAGGCAGCGTTTGTTGTATGCAAGTCACCATTTGTTGTATGTACCATGTTGTGGGTCTGCTGGCTCTAAGTGGGCAAACTCGTATGTCGTAATTAAGCTGCGTTTGCTAAACAGCAGTGTCAGGAGATAATTTTATGTTCTCTAAATAAAATGAGGCTATCTTCTGCTTTGATTTGGGGGCATGGGCAGGGTGTGTGTGTGTGTGTGTTGGGGGGGGGGGGGGGGGCGGAAGAGGGGGGGGGAGGGACAAGACCAATCAGCATTATTTGGGATGTAATGAAAGAGTATGTGAAAAGAGTGCTTTTTTGAGGTAGGCTTTAGTTTATTTTGTGATTTTTTTTTTCTCACTTTTTTTTTCTTTCTTCCTTTTTTTCCTTTCTTTTTTTTCTTAAACAATGCTTTTGCATGGAACAGAGCCAGCAGAATAAGACCAATATGTCAGTGATGTAGTAGAACCCACCCACTTGTGAAGGGAGACAACCCACCTACACATCCTGTCAGCAAAGGCCATCTTCATCTTCTTGCTGACTGTTCAAAATTTATTGCGAATAATGAAGTCACAAAACGGACAAGACCACCTTGTGATATTAGGATACTGCACGATTGATCGGGCACTCGCCCGCAACGTCAAATCCGCTGGATGAGATCAGAAATATTAAGCCCAGTGATAAAAGTTCTGCGGTAAAACTTTGAGTTTGTGATACAGTACCAGCAACATTCAGCATGCCGACCGTGAAGAGCATGAGGCCAGGGGTGCCAACTCTGATGGCCAGACTTGTGATTTTCAGTTCTCTGATCTGATCATTCCCTAACACTGATGCCAAAGCGTGATAGAGTCAGTATAATGGCAGCCAGTGCCGGTATGTGTGCAAGTGTTTAAAAAAATGAATACCTTATGTAACTGGCTTGATGTTTTGACAGAGACTCAGGAAAGAATGTCTGGTAGAAAACAGAAACATGCTTGGTGTCATCATGGGGAAATGGAGGGTGGGAAGGGGGTTGGGAGACTAGAACGTATTTGGTTGAAAATGAATAAAAAGACAAGAGAAGGGGGGGGGGGGGGGGGGGGCAAGAACATATTTGGTTGAAAATGAATAAAAAGACATCTCAATGTTGATCATGACTGGGGGTGGGGGGTTGGGGGGGGGGGGGTTGTATCTGATGTGAAAATGAAATTGTCCACCTGTCATCATCAGAGAGTGAGAGAGAAATCGCGCATTTGGTGGAATTGTGAACAGAAGCCAGCTTAGCGCCAGCATGAGAGATACAGAAAGAGGGAGAGACGGAAGCGATGGGGCTGAAAGTGAAATGGCCCTTAATTAAAGGTCAGGAGTAACTTTCTTGGTGCCATATTGAGAGAGAAAAGGGGATGGTAATTATTTTGAGCTTGTGCAGCTAGTTAACCAATGTGCAAGGAGGTTTTGCATATATAGATCCATGTATTATATATATATATGTTACAGGGGAATATAGGTCAGTGTACACCTCCTGGGAATATTGTTTTCTGTACACCCTAGTTAAATTTGCATGCACCATAGAAGAATATAGTTTTGCAGATGGCATACACGTAAGAGCAGTAAAGACTTTAGCTTTGAAAAACAAAAATTCTGTAACTTGAATAAACAAAATCTACCCTTTTTCTTCTGAAGAAGAATGACAGTAGTGGGGCAGAAGAGAGAATGCAGAAATATACACCAACAACAAAGAAAATATTGGATTTCATTTGGTTTATGTGTTGACATCTGTGAGCTATTGTTTGTTGTCTGGATACCTCTGCTGTCTGGAGTTCCTGCTCACTTGTGCGTGTGTGTATATGGAAAGCATGGGGTGAGAGAGGAAGAAGAAAAAAAAAAAGGGTGGGGAGGCTATATTCCAGACTTGATACACGTTTTGTTCAGATGGACAGTTTAGAATGCTGTGTGCTGGAACTCTGTATACTGCGTGGGACTGTGCAAAGAAATGTGACCTTGGCATTGAGGTCAAGGGCAGTGGGGCATCATGCTTTGCTGCCTGTGTGTGCCACTGTCATCACTCGGAAAAATCCATTTTGTAATCGCTTTTGTAACAACAGTGTAC
The DNA here is from genome assembly GCA_963584105.1 of Alviniconcha strummeri. Lineage (NCBI taxonomy): Eukaryota > Metazoa > Mollusca > Gastropoda > Provannidae > Alviniconcha > Alviniconcha strummeri. The sequence goes on along the minus strand of OY757546.1, from coordinate 12,538,136 downwards.
ATATCTCCATTTGGTATTGTAGTTCATTTTTTTCATTGGTCATGTCTCCATTTTGTATTGTAGTTCATCTTTTCATTGGTCTACATCACCATTTCCTGTGAGAATGAAAAAAATAAAGAAAAAAATGGCAGATACAGTGTGATGGATTCGTAATAAAAATACAGAAAATTACTTGTGTGTTTGCGTGTATATAATTTTGTGAAGATATCTCCTATTCTGTTGCATTCTCTCCTCATGCTTTCATAAGTTTAGAAACAACCAACCATCACACCCAGTGACTAATTCAGTTAAATCATTTATTCCAATTTGGCTCACTCGCATGCATAATTACACAATCACATATATTGCACCCACTCTCAGTCCTTTATGTATAGAAAAGTCAACATGTTTACAAGAAAAGTCAACATGTTTACAAGAAAAGTCAACATGTTTACACTCACAGGACAGGTGACATTTTTGCACATACAGGGAAATGCACACAGACACTCACACACACAAAAAAACCCACCCCCATGCCCTCCAAAAAAATCAACAACAAAAATCACATATATATATACAGCAAAAGGAATTCATTTCATTGAGAGAGGAAGAAAAAAAAAAAAAGGAGAAAAAAAAGTACGTCACATACAAAGAACGAAAAAAAAAAAGATGGTCTAATCAATTCTACCTCTCAAAGATTAGTCTAATATAGATAGATGCCTGTGCATCCATGCCTAGTAGTATGGACATTAAATTCTTATGGACTTCACTAGGTGTTCTTATGGATTTTGTTTCAGAAGTATAAAGAACCTGCTGATTTAGCTCCAGAAAATCAAAATATAACCAGCAGACACACAGACACACACACAACCAAAAACAAAAGGGGGGGGGGGGGGGGGACATAACCTTTGTTGATGGAAGGTTAAAACAAAAACAAAATCTAAATACAGTGATTTAACCAGGCTTCCCAAGCCATGAAAGACATGTTGGAATTCACTCTACAAGTGCCGGTTTCTGCCTTCCCCTTCTCCACCTCTCGGTCACGGTCAGTTAGTGTCACGCTGCAGCCTTGAAACATGACACACTGAAATGCCAGTTTTCCACCCATGTCAGTTAGTCTTACACCACAGCCTTCAGACATGACACACACTGAAATGCCAGTTTTCCAACCACCCTATAGTCAGTGTTACACCATAGCCTTAAAACCTGACAGATAATGAAATGCCTGTTTTCCATTCACCCAACAGTTGGTTAGTGTTACACCATAGCCTTAAAACCTGACAGATAATGAAATGCCTGTTTTCCACTCACCCAACAGTTGGTTAGTGTTACACCATAGCCTTAAAACCTGACAGACAATGAAATGCCAGGTTTCCAACCACCCTAAGGTCAGTTAGTGTCACATCACAGCCTTAAAACCTGACAATGAAATGCCAGTTTTCCAACCACCCTAAGGTCAGTTAGTGTCACACCACAGCCTTAAAACCTGACAGACAATGAAATGCCAGCTTCCCAACCACCCTAAGGTCGGTTAGTGTTACACCACAGCCTTAAAACCTGACAGACAATGAAATGCCCTTTTCCAACCACACATAAAAAGAAGGCGGAGAGCTGTGTAATCAGCTTTGGCAGAGATATTGGGAGGCAGAGAGCGGGGGCTGGTTACAGTGTAACCAACTTTGGCAGAGATGTTGGGAGGCAGAGAGCTGGGACTGGCTACAGTGTAACCAACTTTGGCAGAGATGTTGGGAAGGCCAAGCCAGTTGTTCTAGCTGTGATCTGGGCATGGCTA